>JALPQD010000732.1:0-353433 GCA_023101885.1 Typhlomys cinereus
ATCTCCTCTCTGCCTTGAACATATTTTATTTATGAGAGCGAGAAAGAGAGAGAGGTGACGGCACCTTCGCATCCTAGCACTAGGGAGGTGGAGGCAGGAGGATGTCCAAGACCAGTCTGTCACACAGCATGTGCGAAACCAGTCTGGGCTACACGACCACCTGTGTTAGAAATCACTGGGTCTGATCCCTAGTACCCCGTAAAAATGGGTTTGGTGGTTGGCACCTGTAATCCTAGTTCCAGAGAGTGAAAGTGGGGAGACCCAGCAGTCATGAAGTTGAAGATCATCCTCAACTACTTAGTTCGAAGCCAACCTGGGGTACATGAGACCCTGTCTCAGAACAACACATACACATAGGTAGATAGGTAGTAGATATGTAGATAGAATAGATGATAGATATGATGATAGATGATAGAGATAGATGATAGATATGATAGATGATAGAAATAGATGATAGATACATGATATAGATAGATGATAGATAGATAGAAGATAGGTGATAGATGGATGGATGATAGATACATAGATAGATGAGAGATACATAGCATAGATAGATAGATGATAGACACATAGATAGTATGAATACATAGAGAGTAGGAGCATAGTGAGATAATGATGACCATGTATCGCTGTCCTGTGTAATCTCAGCTCCCAGGAGACTGAGGCCCGCACAGTGAGCTCCAA
The DNA here is from genome assembly GCA_023101885.1 of Typhlomys cinereus. Taxonomy (NCBI): domain Eukaryota; kingdom Metazoa; phylum Chordata; class Mammalia; order Rodentia; family Platacanthomyidae; genus Typhlomys; species Typhlomys cinereus. The sequence goes on from JALPQD010000732.1 coordinate 685, forward strand.
CAACATGGACGACACAGTGAGATGTCGTTTCATACACAACAGTAACTAAAGGAAATTTGTCTTGAAGGTGTCTCTGTCTCCCCCCATCCTGCCCACCCTCTGCTAGGGGAGTCTTTTCCTGCTGTTGGCAGGTGCGAAGCCCGGAGGGGCAGACCCCCACATAGGTGTCTAGCCAGCACAGCCTGCCTGTCTGTGGAGCACCCCCATCTCCGCAGCCCACCCACACCTGCCCCTCCTCCTCCTCCCTGTGTCTCCTCACCCCCTGCACCTGACCCCGAGCCAGAGAGCAAACAGGGATGTTTGTTCCTTCGCCCCAAGGCCGGGGCAGGAGGTGCTGAGTTTACACTTTCTCGGGGTCTCCTCACTTTCTCTTATGGACGCCACTTTTAAAGCCCCTGAAATCCTTCAGTCCTTCATTAGTCTAAGGTCAGCAAACACAGGTTTGTTTGAGTCTTTTCTGAGAGTTGGATGCTATGAGGGGACAAAGAGCAGCTGGGGTCTTTGGTTCTGTCCTTAGGTCTCACGTGGGATGGGGGAGGGGACAGAATGACTGCACGGAGTCTACAGGGATGGAGTGTGGAATATAGTCTGTGGGAAGAGTCTGAAGGGCAGAAAGATTAAAGATTCCTTCATCGTTTGCTTCAAAATAATCTATCCTATTTGTATGCGTGCGTATGCATGTGTGCGTGTGTGTGCATGCGTGTGCATGTGAGCACATGCACACCTGCATACCGTGACTAGTGTGGCGGTCAGAGGACAAGCTGTGTGACGGCGTAGGTTCCCTCTGCTTGTCCAGGGATGTAACTCGGGTTGTCAGACTTGCATCAGAAGCATCTTTAGCCCACTGAGGCATCTTGCAAGCTCCATGCATTTATGCTTTATTTATTTATTTATTTGAGGGAGGGATATATAATCTACATATGTATACTTATGAGAGGAAGGAGGAGGGGAAGGAGAGGAGGACGGAGAGAAAGAGGAAAGGAAGGTCCTTACCCCAACCCCACCACCGGGGAGCCCCAGGGGAGCCCCTGGAGACCCCGCCTCCCGCCGTTAGGCCCCACCCCGCCTCGCCAAGCTTTAAGAGCCTCGGAAGCAGCAGCGGGGGAGCTGGATCGGGGGCCACGGATCTCTGCAGCCCGGCGCTGGGTCACCTCTCTTGCCTGTCGCGGTCCCCGCACAACTTGGTGGCTCCCCTCGTTTCCTGTGCCGGTCCCCGCCAGGGTCGCGCCATGCCCAGCCCAGCGCCCCCGCTGCCCGTTGCCCCGAGCGCTCAGGTCCAGCCGGGGCGCGCGCTTGGCTCCCCGGTACCCGCATCCTCGCCCTCCGTGCTCCCGCGCCGCCCGGCTCCGGGGCGCCTGGGGTCCTCCTTCTCCGTCGAGGCCATCCTGGCGAGACCCGAACCCCGCGCGCCCGCCGCCCACCCGCCGGCCCCGTGGGCCTGGCCCTGGGCGCGCCCCGCGGCCCGGCTGCCCGCCTGCCTGAGCCCGGGCGTCTCCCCGCTGTGCCCGCGGGTGTGCGGGCCCCAGGGCCTCGACCTCACAGGTACCGGGGCCCCCGAGGGGGAGCAGGGCGCGGGGTGGAGCTGGAGGCCGTGGCAGGTGGAACCCGAAAGAAGACCCTGAGGTGGGGGGGACTGATCCAGAGTTCAAGATCCGCCCCCTCTGCGCAGAATTCGAGGCCAGTCCGAGCTGCAAGGGAACCTGTCTCCAGACAAAACCCAGAGAACAAAACGACCAAGTCCCTGAGTTTCAGAACCACGTGGAACTGGAGGGGTCGGGGACCCAAGGTGAAGGACCCGCGGGATCGGTCCTCCTGGCTGACGCCAGTGACCCCAACTCTTGGGAGTAGGAGGCAGGGGGCTCCCGGGAGTTCAATGCCACTGTGGACTATATAGTAAGTTCTAGGACCACATAGAGGTCCTGCCTCAAAAAGAAAAGAGAGATGGAGGGAGAGCGGGAGAGAGAGATTGAGAGAGAGAGAGAAGGGGAGAGAAGAGGAGGGAGAGGAGGAGGGAGGGGAGGGGATGGGGGGAAAAGAGAGGGAGGAGGGGAGAAAAAGGCGAGGGAGGGGAGGAGAGGAGAAGGGGAGGAGAGAGCTGAGGAGAGGAGAGGAGTCTTCGGAGAGGGGGGCAGGGAGCGAGGGGAGAGGAGAGGAGACGGAGAGGGGGGGAGGGGGGGGGAGAGAGAGGGCGGAGAGGAGAGGGAGGCGAGGAGGGTATGGAGAGCGGGAGTGGGAGGGAGGGGAGGGGAGGGGAGGAGGAGTGGAGTCTTAGGTAAGGTGTGGCTACCCCCCCAGGTTCCCCTAGCTGCTGAAGCCTGAGCCCCAAAGGGGTGAACCTGAGACTAGCTCGGAACAAAGCTGGGCTCAGGGACACAGCTGGCTCCTAGTCTCCCTTCTACACCCTTTTAAGGCCTGCAGCCAGGGGTGCAAGTCGCCCCCTCTGGCCAAGCTCCTCGTTGCAGATCTGTTCAGCCTGTGCCACCCCCCCCCTCCCTGGGCTCTGCACTCCACCCTGCAGCCTGGGCAGAGTGTCAGGCGACCAGCGCACAGGCTCTGCCCATCAGGAGCGGTTGGTGTTTTTATGCTGCCGGGTTCTCGGCTTCTCCATAACCTGTGAACAAAACAGGGCTTAGCAACCTGTACCAAGATCTGCAACAGGCTTGCCGGGGCCCGACTTCCACCTGATCCTTGCTCACAGCATGTAGCCATAGCACATCTGAGGACTGAATTGCAACGTACCTCCTCTCTCTCTCTCTCTCTCTGTCTCCCTCTCTCTGTCTCTCTGTCTCTGTGTCTGTCTCTGTCTGTCTCTCTCTCTGTCTCTCTCTCATGCTAAACAAGCACCTTCCACTCTATGTTCTACGTGAGTACCATGACCCCCCCATACACTAAATAAACGAATGTTAGTTTCATGGGGCCCGGGAGATGGCTCCACAGTCAAAGCATTTGGAAGGCAAGCAAAGGACCCGAGTTCGAATTCCTGGAACCAAAGTCAGAGTAGGTATGGCAGTCCGACCCCCCAACCTCTCACTCCCCCCCCCCGGGAATCTCCAGAGCTGGTAGTGAGGCAGATTTGCCCTGCAGGTGAGGTCTGGACTTGGAGACCCAGCCTCAAAACAGTGAGGTGGAAAGAAGTGGAGGCTGGTTCCTTATATTCTGCCTTCGCATGCACGCTCACCTGCACACACACACGCAAACACACATATGCACATGCATACACTCCATCACAGACATACACACATGTGAAAATGGAGAAAAAAGAGTTTCTTTTATAACTATGACATATTCCATTGCAAGAAGTTCTTTTTGCATGTGAATACGTGGGTGTGGGGGCGTGTGGATGTGTGCGCCTGTGCAGGTCCAAGGGTGACTTGGGGAACCATCCTGGATTGCGCTACCTACTTTTAATGTTTTGCTCTGGGGTTCCCCACGCTCCATTCTCTAGGGATGGAAGTGCAGGCTGCTGCCATTTCCACTTTGCCTTTTTACGTGGGATCTGAACTCAGGTCTTTTTCTTTTAAAGTTTTTTTAAAAATTTTTTTTTATTTATTCAATTGTGCGTGTGTGCGTATGTATGTGCGCGCGCGTGTGTGTCTGTGTGTGTGTAGAACCACGGACGAATTCGGGAACCACCATGGACGCCTCCACTTCCTCCGCCCCGGGATTCACAGGCTCCGCCCTACCAGGACCAGAAACGCAGGCCGCCCCCGCTTCCGCCTGGCGTCTATTCGTGGGATCTAGGATCAGAACTCAGGACCTTCCGCCTACAAGGCGGAGGCTTAACCCCTGAGCCACCTCTCCAGCCCAGGTCTTTTTTACTTGTAAGGCAAAGACTTAACCCCTGAGCCATCTCTTCAGCCCAAGAATGTTTTTACAAAGGATGTAAGATCATTTGTCAGGGCTGCTTTTTTGTGTGACTTTCTGTTATGCACAGTGCCGCACCAGACAACCCCTCCAACCTCACTCTGCAGCTGAAACAGCGGGACTAAGGACTCTGCTCAGCCGCTGTGTCAGAATGCTCCTGGAAGCTTGCGCCCCCTTTTCCCCCAAAAGCTGCATGCAAATGTCTCAAATGGAAAGGGGGGCTGTCAATCCAACGTGCATGCTTCTAAGATCAAGAGTTTTTGTGTATTTAGCAGACGCCTGCATTTCCTTCTGTCTGCTCAGGTGCTCCATCCATATTCCTCCTTAGAAAGACATTTTTCTTTAATTTTTGGTGTGTGTGTGTGTGTGAATTAGAGGGCACTGTGCGTTCTTGTGGAGGACCAAGGCGACTTCAGGAATCATCCTGGATTGCTTCTCCCTCCTTCTTGCTTCGTTCTAGGATTTTCCGCGCTCTGCCTACCAGACCCAGAAGTGCAGGCCGCTGCCATCTCTGCTTGGCATTTTTACGTGGGACCTGGGATCTGAACTCGGGCCTTTCTGCTTACGGGACAGAGTCTTCACCCCTGAGCCATCTCTGCAGCCCTTATCTCCATTTTAAAAGAATTTTGAGACAGTCTCACTCTGACAGGGGACTCACTAGGAAGCCCCGACCAGCCACAACCTGCCAGCATCCTCCTGCCTCAGCCTCCTGAACTGACATAACAATCAGGGGCCAACACACCTGCCTCAGTTTCCCCACTTCTAAAATCGATCCCTAAAGACAGGGAACTTTCTAGTTAGGAGGCGGCGTGGGCATGCGTGACACAGCGTCGTCTCTTCTTCCCCATGTGTGTGTTTTGGGTGACCGTGTGTGTTTTTATGTGTTTTTACATGCACATGGGATCCGCAAGGCAGATCAAATGTCTTCCTCAATTGCTTCTCATCTTATTTTCCCATGGGGTGCTTCGTTGAACCTGGAGCTCCCTGATTGGCTAAACTAACTAGCCAGTGAACCTGGGATCCTCTCTCACTTGACCAGTGCTGGGATTGTGGGCGTGAGCCAACTTGGCCTTTTTTTTTTTAAGGTGCTATGGATTTGAACTCAGGACCTCATGTTTGTTCGGCAACCACTTTCCCAAGTAAGCCATCTCCGCAGACCCCGTTTGGGGTTGTTTCTGTATGGTCTGGTCCTGTTGTGCCTCTGTAGTAGCTGGCCCAGGGGAGGGAGGGGGTCTGTCCACCTGTTCTCCCTCCTCCAAGACGGACAGGCGGGTGGCTGCCGGCTAATCGTCTCTGCCTCTGGCTGTTCTTCAGGTTTAGAGCTGGGTCCCCCCCTGGAGCTCCGGAGCCCCCCGGCCTGGGCCCCCACCGAGGATCTTCAGGACGCAGAGAGACACCCGAAGAGGGTTCGGACCGTGTTTAACCTGCGGCAGCTGGGCGAGCTGGAGAGCACGTTCTCGAAGCAGCACAACCTGGTGGGGGAGGGGCGCGCGCAGCTGGCCGCCCGGCTGCAGCTGACCGAGAACCAGGTGGGGGCAGGAGGCCTGCGAGCCGCAGGCTGAGACCCCCGGGGGGCGGGTGGGGAGACGCAGGCCCTGATTGCCTTTTGCACTGCGCCTGTGCAATGGTCCCGTCTGATGAAGCACTTGTGAGTACCGGGGACTGTTACTCTAGTACCTCACTTGCAAGACAGGCGGGTATTCACGGGGTAAGTACTGAAGCAGTAACGGCCCGGCCCTCGGCGTCCTGCTGTTACTCGGTCTCTCTGCTCACTGACTGTCTCCTTGACACCCATTCATGCTTTCGCTTTTCCTTTTTGGGCATGTTTGGTTTTTATTTATTTATTCTGTTTTTTTGTGTTTTGAGCAAATGTCACATTTCCCAGGCTGACCTGGAATTGGCTGCGTAGCCAACATGAGCCTTGAGCTGCTTCTGATCCTCCCAAGAACAAGACGTGTGAGCAGCACACGGTCTGCTCCCCGCTCCCGGGCTCCGTCTCTTCCTTCCGGGCCTCAGCTGCCCTCGCCTGTTCCCTGGTTTAAAACACGATCCGTAACCAGCAGTTCATAAACGTCCCTCTCAGCCCAGCCTTCTCTGCGGGACCGAACCTGGGCATCTCGAAAGCTAGACAACTGCTCTGCCCTGAGTTCCAGGCCTGCCGCCTTCTCCGCGTGTCTCCTGGGGGTGGGGGGTCTCCTGGACAAACATCACACCTCCAAGCCTCAACTCGTTCTTCCTTAGATCTGTTCCTTCCCCACTCAGGATTCTGCCACTCCCCTAGCTGCTCAAAGGCAGAGTGGGCAGATCCTTTGTCTCTCCGGGTTTTCCCACCCCATTTCTAATCTTCAGTGAGCCTCCCCGCAGCTGCCCACCCAGTTGCACGTGCAGGTCACTTCAGGTATAGACAGGACTCCTATATATATGTGTGTGTGTGTGTGTGTGTGTGTGTGTGTATATATAATTTATTTATTGTGTGTGTGTGTGTGTGTGTGTATATATATAATTTATTTATTGTGTGTGTGTGTGTGTGTGTGTGTGTATGTGTGTGAGGGCACCGTGTGTCCCTGTGGAGGACCAAGGGTGACTCTGAGAATCATCCTGGATTGCTTCTACCTCCTTCTTGCTCCGCCCACCAGGGCTGGAAGTGCAGCCGCTGCCGTTTCTGCCTGGCTTTTTACATGGTACCTGGGATCTGAACTCAGGCCCTTCTGCTTATGAGACAGAGTGTTAACTCCTGAGCCATCTCTCCACCCAAGATCCTAGAGGTTTTAACACCTCTCTTTTCCTTCCCTTTCCTTTCTCCTTTCTGGTCCCCATCCACCCTGAGCTTGGTGCTAGCTCAGGGCCTCCCCGAAGACTGTCACCCTGCCCTCCATGTCCCTAGCCGTCCCCTCGGGCTGACCTTCACCTTCGGGAGTTCCCCAGCCCTAACCTCTGAGCCCCCAGATTTACATATTTCTCACTTGTTGCATTTGCATTGAGTCTCCTTCCTCTAGACTGTGGGCTCCGAGTATGGGGACCACCAGGGACCACGGGGACCACAGGGATCCGGGGGACGTGTCTCTGTTGCCAACCACTGTGCCACCACAGCCTAGGGTAGCCGAGCACATCACAGCAACCTACTAGGCACTTGTCGGGCCCGCAGCTCAGTTGGTAGAGTGCTTGCTTAGCGTGCACCAAGCCCAGGGTCCGTCCCCAGGACCCATTAATTGGGCACGACACTGGAGAGGCAAAGGCAGGAAGATCAAAAGCTACACCGTGAGCTTGAGATCAGCCCAGGGTGAATGGAACACTGTCTCAAAAAAAAAAAAAAAAAATGTGGACAACTATGGCCACCCTAGTGCAGAGAACTGGTGACCCGGCAAAGCTGGCCCAGACTCAGGCCAAACTAATCTCTCCCCATCCTAAGGCTTAGGGAACCTCGAAGAAGAGGGGGTGGTAAGATTTAAGAACCTAAAGATGGGAAAGTTCACTGTTGGACAAAACATTCCACTCAAGGCAGGACTGCTGCATCCAGGAACTCACTGCAGTGAGACTGTCTTTCCCAGACCTGCAGAATGACTGACACGCCAACATGTCCTCACAGACTATGTCAAGAAAGACAAGAACACACAGGGGAAAACTTGGGGACTAAAGCTGGATGAGTGAAGGGAAATGCTCTTATCAGCGGGGTGCCCCCAGAAGGGGCAACTTGGTATGTCACAGAGGCCTGAACCCCCACAGGAATAGACAAGCCAGAGGGAACCCTGGGGTCCGTAGAAGCAGAAAGCCAGGAGGGTGGGAGGGAGTGGGATGGGTTGATGAAGGGAAGGGAGGAGGATGAGAGGGAGGGGGAGGGAGGGAAGCAGGGATGAGTACTCAATATGCTTGTAAAACTAGGACAATTTAGAAAAGTGTCTATTAGTGATGGAGATGAAGAACTGGACTGCGTTAGGTTGGCAAATGATTTGAAATTTTTACTGGACACTGAGGGGGTGGGCACTTTGGGCGGGGGGCTGGGGGTAGAGAGACCTACTGGTCACTTTCTTATACCTGCTCACCGCCCAATTACAGGTGCGGATCTGGTTCCAGAACCGCAGGGTCAAATATCAGAAGCAGCAGAAGCTGAAGCCGCCGGAGGTCTCCTCTGCCCTGTCTGCCACCTCGGATGAGCCTTCCAGCAGCTCCGACAGCATCGTCCCGGGCGAAGGCGTTGAGACCGGAGCTGGCAGCTGAGGCAGGAACAGAGGCCCCCGCCATGTCTCGGGGCTCATTCTTCCCGCTGGACCTCCCTGCCGCACATCCCAATGACGCCCTGCACATGTGGACAGTCAAGTCCTGTCTTCTGCATGGACCCAGGAGAGGGGTGGCCAGAGGCGCCATCTTGGCCTTCAGCTGTGCTCGGACAGGTGCTCCTCCCGGCATATGGCGGGCGTATTGACAACTCGCCGGTCTCTCCCAGGGTGAGGCGATGCCCACTAGGCACATGCAGCCTAGAGTGCAGGGTGGAGCCGCGCCTGGCCGGACAGCCGGGGTCAACTGGTCCCTGTCTGAGTTTTCCTTCTAGTTACTCTGATAAAAGAATGGGCAAAAGCCACGTAAGGATCAAGGATTTATTTGGCTAACAGTGCTGGGTTCGAGCCCACGGTGGGAGGGAAGATCCGACAACAGTGAGCCCCAGGGACCGTCCGGCCACATCCCGGGTCAGGAGCAGAGAGCAAGGGAACCAAGCCCTTGCTAGTGCTTGGCATGTGTGTGTGTGTGTGTCAAGGGAACCAAGCCCTTGCTAGTGCTTGGGGTGTGTGTGTGTGTGTGTGTGTGTGTGTGTGTACGAGTGCTCTTGAGTGTGGTGCACGTGGAAGCACAAGGATGATACGGGAATCATCCTGGATTGCTTTTCCACCTTGTTTCTAATCAAACCCAGAGCAGCCATCGTGGGTAGTCTGGCTAGCCTGCTTGCTCTGTCTTCCAAGGCAGGAATGGCCGGCGGCGGCCACACCCACCCAGCATTTTTACCTGACCTGGGGATTGGAACTCAGGTCCTTTATGCTTTCGAGGCAAAGGCTTTACCCAACGAGCATCTCCCATGGGCTATCTTCATTGTCACGGAATCCCAAGGCCGTCCTAGGGAATGAGCCTGCTCGCGGTGGGCGGGGCCTGCTCGCGGCGGGCGGGGCCTGCTCGCGGTGGGCGGGGCCTGCTCGCACCTGGGCGCCTGCCTCAATTACAACGCCAAGACACACTCCTTCGCATGTGCCCAGGGACCCTTCTCCCAGAACATTCTAGACTGTGGATGTGGCACATGACATCAGCTCACTGCGGTCCCTGGCCTGGCTATGGAGAAGGGGGGGTCTCCTTGAGTCGTCATGTAAACATCAAAGATGCCCCCACCAGGAAAGGAGGGAAAACAGGAGCCTACTACGCTATCATGCTGAGCTCTTTCTCCTTTTGGACACCGGGTCTCAGTTTTGATCTACATTAGGGTCCAACTCACAGCGGCCCTTCTGCCATGCCTAGCCTCGCCTTGTCCTGTCTGAACCGTCCCCCCAGCTCAGACCCAGCTGCCTCCATCTGCCCCCTCCATCGTTAGACAGCTTCACGAGGTCAGGAACCTTCGCCCGACAGCGGTTGGCCAGGTCCGCAGCGACGTCAGTCTGTCGCTCTGCCCGGGTTTCCAGCGCCTTCTGCGCCATCTCTAGCCCCGCCCCTCGTGATGACAAGATGGGTGGGCGGGGCTTCCAGTGCTCCCTGGTGGCGAGGTCCCAATATTCGGTCCTCGGGGATGGGGAGGAAAGTCTGGGGGGGCTGAGGGGACTTGGACAGCAACCTGCAGGCGAGGCAGTGGGCTTCTGGATACTTCCAGCGGGCTTGAAGGAGGCCAGGGCGGAGGACAAGGGCTCGTCTCTGAACCAGGCACGGTGGCGCACACCTGCCCCCTCAGCACCGCGGGGGGAGCCGGGCACAGCAGGAGGATGAGAACTTCGAGGTCATCCTGAGCCCCCATAGAGAGCCCGAGGCTAGTCTGGAGCCCGTAGCGAGACCCTGAAAAACAAACGGCAACAAGAGCAAAACCCAAGCCTTTCTCTTTCCCTGTCCTCAAGGAAATCCTTCCCATCACTCATGTGTATAGTGCTCCTGTGTGCCACACCTGGGTGCAACGCGTGCGAGCATGTGTGGGTGTGTGCTGCTGTGTGCACGCATGTGGAGGTCAGAGGTCAAGGTCGTCATGCGTCTGTCTCCTTCGATCACAGGCTTTTTGAGACAAGGTCTCTGGATTGAACATCAACACAGCCAGGAACTGGCCAAGGAGTCCTAGGAACCCTTCTGCCCTGCCCCCCCTCCCCCGCTCTGGGATTAGAAGCCTGTGTCACTGTGCCAGGCGTTTTACATGGCTACCGGGGATGAAACCCAGATCCACACGCATGTGTGGCGAGCACTTAGCCGACTGAGCTAGCTCCCTAACCTCAGTTTGCTCACGTTTTAGGAAAGCAAGAGGTCGGGCTGCAGAGATGGCTCGGGGGTTAAGACTCTGCTTTGCCAGCAGAAGGTCCTGAGTTCCGATCTCAGGTCCCACATAAAAATGGCAGGCAGAGGGGCTAGAGAGGTAGCTCAGTGGTTAAGCCTCTGCCTTGCAGGCGGAAGGTCCTGAGTTGGGATCCTAGACCCCACGTATAGACGCTGGGTGGAAGTGGGGGCGGCCTGCTTTTCTGGTCCTGGTAGGGCGGAGCCTGTGAATCCCGGGGCAGAGTAAACAAGGAGGAGGTGGAGGCGGTCCATGGTGGTTCCTGAATTCACCTGTGGTTCTACACACACACATACATACACACACATATACATACACACACATGCACAATTGAATAAATAATAATAAAAAAAATTAAACTCTGTTTAAAAAAAATGCCAGGCAGGGCTGGAGAAGTGGCTCAGGGGTTAAGCCTCCGCCTTGCAGGCGGAAGGTCCCGAGTTCGGATCCCAGATCCCACGTATAGACGCCAGACGGAAGCGGGGGCGGCCTGCGCTTCTGGTCCTGGTAGGGCGGAGCCTGTGAATCCCGGGGCAGAAGGAGGTGGAGGCGTCCATGGTGGTTCGCGAGTTCGTCCGTGGTTCTACACACATACACACACACACACACACACACAGACACACGCGCGCATATACACACAGTTGAATAAATAATAATAATAATAAAAAAAATTAAAAAAAAAAAAATGCCAGGCAGAAACAGAGGCGAGGTGGCCTGCAACTTCCGGCGGAGCCTGGGAAATCCCAGAGTGAAGCAAAATGGGGGTAGAAGCAATCCAGGATGATTTCTAAAGTTCTCTCTTGGTCTTCCACAGGATACACACACACACGCGTGAAAAAATAAACTTAAAAAATTAAGAAAGCGAGAACTCAGTGACTTACTGAATGTCACCATGACACCATAGCAACACAGATCCATGTTCCTTTTCCGGGACACAGGGAAGCAACGCGTGGTAGCAGCTCTAGCACAGGGGGCAGGCTGTGAGGAGAGACTCCACCCCTCTCCTGGGCTCAGGACAATGCTATTGCCCAGTCATATGCATCTGGTTTCGGGACCCCTTCTTCTGCCATTTCAGGCCATGAGGTCAGTGATCCTCTGAAGGATCTGAAACCAACCCAGGAGGTGGTGGAGCAGGGTAAAGTTGTACATCACAGTTTGGATCCCACGCAAATGCCTAGTCGCGTGCTCTGGATTTAATTAGAGACCCAGGCGAAAAACGCGTCAGAACAGCCATGGAAGGTAATTGTCCTCATCCACACGCATGCATGCACAGCTGCAAACACACACACGTGCACACTCCATACATTCTCTAGTCTGAGAGGAGTACACCCACCCTGACTTTTTGTAGGGGGTCTGTCCTGCTGCTGGAGGGCTTATGGGAAAGAAAATCTTGCTTCAGAATTTGAAGCCTTATACCTGCAGCTTATAACAACGTTTTCTCAGGATAAGGGCAGAGAGAACAGAAGTAGGTTCTGGCACAGCTCTGCTGGGTCCAAAGAGGGTGCTGGGCAGTGAAGACGCTGGAGCCCACTGCGGTAACGGGTATGCCTGCTTTTTCTTTTTTTAACTTTTTTTATTGTTATTTATTTAAGCCGCCCCCGCTTCCGCCAGTGTCTATACCTGGGGTCTAGGATCCGAACTCTGGACCTTCTGCCTGCAAGGCAGAGGCTTAACCCCTGAGCCACCTCTCGGGTCCCCATGTGTGCCTGTTTTTTCAGAGGGCGCTGTGCGCGCCTGTGGAGGAGGAGCAAGGGTGACTTCCGGAGCCAACCTGGATTACGTGTACCCCCTTTTTGCTTCGCTCTGGGGTTTCCCAGGTCTGTCTTCGGAGTCTAAAGTGCCATTTCCGTCTGTCGTTTATTTATTTATTTTTTTCGTGGGATCCGAACTCAGGATCTCACACGGGATTGTCCCTCCTGCTCATCATGCTTATAATTTCAGCCACGGGGGAGGGTGGGTGGAGGCCGCATGGCGAGACCCTGCCTGAAAAGTCGAAAGGACGAGACCGGGTTTTCCTGCCGTGCTGGGCTGTCGACCCACTCGGTGCCCGCCCGCCCGCCCGTCCGCCCGCCCGCCCGTCCGTCCGCCCGTCCGTCCGTCTGCCCGCCTTCCGCGCTCCTCCACAGCCCGCCCGGGGGCGGGGCCTCCGGGGAGGAGCCTCGGGGCGGGACCTCCGGAGAGGAGCCTCGGGGGCGGGGCCTCGGGAGGAGCCTCGGGGGAGGAGCCTCGGGCGGGGTCTCCGGAGAGGAGCCTCGGGGCGGGGCTTCGGGAGGAGCCTCGGGGGCGGGGCCTCAGGGCGGGGCCTCCGGAGAGGAGCCTCGGGGCGGGGCCTCCGGGTCTGGGCGGGGTCAAGGGTCAGACGGCGGAGGCGCGCCCAAGATGGCGGCCTCCATGTGCGACGTGTTCTCCTTCTGCGTGGGCGTGGCGGGCCGGGCCCGGGGCGCCGTGGAGGTCCGCTTCGTGAGCAGCGCCAAGGTGAGGCCGGGGCGCGCAGCCCGGGACCCGCGTCCAGAGCCCGGCGTCCCGGGGCCGCTCGGGCGCTGCGGCCCGGCCCGGGATCGCGGCCCGTGGCCCCCATTCGCTCCGGCGGCCAGGCTTGGGGCGTGGGCACGCGGAGGACCCCGGCTTCGGAGCCTGCGTGCGCGCCCCTCCCATCGGACCCGGCCCGAGGGCCCGTGATCGGATGCGCCTGCTGTGGGTGGGCATCGGGAGGGGCTCCTGGCCCGGGATGGCAGTGGGGATGCTCCTGGACCAGGCTGCGGGTCTGGATGGAGATGGGGGGCTCCTGGACCAGGCTGCGGGTCTGGATGGAGATGGGGGGCTCCTGGACCAGGCTGCGGGTCTGGATGGAGATGGGGGGCTCCTGGACCAGGCTGGGGGTCTGGATGGAGATGGGGGGCTCCTGGACCAGGCTGCGGGTCTGGATGGAGATGGGGGGCTCCTGGACCAGGCTGGGGGTCTGGATGGAGATGGGGGGCTCCTGGACCAGGCTGGAGATTCTGGGCGGAGACAGCCGTTCTCTTGGGCCAGGTTGGAGTTTTCTGGTGGGATGGGGGCTTAGAATCTTCTAGAGTCGGGTCTGGAGCTCTGAATGTGGATGGAGGGCTCTGTGCCAGACAAGAGGGGGCTTGGCTGCCTCCTCTCAGTGTCCTAGTGATGGGTGGGGACGCGCTGGGCAGAGGGAACTGGGGCACTGGGTTTTGGACCAGAACCCAAACATTGTGGGAGCATCCTAAGAGTTTTAAGCAGGAGAGCATCATTTTTTTTTTTTTTTTTTGTCTTTTCCATTCGTGTTTTACCAGTTCTTTGTAGAAAATACAGGGCGAGTAAAGCTTAATAATGACTCATAATCCTAGAGTTGTGCAAATTGTGTGTATTAAAAATCACATTTTTAAAAACTGCTTTCACCTTCTGAGATAGGGTGGGATGGTGGGGGGGTCCTCATGTAGCCTGTCTCAGACTCAGTTGGACTTGGGGTCCTCCTGCCTCCAATGCTGGGATTACATGCATTCGATAGCACCTTTGACTGATAGGGCTTTTTAAAAAAATGTTTCTCTTAATATGAACAAGCTTGTTGGTCCATATTTAGTTTCAAGAGTGAAGTACTGGTCTGTTTCACTCCACAAACCCTTATTTCTGTGGTCTCTCCTCACCCCTGGAAACAATGATGCGTGATGTCTGTGGACATACTTTTCTTCCCCCACACGGTTTCTCCCTTGTATCTTTGCCAGTTGACATGTCCAAATGGTATTTGCTTTGTCCCCTTTAGTTCCTTTGGGTAAAAGTCAGAGAGAATAATGCGTCTCCCTGTCTCTCTGTAGTCTTCTCCAGATGCTCCTCCCAAGCTTCTCTTGGCTTCTCTGCTCCACAGACATCAGGGAACCACCAGAGCCCCTTGTGCCCCTGGGCTCAGCTCCAACACGCCCAGCTTCCTTTTTCCTTTTCATGGAGGTGTATGCAGTGTGTGCACACGTATGTAGGTGCATGCAGGTCGGTGCACATGGGTGGATGTGTGTACCTGAATTGCTCTTTCACCTTTTCTTTTGAATACTAAATATTTTACTTATTCCTCTAGAAAAAGCAGAGGAAAATGTCTAGTTACCCGATGTTGGGATTCGAAATTGTCAGAATTGTCAGAGATAATGTAGGTCTGTCTCTGTTCATGGGGTCTTGGCCCATAGCCCATTGAAGAAAAGTGAGATTTTCTTTTTCCGTTCCTGTCTGCACGTGTGCCTGTGTGCGTGTGTCTGTATGCACGTTTTTGTGTTTATGGTGCATATAGGAGGCGTGTGCGTGCGTGCGCACGTGCGTGTGTTCAGAGGCCAGCAGAGAACATTAGGTGTTCTGCTCTGTCATGCCTTGTTCCTTTGCGACACGATTGCTCGCTGGACCAGAGCTAGGCCAGTGGTCAGCAAGTCCCGGTGATCCTCCTGCCTCTGTCCTCCACAGCACTGGGTTAGAGCCACGCACAGCTTTTCCTTGGGTGCTTGGGTCTTGAACTCACGTCTTCATTCCTGCGCAGCGTTTCACCTGCTAAGCAGCCTCTCTGGTCCTGAGTTTTTTTGTTTTGCTTGGCTGGGTCCCAAGGTCTACAAGGTATTAGGGGCGGGCTTTGGTTAGATTTCAGCAGAGCTCTCTTAGCTGGGCGCGGTGACACCTGCCTGTAATCTGGGCCTCAGCGAGAAGGTGAGTTCAAGGTCAGCTTGGCTGACAGGAGCACACCCTCTTTCAAAAAACAGACCAGCTGCTGGAGCCGTGCACAGGCTGGGAGCTGGTGCTGTGAGTGTGTTGAGAGGAGAAAGGAAGCCTTCAGGAGACCAAATCTCCCTTTGTGACGGCAGCTCGCTGCCCACAGAACCAGTCCCGGCCGCCCTCACTGAGTCCTTACACACTTCGGGGAGGGCATGAACCAGGTGCAGCAGGCGCCTGTAAGTCTCTCCTGGGCGACTGGGGCGGAAGCATCCCTGTGAACGGAAGGGCAGTCTGGGCTGCAGCGAGGCTCAGTGACGCCAGCTGTCAGCCGTCAGCCGTCGTGGTGGCGGCGTAGCTGGTAGGTGAGGCCGGGCTTCCCCACGCCTAGGAATACCCTGGGCATCTTGCTGAGAAGCAGACTGCGGCGAGCTGGAGAGATGGCTGTCAGAGCGCTGTCGGGCAAGCTCGTCCCCAGGGCAGATCCGCAGCACCCACGGGGCCGTCCTGTGTGCCCATGTGCCGGGAACTGTGGAGAGCGGGCATCGCTGAGACTTGGGGGCCACCAGCCCAGCTCCAGTTTCAGCGCGGGACCCTGTCCCAGAGGAATAAGGCAGAGTGGGAGAGCAAGGCGCTGATGCCCCCGGTTCTCTGTGAAACGCACCCAGAATTCACGGACCCCTTGACACACGCAGAGGCTGCATGCACGTACACATTCACATGCGCCCGTGTGTGTGCGCGCGCGCGTGCGCAATCTGGGGTGGGCCTGAGACCTGCATTTGTCACCGTGTCTTTGGTGACACCCGGCGTGGCCACAAACCTCGGCTCGGGTAGGAAGGAGACAGTGGGGTGCGTTCATTGGGCCATGTCGCCGTGTTCTGGAGCATACCTGGCAGTTTGGAGGTGACGCTCTTTGTGGGACACAGTGTGAGGGGAGCAGTCAGCTCAGGGGCCCAGCAGGCTCAGGGCCGGTGCCAGGGCCAGCTCAGCTCAGTGCTATGAGCCCGTGTGGCGTGCCAGACACTCACCTGGGAAGGCAGGCTGTCTCTGCTGGGAAATGGGGTTCCTCTGCACCCCGAGCAGCAGCCCCCGGGTGTTGGGGCTGAGGACCGTGCCATGCTGTCACTGGCTGCTGGTGCCAGACACTGAAGCCCCTTGGAAGCCTCGGGCCTGCGCTGGCCACAGGGAAGCTGCCCCTCCTCTGGAGGACGCTCCCTCCTCCCAGGCGCGCCCCGCCTACGGGCTGAGAGGTGCTGCTCAAAGTAGGTCAGGCTGCCCTCCGAGGCAGACACTTAATGGAGGCCATTGACCTTGCTCCCCAAAAGGGAAGCCTGTGGGGGTGCAGCTGGCCGGCCTCTGGGAGTTGTGTCTTTCTGAAAATAAAATGGGGGAGGGCAGGGAGAGAGACGTGTGTGCCACAGCATACACGTGGGTGTCAGGACAATTTTTTTGAACTTTATTTAGCGTGTGCGTGTGTGTGCGTGTGTGTGTGCGCGCGTGTGTGCATGTGAGGGGAGGGCTCATGTGTCCCAAGGGTGACTTCAGGAATCATCCTGGATTGCTGCTCCTTTTGCTTTGCTCTGGGGTTTCCCAGGCTCCCCCACAAGGGCCTGAAGTGTAGGTCGCCACCCTCTGCAAGGAAGAAGCCCGGAGCCATCTCTCCAGCCCCACAGGGCGCCTTTTGAAAGTTGGTTCTTTTCTTCCACCCTGCGAGCTCTGAGTTTGAACTCGCCTGAGCAGGTTGCACACAGCACCTTCCACTGCTGAGCCCTGTAGGCGCCGCTGGCCTTTTTCTAAGGCCAGGTCTTCTGTGCTGCGTCTGGCCCGAGCGCCTGCTCCCCGCTCCTGGCCGTGTTTGCTGCCTGCCAGGCCTCGCTCTGGCCTCTTACCCTGTGTCTTTTTTGTCCTCCCAGGGAAAGGGATTGTTCGCCACGCAGCCGATCCGGAAGGGAGACACCATCTTCATTGAGCGGCCCCTGGTGGCCGCGCAGTTTCTCTGGAACGCACTTTACCGCTACCGTGGTGAGCCCCCCGCCTGCCCCTCGGCTGTGCATGCTGTGCCCACCCCTCCTGGCTGCCGTCTCCAGCGCGCAGGGTCGGGGAGCGGGAGGAAGTGCTGCTTGCCGGGAGGATCCCCCCCTGCCGACCCCTGTGTTTGGGTCAGAGCAGCTGGGGTGCACTGTTTTAACTGTGAGGGGCGGGGACCCCCCCAGACTGGTTGAGAACCAGGTAGACCCAGGAGGCGCTGGAGGCCCCCAGTGGAAGACGGGATGTCCGCCTTTGGTGCCGTGTCCACACTTAGGGATGCCGGCAAGGGTGGGCGTGGCCCCTGATGGGGGGGCTGCTCACGGGGCCTTGTCTGCCCCCAGCCTGCGACCACTGCCTCCGAGCCCTGGAGAAGGCGGAGGAGAATGCCCAGCGGCTGACTGGGAAGCCAGGCCAGCTGCTGCCGCACCCCGAGCTGTGCGGCGTGCGCAAGGACCTGCACCAGAGCTGCCCCCACTGCCAGGTGAGCGGCCCGGGGCGCAGGGAGGGGGCGGGCGAGGGCGACTGCGGTTAGGCCTCCCGGGGATGTGGGGGGCTAAGCTGGCCCTGACCCAGGCCCTCGGGCCGCACATGGAAAGGGCTCATCTCACTGTTCAGAAAATGGGTGTGGTGGGGTCTTACCTCTTCCTGGGGGGTCCACGGGCTGACACACTCGCTTCCCTTTGCGTGGTGCCTCCCATGTCCCTGGCCCCTCTTCTCTCACCCGCTGCTCCTGCTCCGGGTGGCGGTGAAGGTGGGGGGTGAGGGCCCTGGGCCCCACAGGCTCATCTCCCCCCAACAGGTGATGTACTGCAGTGCGGAATGTCGGCTGGCAGCCGCGGAGCAGTACCACCGCATCCTGTGCCCGGGCCCCTCCCAGGATGACCCCCGGCATCCCCTCAACAAGCTGCAGGAGGCCTGGAGGTAGGACTCTGCCTCTCCTCATCCCCTAAGCCCCCCTGCTTTCCTAGGTTTCACCCCAGGCTGTTAGTCCCATCCTCCCACTTCACACACTCCCAGAAGGAGCCCACCCGGCCGCTTCAAGTCACCCAGGTCCTGCCCCGACTTTGTGGCAGATGGATGGACGGTTGTCCCCGTCCGGCACCTGCCCTGCCAGCCGGGCTTCCCAGGACTCGGCTCTGGGAAGGGCTTGGAGCAGACTCTCTCTTTCCCAGGAGTGTCCACTACCCGCCCGAGACGGCCAGCATCATGCTGATGGCCCGCATGGTGGCCACCGTGAAGCAGGTGAGCTGGGCGCCGCCGGCCCCACGCAGCCTCCTGCGGCCGGATGTGGTTGCTCTGGGCTCTAAGCCGCAGTGTGCTGCGGGCTCCGCCGGGGGGCGATGTGCACAGCTCCCGCTTTGCCGCTCAGCTCTGCCTTCTGGGGTCCAGTCTCAGGGACAAGTGAAGGAACCGGCCCTAGCCCCCCTGCCTGTTCTGTCCTTCCTCTTGCTTTCCAGGTGTTTGGAGGGGGCAAGCCCCATTCCCAGCAGAGGATGGGTGTGGCCAGGGAGGGAGGAAGACCTGTGAGAGGCAGGGTGCCTAGATGCTGTTAGAGTGGCCATTCCTGGTAGCAAGGGCTTTAGAAGCCTCAGCCGCCTGTCCCCCTGGGGGGTCCGAGAGCCTGTGTCCCCTTGGGGGGTCCGCGAGCCTGTGTCCCCCTGGGGGGTCCACGAGCCTGTGTCCCCCTGGGGCGTTCGCGAGCCTGTGTCCCCTGGGGCGTCCCCACAGGCTAAGGACAAGGACCACTGGATTAGGCTCTTCTCCCAGTTCTGCAACAAAACAGCCAACGAGGAGGAGGAAATTGTCCACAAACTCCTGGGAGACAAATTCAAGGTTAGTCTTTGCCCACGAGCCCTGTGGCCGCCATTGAGGAACTGATGCCAGGTTTGGTCTCTTCCCAGCTGCAGGGGGTTAGAGGCGGGGACTGTGCTCCTGCCACTGTTTACCTGAGACCCGACGTTGGAAGTAGGGGAGAGTCCCGTGTTCCCTGCGTGGGAATGCTCTTACGCCGCAGGAAGGCAGGAGCCCTGGGAGGGTAGCAGTGGGCACATCGGGTAAACTGGAGAATACAGTTGGGTCCACAAAGTTGGGCAGTTTGAAAACGCCAGCCTAGGGCAAGGGGGGCAGCAACTTTGACGGAGCCGTGTGATGGTAGAGGCAGCTGTGGAGAGCTGCATCTCCTGGTGGGCTTTCCTGCAGGGGGTCTGATGGAAGGAGGGGGTGTCTCCTGCAGGGGGTCTGATGGAAGGAGGGGGTGTCTCCTGCAGGGGGTCTGATGGAAGGGGGGTGTCTCCTGCACAGGATCTGATAGGGGGGGGGGTGTCTCCTGCAGGGCGTCTGACGGAAGGAGGGGGCTGTCTCCTACATGGGATCGGATGGAAGGGTGGTCTTCTATAGGAGGGCTTTCCTGCAGGGCATCTGGGGGAGTTCTCCAGGCTCTCCTGCAGGGATCTAGTGGGGGGTCTTTCAGGAGGGCTCTTCTGCAGGGGATCCAGCGGGGGATGAGGGTGGGTTGTCCTCCAGGTTCTCTGCGCGGGATCTGGAGGAGAACAAGGCAGTCTAGAGGCCAGGTCAGGGGGCTGCAAGGGCAGTGGATGTGTTGTAGCCCATGTGTACGGTGCTGGAGAGAGAGAGAGCGCAGGTCGCACCCCCAGCTGGAGCCCATGGGAGAAGTGCTGGTGGCTCGTGCTGCAGGGGCTCAGGCCGGGAGCTGGCTCCTGGTGCCCCTTCCCCTGGTGCCAAGGTTCTGTCTGTGTCCCCGAACCAGGGCCAGCTGGAACTTCTGCGGAGGCTCTTCACAGAAGCCCTGTACGAGGACACGCTCAGTCAGGTGAGGTGGCGGCGGCAGCACCCGGCTCCCCAGACGCTGAGCTCAGGGTCGGAGCGGGGTGAGCAGCCAGTGGCCACCCGTGAGCGCCGTCCTCCCTCAGCGCCATCCTCCCTCAGTGCCGTCCTCTCGTTCCTCCTAGTGGTTCACTCCAGATGGATTCCGGTCTCTCTTTGCTCTTGTTGGGACCAACGGCCAAGGAATTGGAACCAGGTTAGTAGAGAACGTGCCAGTGCTGCTAGGGTATCCCTCGGGGTTCAGGTGGGAGATGGACGCGTCTTGCAGGAGAGAACGTGCCGGCGTTATTAGGGTATCCCTCGGGGTTCAGGTGGGAGATGGACGCGTGGGCTGGGTGCTCCTGGCCTGCGCCCCGAACTGGCTGCCATCGTCGAGTGAGGACTGAGGCGGTCGAGGCTTGGTCTGCTGGGAAGAACAGCAGGGTGGGGGCGGGCCGCCCCGTGACCCGGGCCTCTTTCCCTCCATCGGGCCCCGCCGCACCCCAGCTCCCTGAGCCAGTGGGTCCATGCCTGCGACGCCCTGGAGCTGAAGCCTCGGGCCCGGGAGCAGCTGGACGCCTTCATTGACCAGCTGTACAAGGACATCGAGGCAGGTCGGTGAGGCGTGGACAGTGTCCCCAGGCCGAGGCAGGGACCTCTGGGCACCAGTGGGGAGCCCAGTCCCGTGCAGGGGACGGGTGAGGAGAGGCCCTGAGATGCAGCCAGGGCCCCGTGTCTCCCCCAGAGGAGGGCAGTGGGCGTACAGGGGCAGGTGCCGCAGACGGAAGAGAGGGCTTGTCCCAGGTAAGCGGGAGGGCCGGTGCTAGGTGGAGGACGGCAGCGTTAGGTGGAGGGCGGCAGCGCCAGGTGGAGGAGGCAGCGCCAGGTGGAGGAGGCAGCGCCAGGTGGAGGACAGCAGCGCCAGGTGGAGGACAGCAGCGCCAGGTGGAGGACAGCAGCAGCGCTAGGTGGAGGACGGCAGCGCTAGGTGGAGGGCGGCAGCGCTAGGTGGAGGAGGCAGCGCTAGGTGGAGGAGGCAGCGCTAGGTGGAGGGCGGCAGCAGCGCCAGGTGGAGGAGGCAGCGCCAGGTGGAGGAGGCAGCTCCAGGTGGAGGAGGCAGCTCCAGGTGGAGGAGGCAGCTCCAGGTGGAGGAGGCAGCGCCAGGTGGAGGAGGCAGCGCCAGGTGGAGGAGGCAGCGCTAGGTGGCGGGCGGCATCTGCGTGTTCCTGTGTTGCAGCGACCGGCGAGTTCCTCAACTGCGAAGGATCCGGCCTGTTCGTGCTGCAGAGCTGCTGTGAGTGCTGGCGCGGTCACGCGCTTCTGCCCGCCCCTTGTCTGTCCCGGTTGTCTTCCCAGAAGGGGGTCAGCTGTGCCTCGGGGGGGGGGTATTCCCTTGGGTCCTTTCGTAGCCCAGGCTCCCCTTGTACTCGCTTTGCCACCGAGGATGATGTAGATTTTGGGGGTGCTGAGGTTCAGGTGTGAGCCGCCCAGCTTTGTGTCAGTTCTTTGAGGCAGGATTCACCTGCTGCAGCCTCCTCCTTCGCCTCCCGAGGCTGGGGGTCACAGGGGTGCGCTACCATGCCCAGCTTGAAGCTTGCTCTTTTTAGTTAGTCGAGGGGGAGACTGGAGGTAGAAGGGGATGGGAAGAAGACAGGCCGGAGGTCAGAGGACAACTTTTGGAATCAGTTCTCTCCTTCCACCTCATGGGTTTCTGGAATCGGGTCACTAGGTTTGTGACCCAGAGCCCCCCACTGAGCCGGGGCACTGGTCTCCAGCTTGTCTTTTTATGAGTGATCTAACCTGGCGGCGCATTTGGGGTGCAGAGGCAGGCGTGTCATGAGTTCGTGGGCAGCCTGCGATACACAGGAGACCCTGGCTCAGCAAGAAGCCGTGGGTGTAGAAGGTGTGGGGCTGGAGAGGTGGCTCAGGGGTTAAGTCTCTGCCTTTCAAGCGGAAGGTCCTGAGTTCGGATCCCAGATCCCACGTATAGATGCCAGGTGGAAGCGGGGGCGGCCTGCGTTTCTGGTCCTGGTAGGGCGGAGCCTGTGAATCCCGGGGCAGAGTAAACAAGGAGGAGGTAGAGGCGTCCATGGTGGTTCCCCAATTCGTCTGTGGTACTACACACACACACATACATATACATACACACACACACATACATACACACATGCATAATTGAATAAATATATTTTAAAAAATTTTTAAAAAGCAGCTGTGGGTGTGGGTCAGCACTGGAGTGCTCCTCTAGCACATACCGGGTTGAGTTGCATCCCCGCAGTGCAGACCACACACAGGCACACGCGCGCAACACACGTGACCGTTCCCTGCTTCTGTGACCCAGGCAATCACAGCTGTGTCCCCAATGCAGAGACCTCCTTCCCAGAAAACAACTTCCTCCTGCATGTCACCGCCCTGGAGGACATTCAGCCGGGAGAGGTGAGCGCCGGGCCGCGGGGTGGGCGGCCTCAGGCTCTCTGGGGATCAGGAACGGCAGCAACTGAGCCCCTTGCCGAGACTGGGTGGTGAATCCCCACATGCCCCAGGGCTGTCTTTGCTCCCCAAAAATCACCTCCAGAAAGCCTCAGAGCAGCAGTTGTTGGGGAACTGCGTGCTGACTTCCCTCACTTCTGATCCACAGACCGCGGCTTCAGGAAAGCTTGGGCAGGAGGGTCCTGTTGTTAGAGCAGTGACCAGTGCTTGGGGTGAGGACCACCGTGCCCAGATAACCACTGACCATGGGCATGGGCTGGTGGTCACCATGGCCAGAGACCAACCAGTCCCTGAGCCAGATCAGATGGTTTGGGCCTTCCGAGTCTGTCCGCGGGAGGCGCAGGGCGGACTCGGGGCTGACGGCAGCGCGGGCCTGTCGTGGGGGGTTCTCTCTGGTGGGGACAGTGCGCCAGCCGCCTCTGCCCCACAGGAAATCTGCATCAGCTACCTGGACAGCTGTCAGCGAGAGCGCAGCCGCCACAGCCGCCACAAGATCCTCAGGTGCCAGCGGGGGACGCGGTCGGCAGCGGGTCTGGGCGGTCGGCAGCGGGTCTGGGTCTCCGCCAGCAGCCCCCGACCGTCCCTCTAACCATGCAGGGAGAACTACCTGTTCGTCTGTTCCTGCCCCAAGTGCTTGGCAGAGGCTGACGAACCCAACGTGACCTCAGAGGAAGAGGAGGAGGAGGAGGAGGAAGGAGAGCCGGAAGACGCAGAACTAGGGGACGAAATGACTGATGTGTGACGGGGCTACCCCAGACCCCGGTGGAAAGGAGGCCCTCTGCAGGCACCCTAGGAACGTAGTCAGGAGCCCCCGCACCCCACGCCTGCTTCCCTTCCAGTGCTGTCTGCCCAAGCAGGACAGAGGCTGGACTCTGGGCCCACCCGCACCAGACCATGCCGCTGAGCTGCCCGCCCAGCAGGCCCTGCGCCAGCACGCCTGGGTCAGGCGGGGCCTCGGCTGCTGTGGTTCACCTTCCGAGGAGCCAAAGGGCCGATCTGAGGACGGACTGGTTTTCCTGAAGCAGGCGGAGGCAGGAGAGAGGCCCTGGGCCTCTAGAGAGGCTTCCGGAGGGTTCCTCCCCTCCACACCAGGTGGAGATCAGTTAGCCCCCACTGACTCCAGGGTCACCGTAGTTAGTGTCCCTCCCCCAGGTGTGGAAGAGGCCTGTCGTCCTCAGGGGGTCTCTCTTCAGCTTGCCACCAAGGTTTCCAGCAGGACTGCAGAGACCTGGGGGCCACGGACCTGTTTAACGCAGGGTGTCCTAATCCTCCTGGGACCAGTTGACTCTGGAAGGGGCTTGCCAGGCCTCACGCACCCACCTTCAGCACCCTACAGGGAACACTGTTAAGTCTTCCAGAAGCCTAGAGGAGCTGGGCAGGATCCCTGATCGTGACTGTCCAGGATCCCTGATCGTGACTGTCCCCTGCCACTGCACAGACACTTTGGGATGGGTGCTGTGGGGGTTAAACCACTGTTCCCAGTCCTCCCCCGCTCGGGTGTGCGCCCATGGGAGGCTCAGGTGCCTGGGGTCCTGAGCCATCCGGGCAGCCAGCACGTGTCCTGCCCTGCCGCCCACTGGGCCCAATAAAGTGTGACGGTGACAGGTCTCTCTGGTGCTCCGTGGACGGGCAGGGGGCGCAGGGTGCAGCAGCTGGGGCTCTGGGCCCCGCTTGGCCCCTGCCCAGCCTCAGTGCCCAGCACTAGGCTGCAGCTCCCTGAGCAAGACCAGTGACCTGGGCATATGCCCTACAGGTCACCGTCCTGTGGCCCCCCTCAAAGTGACAGTAGGTGGTTCAGGACCAGAGGAGTGCGAGGGCTTCGCCTTCCCGCCCCAGTCTGGACAGGACGGCAGCCGACAGGCTTTATTGCTCACGTCAGTGGGTGTGCTGTTCTGGGCAGGACCCCCCGAAGCGACCCAGCACTGCGGGGGGGGGGGTCCTGCCAGGGAAGCTGGATCGAGTGGCTTGTGACAGGAACTTAAGCTGCCTGCCTGCAGCTCTGGTTCTAGATTCCACCAGAAGCACCAGAGCGTGGCTCTCGCCTCTTGGGAAGCAGGAGGTCCCTGGAGGTGCTGGGGCTTCCACAGGCGGCGGGCCCCGCCCTTGTCCGCCTCCTGGCTCCACGTGTCTTCAGATGCTCTCCCCAAACCAGACGGCTGGATCCCTGGGTTCCCCCTTCAGAGCCCAGTCACTTGCGGCTGGAATCTGGGGCCAGCTCTTCTACCAGAAAGTCCAGGGGGGCTGCAGCAGCCCAAAGGTGGGGATACTGGTGACGTTGGCCGGGATGGAGATGACCGCCCACGGCAGCCCGTGCTGTTCCAGGGAGCGTCGGATCATGTAGCTGAGGGCACGAGGAGGCGGCGAAGGTCACTTTTTCAGCACCCCAACTCCCTTCTGCCTTCATCATCTGGGTCCAGAACCCAAGCATGTTTTGCCCTCCAACTGGGACACCCCAAGATAAAGCCTACGTGAAGGCGCTGGTCCACCCGAGCCCCCAGCCTTGGCACTGGTGCCGCGGTGCACGGCGGCCTCACCCATCTCGGCCGAGCAGGAAGAGCGCGGGGATGTCCACTGTGCGCTGCGAGCTGTCCTGGGTCATCTCCACGTGGAAACTGTCATTATCCACGGCGTTATCTGAAATGATCACGGCCCGGCCCCCGTGGTCCTGTACCACCCGGGTCTTGGAGAGGAAAGAGCAGCCCCTGGAGGAAGTAATGAGCCAAATGTGGGCGCTAGCTGCCCCTCCCCAGTACCCCTCCCCGGAGAGTGAAAGAACCACAGAGACTAACTATCCCCGTGTTCACACGCACCCAACGGAAGCGTGATGACCAAGGCATTCCTAAAGTCCTGTGAAAGGCGGGTTACTGGAAAGTCACTATCCAGGGAGACTGGCTCTGAGGGTACACGCGTGCTGCCAGCAAGCCTGGGGCACGTCGACCCCGGCACGCGTGTGAACCTAAGCACGGTGCTGCGGGCATCCAGTCAGCTGCCTGCAGGGAGCGGGAAGCAGAGAGGACGTTTCCAGTAGCTCACAGGCCACAGGCCAGCACGAAGACACCGTCTCCAGGTGGAGAAGCAACCGACTCCCAGAGAGTCCTCTGAACACGCGCAAGACACGCATACGCACGCACACAGCCCAGTCACTTCAACATACTGCCAGATGTGAGTTCAGAATCTGCCCCCTCTCTCCCCCTCCAGGTGACCCTCCTCACCCCCTCGCCCCTCCTCACCCCCTCTCCCCCTCGAGGCGACCCTCCTCACCCCCTCTCCCCCTCGAGGTGACCCTCCTTACCCCCTCTCTCACCTCACGCCCTCTCTCACCTCCTCACCCCCTCTCCCCACCGCGAGGCGACCCTCCTCACCCCCTCTCTCACCTCCTCACCCCCTCTCACCTCCTCACCCCCTCTCCCCACCGCGAGGCGACTCTCCTCACCCCCTCTCCACCAGTGCGATCTGGTCCTGGATGAAGAAGCCGTTGCCGAGCTCCCCGCAGGCCTCCGGCGGTTCGGCAGGGACGAGGTGGATCTGCTCGTACCTCGTGTGCTAGAGCGTTCAGACACGTGGACAAATGAGAGTGAAGGACACACTCGGACTGCGCAGCCGCGTCTTAATGGTGCCGGGCAGAGTATATTGAGGATCCACCGACCACAGGAGCGTCTTTACCTAACTCAGGCCCGCCTGCCTTTCCATGAGATGCAGGTGCCCGGGAGGGAAAGTGGGGAGTGGACCTAGAACTCGTGAGAAAGCTGGGCTCCTGGTTTCCCATGTAATGCCCCCCAGCAAGACGGGCGGCTCCTCCCAGGTGCTCCAGAAGCACTTCTGTCTACACAGCTGGATTTGGCTCTCAGCCCTTCTCCAGCGTGGACCCCCCCCCATGCTCAGTGATGCAAGCGGGGGAGGGAGACTGAAGCTCAGAGATCAGGGAGCCCCTGAACTTACAAAGATGCCACCGAAGTCCTTGGCAGGTGTGGCTGTGAAGATGTAGCCAATGTCCCCGGGGCTCAGCACTTGGAAGTACAGATAGTCACGAACGCGCAAGCCTGGAGAGGAGAACCAGGGCAAAGCTCTGGGGAGCAGGCTGAGGTCTGGGTCGCAGCGCTCCCCGTGACTCTACCCCCTTGGAGGGTGGGAGAAATGGTCCCTCCCTTTTAGATGGTCTTGTATCTAGCCCAGGTGGGCTTTGCACCCCTTCATCCTCCTGAGTGTCGCATGGCAGGCGCCTCCAGGCCCAGCTCACCATAGACACTTGGAAGATTTGGGGCCTGCTGCTACACCGTTGAGCCCAGAAGGTGGCGAGCTCTGGGGTTCATCTTTGCTCTGAACAGGACCTGGGGGTTTCCACGTGGACAGGAAGCCCCCAGATTTCATGCTGGGGCCTCCAAGCCACGCCCCTCGGAGCCAGACACTCTCCTCCGGCTGCAGCTTCCCGGCTCCTCCTTTCCCCGGGGGTCTTGCCTGATGCACGGGCTGGTTCCAGCTGCCTCCCACCCGCCTCCATCTTGCTCCTTCAATCCGGCTCCCAGCCGGCCACAGAGATGCCTGCAATCGTAGTACTTCCGACCATCCCACCATTCACAGAGCCCGCTCGAGGGGACCGGCCACTCCAGCCCTTTTCCCTTTCCCATGCCCAGGCTCCACCGCCTTTGGGCTTCTTCATGCCGGTGGTTTTTCCTGAATGCCGTTCTATCCACTTGGAAGGCTCTCTTCTCCAGCCCCCTCCACTTCTTTCCTCGTTCAGGTCAGAGGTCACCGGACATGGTCTCTTAGAAGTGCCACTTCATGCACGGTTTGCCTTTTGCCACCCAAAACTCATTTTTTTCTCAACTGATACATTATCTGAAATGATGGGTATTCATAATTTCCTCTCACAAAGACTGCACGTTTGCAGCTCCATTCAACGCTGAATCCCTAATGTGAACCACGGTGGCAGGAGACATTGTGTACCGAGTAAGGTTACTGGAGAACGGATGATGTGTTCCGCTCTGCTGTCCCGAGAAAAAGAATTGCTGGAACTACACTGGGCGGGGCGGGAGAAAGAGGAGGAGGAGAAGATATATATATAGAAACTTCAGCATCAATTCAATGTTCTCCTGGGATGAAGTCCCTGCGTTCCTTCCTCGGAGAAGTGGAAGACCATGATGGATAGAACCGGTTGCCACAGGTTCGTTAGACTGGCCGCCAAGGACTCCCTGTGGTGTGGCGCTAGCTGTCCTGTTCTGCACCCCCAAATCACAGCCACTTAGACGGCTGCAGGGGCTTGGTGCTCGGCTCCCACCCCCGGAAGCCTCGCTGGCTTAGTCTTAAGAGAGCTTTTCTCGGCGCGCACACCCTCGCTTGGCATTTGTACGGTTATCTACGTGACTGCAGGTACGTGCGTGTTCGCTGAGGCGCGGAGGAGTTACATTCATGTGCGAGTTGTGTAAGTGGCGCGGTGCACGGGGGCCCACGTGGGAGTGTGTGCCCGCGGGTGTCCGAGGCTCACCTGCGCGTCTCTAGCTGTCCCTGCGCCTCTTGGCGCATCTCCCGGATCGCCCTAGTGGAGGCGGCTCGGGGGGACCTGCTTCGACGTGGGGATCCCAGGTCTCAGAACCCGGCCTCGGGCTGCGCCAGCTGTCCGCCCCAGGGACCGGCACCCACTCGCTGCAGCCGCTCGTCCCCGGACCCACCCGGCTCGGCTGCCACTCGCGGGGTCCCCAAGGTGACCCGTGGCCCCCGGCCCGAGAAGCGCGCCAGCTGGAGGGCCGGCCCCGCCCCGCCCCGCCCCGCCCGTCGCCGCTCACCGTGGACCGCGGCGCACGCGGGCAGCCAGAGCACGAGACACCACCAGCCCGCGGCGCCCGGGACCATCTCCAGGCTCGGCCGGCGCCGCGCCGCCTCCGCCGTCCCGCCGCGCTCGGCTCGCCGGACTTTAGCTGACAGCTGCCCCGGCCTCCCGCCCCCAGACCCGCTCTGCGCGCTGGCTGGAGGACGGAAACGAGGCCCGCAGCTGATTGGCTCCGACGCCTGCCCGTGCAGCCGCACTGCCCGCCCCTGAGCCCTAGCTCACTTCCTATTGGCCAGGAGAAGTGGGGCCGAGGCACGATTGGCCTAAACTCTTAATAGCAACTGTGCTGCTCCGGCCCCGCCCCCGCGCGCCCGGGTATAGACGCGCAGGGCTGTGGGCAGTGGTCGGCCGGCGCGAGCCTCCGCAGTGCGGGGAGCGTTCGCGGTCGGCTCTGGCCGTCCTGGCCTCGGGCGGAGCGTCGTCCCCCAGCTGCGCGTCCCCCCTGCGGGCGCCCTGGTGGCCTCGGTCCCGCGCCCAGGTGGCCTCCGCCCTCTTCACCCACCGCTGGCGCGCCTCGCCCGAAAGAGGGCGCTGCGGAGTCACCCGCCCAGGGCCAGTTTCCCATGTCCGCCTCGCTGCACGCTGCACATCTGTGCCCGACACCTTTTTTAACCTCCAGCTTCGCTCAGGCGTCGACCACGCACCTTAAGGTGCTCGAATGTCTGCGTTGCGACACGTGTCTTAGGAGCCAGTGGCGGGCCAAGCAAGGTTGCTACAGTCACAGAGACAGGAAGCACTTGCGAAAGCTGGGGATCCCTCCACCACTGACGCCTGCGACTAGAGCGCCCTCTAGCCACAGCTTCCGGCTCTTCTAGCCGGTCGACTTGGTGGTATCTGACCATAGAGTGGCGGAAGTGGTCCGTTCCTTTCCTCTCCCGGCCCAACGGCTCAGCGAAGCTTCTGGGGATTTCTCCGGCGCGGGGCATTGTGGGTTGCTCGGCGGCCCCGAGGCGGAGGACGGAAGGGCCAGCGAGCGGGCGGCGAAACCAGCTTCCAAGATGATGGTGAGTGGCGTCCCGCGCATCCGCCGCCATCCGCCGCCATCCGGCCGGGTTCGGCGCTGCCCGGCCGGGCCCGCCGTGCAGGACCCTCCCAGCTCCTCCGACCCGCCCGGTCTTTGCTGCGGCGGCCCGGGCCGCAGCGGTTGGCGAGAGGCTCGGGGACCACCCGCCCCGGAGTGTTCCGGGGCCGCGAACCCCTCGTTTCCAGCCCTTCTGGAGCCAAGACGTGCTTTCGAAGCCGCGTGCGGGGCGAGCGTGCGGGGCGAGCGTGCTGCCTGCGGCCCGGCTGCGCTCGGCAGCACGGGACGGGGAGACCTGCGCTTCTAGAACGCGCCGAGGCAGCGTGGGGCCCTGGGCGGGGCTGCGGGAGCGGGGGCTGCGGGAGCCGGGGGCTGCGGGAGCCCGGGGCCCGCGGGGCTGAGCGGGGGCGTGCACCGGGCGTGCACCGCGTCCTACCTGCACCCATGCGGCTCCCGAAGGTCCTGGGCGCAGCTTCCAGAACGGGCCGTGCCGAGGTGGGAAGACTTGATCCCGGGCGCAGGTGCTTAGTGCGGATTTTCTAGTCGACGGCCAAACCCTCGGCACGCGACGCTGGCCCTGCGGGCGTCTCCTTCGAGAGCTTCGCGTGCTTTCCACGCCCAGCCGCGGTTGCTGTCCACCCGGCAGCTGTTTGCCCTTGCTAGCAAAACCCTGGGGGCTGCCGTGGCGCCACCCCCAGCATGGCCCCAGCCCACCGTCCCCTCATAGTCCGCTCTCCGCCCGGTGCTGCCGTGTCTCTCTCGGTGATGTGAGCCTTCTAAGTCAGGAACCTGCTAGACCACCGTACGGTCTAGAAGCCTCTGTCGTGCAAGGAAACAGCCTCCAGAGGCCCTGTTCCTGTGACTGGCGTTGATTGTGCACCTGCGACTGGATTTGTTTTGTAGAACATCAAACTGAAAACCTTAAGTCATGGGGGTCATCGCTTCTCAACTTTTTGGCTAAGATCAAGTGAAGTCATGGGGGTCCTCCCCACCCCCATACCGGGAATTGAACATCTACAACCTCACATCATAGGCCAGCAATTTGCTACTGAGCTATATCCCCACTCTCTTTTTTTTGGGGGGGTGAGGTCATCCGTGTAGTCCAAACTGTAGCTATGTGATGCTTGAGCTTTTGGAGTCAGTTCTCTCCTGTAGCTACTCAGGTGGGCTTCCGGGCACTGAGCTCAGGCCACTGGTGTGGGGCAGGCATCTTATGGGCTGAGCTGTCTCGCTGACCTGTTGGCTTTTATTATGTGCATAAGGGGGGCACACTTGCATGTGTGTGCGTATGTGGAGGTTGACATGCCAGCTTCTATGTGGGTGCTAAGGGCTGAAGACAGGTCTTTGTGCTTGAGTGGCAAGCGCCCTACCCACTTTGCCATTCCCCAGCTGTAATGTTTTAAGGAGAATGAGGAGGTTAAGTCTTTTGTGACGTTTTTCCTTTCTCGTGTGTGTATATGTACTTGTGTATTGAGTGTGTGGTGCATGTGTATGCATGCAGAAGTGGGAATCATCCTCGATTGTTCTACCTTGCAACTCAATTTTTGGGCAGGGTATCTAATGAAACTCAGAGCTTACTGATTAGTCTAATAGTCGGCTTGCTCTAGGGAGTTCCTTCTGAGGCTGCCCTACCACCTTGTGTTTTACAAGTTCTTTAACTGGGAAGTAATGGGGCTGGAGAGATGGCTCAGGGGTTAAGACTCTGCCTCGAAAGAAGGACCTGAGTTCAGGTCCTGTGTAAAAACAGGAGGCAGAAATGGCAGTGGGACCTGGGATCTGAACTCAGGTCCTTTTGCTCGAGAGGCAGAGGCTTAACTTCTGAGCCATCCCCCCAGCTCCACAAAGCCATGGTTCTTTTTTACCTAGTTCTACAAGCTCAGTGGGTAGGTGCCCTTTTCTCTCCTCCTCCTCCCTGCTCTCCCCCCAGCCTGCAAAGCCATGGTTCTTACCGGGTCACACTCCAGCACCAGGCAAAGAAGAACGCACGGCTTCCCCAGCTCCACACACATGCATGGAAGTGGGGGTCTTTTCCTCGCACTTCTGACCGGATGTGAAAATGGAAGTTACACTTTAAGAGGGAAACCAGATACAGGCCAGAGAACGTGCGTGAGAAGTGAGTGAACAGTGCGGACAGAAAGAAGGGGCCGCCGGCTCCCGTTTGTTCGTGCGCGCTCCTAGTGCCAGCGCCTGCCAGCTCCGTGGTGGTGAACCGCCTTAGACTGCTTGTCTCCGAAGGCTTGTTGCTCCGGGGCCTCAGAAGGGGGCTCCTCTGGGTCCAGCTGTCTTGGCTGGCAGTTACTTGCTTTCAGGACTTGAAATGAATCTTCCTGTGATTGCCTGTGTCAGAGTTGCTGATGGGAAGGCTGGAGTTTTTCCCCTACTGATTTTTCTTCCTTTCGATGTTTAACTTATTTATTTGGAGATAGAGAGAGGGAAAGTGAGAGAACATACAGGTGCCACCCACTCTTTCCAGTATGTGGACTTCGGGACTGAACTCAGGTCACCAGATCTGCACAGAAAGACCCTCTCCCCTGGCCAAAACAAGAGTTCCCCTCCCCAATACTAGATATGCTCCTAGGGCCTTGAACACGCTAGGCAGGTCTGAGCTACAAGCTACATTCCCAGTCTCCCCATCCCCCCTTACAGTTGTAATATTGTTTCTTTGCTTTGTATGTTTTATCCATCTTTGTTGGTTTGGTGTATTGTGTGTGTGTGTGTGTGTGTGTGTGTGTGTGTGTGTGTGTGTGTGTTAGGGTCCTGTGTATCTAGGCTGGCTTAAACCCTGACTACTTCTTGTCTCGTTAGTCTCCCAGGTGCTGGGTTACAGGCATGTACTAGCATACCTCTGTTGGGGGCATTGGAGGAATTTTGAAATACCATCACATGCTCGTGTCCTGGGGTTCTCTGTGAACCATCCCCCCCCCCCCGTGTCTCATGAGAGAGTGGAAATGACTAAAACAGCCCGTTGCTTTCTTTTCTCCAGCCCACACCAGTTATCCTGCTGAAAGAGGGGACAGACAGCTCCCAGGGGATTCCCCAGCTTGTGAGTAACATCAGTGCATGCCAGGTGATCGCCGAGGCTGTGAGAACCACCCTGGGTCCCCGGGGCATGGACAAGCTTATTGTGGATGGCCGAGGTGAGTCTTTAGACTTGGGGCTGTGTGTGAGGGGGCGCCTGGAAATGTTAGGGACCTATGGTCGCCGCAGAAATCTAATTCCCTGAGGGATTTACGATCTAAAGCAGTGCGCTTTGTGTGAGCGTGAATGCTGAGCCCGTGGATGCTGGCAGGTCCTGGGCTCTGGTGCAGTGTAGAAACAACCAGCTTATATTCACGGAGCCATTCCATTGTGTTCTCATGTGTTTCTGACACAATTTGAGCGTCTTAAGGGCTGGACCTGTAACTCCTGAACGTTTCCTTGCATGTAGGAGGATCTCGTTGAAGAAGACAAGCACCTTAAGTGCTTACTCTTCTCTGTGTGTTTCTAAATACTTTGCTGATTTGAGGGGAGGGGAACTCAGAGCTTGGGCTGACCCCACATGAGCCACCTGCTTGGGGAGATCTGAGGACAGCTTGAGAACATGGTCTTGCCGTCTGCCTGCTGAGCAGGTGACGGAGCTCAGACACCAGGTTTGCACACAAGCGCCTTCACCTGCGGAGCCATTGCGCAATTCTTTTCTTTTGTCTTTTTTCGAGACAGGGTTTTACCCTGTAGCTTAGGATAGCCCCAAACTTGTTGCTCCTGCCTGAGACTTCTAAGGGCTGAGGTCACGCAACATAGTGCCTGGCTTGTTGAAAGCATTTTCTGAGGGTGGAGAGATGGCTCAGGAGTTAAGTTTGCCAAGAAAGCAAAAGGACTTGATTTCGGGTCCCAGGTCCCACATAAAAAAACGCCAGGTGGAAACAGCACGCACTTCCTGCCCTGGTGGGCAGAGCCTGGGAAATCCCAGAGCAAAGCAAGAAGGAGGTAGGAACACCAGGATGATTCTCGAAGTCACCCTTGATCTTCCACAGGGACACACAGTGCCCTCTTATACACACAACATACACACACAAAATAAAAATAATAAAAAAATTCATAGGCTGAAGGACAGAGGTGAAGGAAAGCGCTTTACGTGGTCATGTCTGTCTCCTTTAAGGCAAAGCCACGATTTCCAATGATGGCGCCACAATTCTGAAGCTTCTCGACGTCATCCATCCCGCAGCAAAGACGCTGGTAGACATCGCCAAATCCCAAGATGCCGAGGTAGGAATGTCTCAGGCCCGTTCGCTGTCAGTCAGTGTCTGCTGGAAGTTGGTGGGCTTGGTGGGCTCCTGAAGATAATGGCGTTTCAGGACCTTGTTTCCAGCAACAGAAAACATGTATTTGTTCCTGTTGTCGTCTGCCAGGTCGGTGATGGTACCACCTCTGTGACCCTACTGGCCGCCGAGTTTCTGAAGCAGGTGAAGCCCTATGTGGAAGAGGGTCTACACCCCCAGATCATCATCCGGGCTTTCCGCACCGCCACCCATCTGGTATGGGCTGTGGTCACGGCCTTTCGCCCTGGGGGCTCTCCTGGGGTGTGGGGGGGAGGGGGCGGCACTGGGCGTTGCCTGTCTCCCTGCTGCCTGCTGGGAGCCGAGTCTCTGGCTGGAGTCAGCCTGCGAGGCTTGCGGGGCGGTCGAAGGTGGCAGCTTCCAGGGATCAACCCAGGTTGCCAGGGTTCAAACAGACGCCTTGCCCGCCGTCTTCCCCTCCCGCGCACTGCTGCGACCGGCGCGCAGAGCCTCCTAGCTGAGCTGCGTAAAGGAGGCTCTCTCCCCCCTCTCCTCCCCTCCCCCCTCCTCCCCTCTTCCCCCCCCTCCCCCCTGCTGGCTCTCGTGCTGTCCAGGCTGGGCTGGCCTCCTGGTGCTCCTGCCCCACCTCCTGGTGACAGGTGTGCACCACCACACCTGGCTCCTTGTGACGTTTTCGTGCCTGTTGTTTTTATTAAGTACCTCGTGGCATATATTGACCTGTGTGTTCAACTTTTTACCTTTGTTTTGCGATCTGGGACAGACCACTTAATCCCTCTCAGCTTGTTTCCGTGGTTTGCTGCGCATCGGTGGTAACAGGAAAGTGGGGATAGTAAGGACGCACTGGAGAATGTTTGTGCATTTTCTGTGCAGCTCACAGCTCGGGAGCTGTGCCCTAGGCTGTGGCCTTGTCTTTGCTTTCTGTCTTCATGGGTCTCCGGAACGAGAGCTTCTGCTCCAAGCCCTCGTGGTGTAGAGCTCTGGATCCGACTCCTCGTTTTGGGAGTTTCCCAGCTGTGCACGCGCTTTCTATCCCAGGCAGGATGGAGGGTGTCATTTCAGCCGTAAATTAACATGGGTTTAGGATGTGAGTAGCAGACCAGGTCTGGCCTTGGAGACTTATGCACTGTGTTCTTGGCAGGCTGTCAACAAGATCAAAGAGATTGCTGTGACCGTGAAGAAGGAAGATAAAGTGTAAGTCTGCAGCGGGCTGTCAGGACCTTGACAGCCGATCAGGTGCAGGAGCGTGTTTTGCTCTACGCGGACTTGGTGCTATTTGGGCTCTTGTGGGACCTGCACTGTGCCCTGCTGGCAGCACAAGAGTCTGTCGGCAGCACGAGGCCGAAGGTGCAGAGGACGGAGGGGACGTTAGGGACAGGGATGTCAACTAGCAGGATGATGCACGTGTCTAAGATTCTCACACACGGATGCGTGGTCTAGACCCTCACGTCAATGTGGATTGTCTTCCCGTGTGATGTGAGTGTTGCGTGCCGTGTGGCGTGGAGGAATCTCACCCTGGGCCCGGCCTGTGTTGCAGGGAGCAGAGGAAGCTTCTGGAGAAGTGCGCCGTGACGGCCCTGAGCTCCAAGCTCATCTCCCAGCAGAAGGCCTTCTTCGCCAAGATGGTGGTGGACGCCGTGATGTTGCTGGACGACCTGCTGCAGCTCAAGATGATCGGGATCAAGAAAGTGCAGGGCGGGGCCCTCGAGGTGAGCCTGCTGTGCTCCCTGCATGGCCCCTTCTTCCCAGCGGGCTTCAGCTTGCAGCCTCTGGACCTGGTGGCCGGCACTGTAGTCGACCCTCTGTCGGGGCGAGAGCGGCTGACGCGAGACCTGACCCCAGCCGACCGTTCACGCCGAAGCACAGCACCGAGCTTCCCTTGTGCTTTGACGGGCTCGAGCGCGAGCTGGAGTAAGCGCCGAGCCGCGCGCCCATCTGCAGCGCTCGTGCAGCGTCCATCGCTCCCACGGGACCTGCGTGGAGCCTCACTGGAGCTGGACTGCAGGCACAAGTGGCCCCTACACCACGTAGCGAGCGCTCTGTAGCTCCTTGTTACAGCAGTGAACTAAACGTCCCGTTGCGCCCGCGGGAATGGCCCTGTGCGGGGACGGGCTCCTCGCTTGCAGCGCCCGCTGAGCTCGGGTCTGTCTCCACCAGGAGTCTCAGCTGGTGGCTGGAGTTGCGTTCAAGAAGACGTTCTCCTACGCGGGATTCGAGATGCAGCCCAAGAAGTACAAGAAACCCTCGATCGCCCTCCTGAATGTGGAGCTGGAGCTGAAAGCAGAGAAGGATAACGCTGAGATCAGGGTCCACACGGTGGAGGTAGGGGCGCCCAGGCTGGGGGGGCGGGGAGGGGAGCATGGCAGTAGAGGCCCAGCCCCCAGGAGGGCAGCCTTCTGGACCAGGGCCTTGTGCCCGCCTCAGGCCCGGCTGTGCTTCTCAGCCCCGTGCCCCTCCCCCGAGTGCTGGTGTCTGCAGCGGCTCCACTCGTGTCTCGCTCTGCCCTCGCTGACTCGACTCCTCAACTAGGGTCACCTCCCCCGTGCTAGGCAAGCACTCCCACCAAGCAGCACTCCCTGTCTTTTATTTTTTTGAGACGGTTTTGCTCAGTGTTTAAGCCTAAAATCCTCCTGCCTCGCTTCCCACTGCCCTGAAGCCAGGGTGACGGCTCCAGTTACAGGCTCAGCCCGTCTGCACTTCGAGCCCCCTTGGCAAAATGGATCTTTTCCGCTTGGACCGAGTCTCTTGTGCCCTCTCGCTCTCCCCCTCCCCGCACGCCTGTCATTGAGACCACCAAGGCCGCTTCCAGAAGGGGGCAGCACCTGGGACGAGGCTGGGGAGTCCCCCGACTAAACTTGGGGGCTCTGGCAGAGCCCTGCCCTGGGGGGTCAGGTGGTTGCTGCCAGCCTCACGCCCTGAGCCACACGCTGCTCTGTGGACTCCCGCCCGACCCTCAGCGCAGCGGCTTCGTTGGAGAGCTGCGTTTCAGCCCGTTGTCTTACAAGTTCTGTCCTGAAACACCTCGTGGGGTCTCTGCAGGATTACCAGGCGATTGTGGACGCCGAGTGGAACATTCTCTACGACAAGCTGGAGAAGATCCACCAGTCTGGAGCCAAGGTCATCTTGTCTAAACTGCCCATAGGAGACGTCGCCACCCAGTACTTCGCGGACAGAGACATGTTCTGTGCGGGCCGAGTGCCGGAGGAGGACCTGAGGAGGACCATGATGGTAAGCCGCGCTGCCGCCGCCAGTCCTGGGCCGGCTCTGTGCCAGCCTTGCCCGTGGTAGACCTGCTCTCAAGTTACCAAAACAAGCCAGGAAGTTGGTCTGGGTTGCGGGGACCCGTTGGCCATGATTCAGTAGCCACGGCGGCGCTTCCAGCCGGATGTTTTCTTGTCCTGTTTCTCAAGGAGAAGCTGTTGGTGTGAAGGACCACTGCGTCCAGTTGCTGGGCCCAGAGCCCCTTGTCTGGGGTGGGAGTGTGGGCTGGACCCAGCCGGTCTCTTCCTCTTTGAGCTCCGCCCTTTTGTTTCCTGTCCTTTGGGTTGTGGTGGGGACAGGGCAGG
The DNA here is from genome assembly GCA_023101885.1 of Typhlomys cinereus. Classification (NCBI taxonomy): domain Eukaryota; kingdom Metazoa; phylum Chordata; class Mammalia; order Rodentia; family Platacanthomyidae; genus Typhlomys; species Typhlomys cinereus. Next base: position 37,766 of record JALPQD010000732.1, read on the forward strand.
GCAGAGGTGAAGTGCCCGTGCAGAGGCCATGGGCGGGGTGTGGGGTCCGGCCTCGCTGATCTGCCCTCCGTGCTCCTCAGGCCTGTGGGGGCTCAATCCAGACGAGTGTGAACGCCCTGACGGCAGATGTGCTGGGCCACTGCAAAGTCTTTGAAGAGACCCAGATCGGAGGCGAGAGGTGAGTGCGGCCAGGCCGCATGGCGTGCGCTGCGTGCCCTGCCCCGGTGCCGCGTGGGCTGCTCTCCACCTCCAGGCGTGGTGCCTGCTAATGTTTGTGGAGGTCCTGGGGGCGTAAGGCAGTGGCAGGGGAGGGCGGCTCTAGTCGGGTCTTGATCTGACTTCAGTCTTTGAAGGTGCAGTGATAAGGGGGCCTTTAAGGTTGAGCTTGCGTTCTGAGAACAAGAGCGGCTGCTGGGTGTCGGAGGGCTTGGCAATGAGAGACATGGAGCTGCAGTTCACGCGGGCCCTCCATCGTCCTGGGCACAGGTACAATATCTTCACTGGCTGCCCCAAGGCCAAGACGTGCACGTTCATCCTCCGCGGCGGCGCTGAGCAGTTCATGGAGGAGACGGAGCGCTCCCTGCACGACGCTATCATGATCGTCAGAAGAGCCATCAAGGTGGGCCCGGCCCCCGTCGGGGGTGTCGTGGGAGCAGCTCTAACTGGTTGGGGGGAAGCTGTGTCAGGTGTAGCTGTTGCGGGGCCCTTGGGGCGTGGGGTGGAGTGAGGCCCCCTTCTCTCTCTGGCATGCGGGGCTTGCTGGGTGACAGGCGGGGCCGGGCCAGGGCCTGGACGGGAACCGTTGCTTCTGCAGAACGACTCGGTGGTGGCGGGGGGCGGGGCCATCGAGATGGAGCTGTCCAAGTACCTGCGGGACTACTCGAGGACCATCCCCGGGAAGCAGCAGCTGCTGATCGGGGCCTACGCCAAGGCCCTGGAGATCATCCCGCGCCAGCTCTGCGACAACGCGGGCTTCGACGCCACCAACATCCTCAACAAGCTGCGCGCTCGCCACGCACAGGTGGGGCTGCACCCGTGTCGCTGCACAGCGCAGGCCGACCACCCCCTCCTGCGTCGGCCGGCACAGGGTGGGGCGCTGGGCAGGGGTCTCCAGGGAGACGCTGCTGACCTGGGTCGGAGCTGGGGTTCCTGACAGTCAGGGCTTTCGAAGGGTGTTCACCAGAGCCCCTCTGCCTCCCTCGCTCCTTTCAGGGGGGCATGTGGTACGGAGTGGACATCAACAACGAGGACATCGCTGACAACTTCGAGGCCTTCGTGTGGGAGCCAGCCATGGTGCGGATCAACGCCCTGACGGCGGCCTCCGAGGCCGCGTGCCTTATCGTGTCGGTGGACGAGACCATCAAGAACCCGCGCTCCACCGTGGACGCTCCCCCGCAGCGGGCCGGGGCCGCGGCCAAGGCCGTCTCCGCTGAGCGTCTCCAGCGGCGGGTGCACTTGCTCTGCTTGGTGTAACTGTCCACTCTGTTCTCGCGGAGATTATTTAAGTAAAACTTGACGTGATTTGGTCACAGTATTTTTCTTACGAAGTCCTACTGCCTGTCGAATTTGAGTTTTGTGAGCTGTGGCCTGAGGGTAGAAGATTCTACTTTACACACCAGGGCCTCGTTGGGAAGTCTCACTCCTGTTTCCTGTGTCCCAGAAGCAGCCATGGGGGGGAGGGCAGGAGCTTTGGCTCCGCTCTTCCTCGGCCCGGTCTCTCTTCTCCCTCACCCCGTGTTCCCTGAGGCCTTGAAGGCTGTACACGGGTGTCTTGGAGATGGCGTCATCTGAACTGTGAGCTCCTTGTCAGTGCAGAGGCAGCAGGGGTCCTGCGGGTTCTTGGCTATGCCATCTTGACCTCTTTTCTTACCTTAGGTAGTTAGAAGTCCAGCACCTCCGTGTGCCAGGCAAAAATCCTCCTCTAGCCCAAGGCGCCTCCCCACATTGGCCCTGGTGTGTGGCCCGCAGCTGGAGCCCAGCTGGAGCCGTAGGCGTGGAGCCCATCCGCCCACCTTGAGTAGCCGAGCCTTGGCTGCCCTGGGATGGGGTGGTGCGCAGGTCGCCGTGCTTGTCCTGTCTCAGCCCTCAGCCTGCCCAGGTCACTGGGCTTGGGGAGCTAACGCCCACTTGAAGCAGTCGAAGGCAAATTTTTTTCCCTTCCAAATATAACCTGATAGGATCCTAACAGTCACATGGGGCAAGCCGTTTCGTACAAAGGGTAAATTAAGGCAGGGCCATGATCTCCAGGTCAAAGCCCAATTGACCAGGCAGCGCCGTGGGAGGCAGGGCCCAGCCAACAAGGAAGGCAACACCAGGAGACCCCTCGGGGTTAGCCAAAGCCATTGGGTGGAGACCCCTCGGGGTTAGCCAAAGCCATTGGGTTATTGCAGATTCTGATAAGTTGGATGGCCCCAAGGAACATGGGCTGCGCGGCCTCCCTCCGCCGTGTCTAGCTGCAGAGGGTGCACTGAGGTGGGCGTCTCACCTCACATGCAGGTCACCCTGCAGCGTCATCCAGCCAGCAGTGACACCGTGCGAGGCCAGCCTGTGCTAAACGGCTCCCTGGTCTAGAGGCATCTGTGAAACCCTGGCCTTGGCTCCCTATGGTAGAGGAGCGACCTGGCCTCCCGGGCTCGCCCTCGGACCTCCCCCAGTGCAGCGGCAGCTCCTCTCCCTCCCCCACCCTGTCTGACCAATACAGCATGTGCCAGTGATTGCCCCGGGCCGGAGGTACTAGCTTCACCTTTTATTGGACACAGCGCTGTAAGTTCTCAGATGCCCCAGAGTCAGTGCATATGCACAACTTGGGTACATCCAGCAGACCGTGGAACAAAGTGCAATGCCTGGGGGGACTGAGAAGTGGGGCCTGGGGAGGCCCCCTGGGGGCTGGGGGTACAGGCACCACTTTAGAAACAAGGAAAACCAGGAGTGCTTTCCATCCTCCGCCTGCAGTGCTTGGCAGGTGAGGAAGTCGCCCTCTCGCTGCCAGCTACTCGCTTGGCAACGGAGGGAGGCGGGGCCTAGGGGCCAGTCGTGGAGGTCCAGCTGTGCCTCCCAGTCCACCCTGTGGCACCAGCTCCCAGGCATGCCTGGGTATCTCAGGCTTCTGCCCCCAGACCCCTGCCAGGGCTGAACGTCCCAGTCCAGCCCTCTTGGGGCTGTGCTCATGGTAGAGACCAGGGCTGGCCTTGTGGGGTGCCTGTCTGATTGTCGGGGCAGCCTTGAGGCAGGAGGCCTAACGCTCTATTCTTCACCCAATCTTCAGCCTTAGCCTTGGGCAAAGGCTGCAGCTGAACACACTTGTCCAGGAATAAATACAACACACTTACACAACAGTATATACAGAAACAAGCCAAGGCCGGATGACGTGTGGCCACCAGGGCAGAGAGAAGTCAGGCCCCTGGGAGAGGGAAGTCAACACTCCTCAGGGGTGGGCCCAGTCGATCCCACCGGTGGGTTCGGTCCTCTGGGCACCGTGCTGTACCCACTCAGCCATCTCATTTTTACTCCCAAGTTCACCAGGAACTAGGTCTTTGGCACCAATTGTCAGTCTGAGGCTTCCTTCAGCTTAGTGCTTTAGAGGGACCGCGGGGCCCAGACAGCTGACCAGCCAGGTCCTAAAGGGCCCAGACAGCTGACCAGCCGGGTCCTAAAGGGCCCAGGCAGCTGACCAGCCGGGTCCTTAAGAGCTGGAGACCCCGGACCAGGGACAGCAGACAAAACCCAAAAGCAAGGAGCAGCCGACCTTGGGAAGGGGCTCTTCTCCCTCTGAGGCAGTTTCTGAGGGGCTGACTCAACCTCTGCCATCACAGGGTGAAGATGATATGGGGTGCTCTCCCCTGGTGGGTGGAGAGTAGGGGCTCTGGATGGGGGTGCGTATTTCTCAATGCCGGGAAGCAGCCCGCACCAAGCACATACTGGAGCCGGGGAAGCCAGAACGCCATGCTCTGCCAGCGCGTGGCGGGCCGGGGCCGTCAGGCCTCAAGGTCGCCCACCATAGGCCCTGCCAGTTTCCTGCCACACACGCTGATGGCTGCGGAGGAAGCCATAGCCCAGCACCAGCCGCAGGGCCGGTCTCCCTGGGGAGAAAGCAAAGGAACAGCCAGTGGGGGGCAGAGGACTCTGAAGCGGATGGTTCTTGGAGCATGCGTGAAGATTGGGGTGCCCGAGGCTATCGGCTAGGAGTCGCGTACAAGGGACACACTGTGACTTGTTGGTTCTAGGCCCGTGTGGCTTGTTCCCACGCAGCCTTCGTGCAGAGCAACGCAGCTGAAACCTTGCTGCCCCCACGACTCTACGCCCTGGTCTTGGTCCCCAGCACTGACATCACTCCAGTGGGCACCACCCAGGGGGAAGATGCCAGAGTCTGGAGGCTCCCTGGGGACACAGGCGAGCCGAGCGGGGCATCCCTTTGTGCTTTGTGTAGGAGACAAGGATGGGGGGAGGGGCTGCAGGGAGCCAGGGCTACGTGGCTGCAGCTAGCGAAACGGCGCACCCCATGCCAGGCGGCCAGCCACAGGGCACACCTCCGCCCCTCCAGGCTCTGAAGAACGTTGTGCTGCTGTTTGAGACTCCTGGGGACCGGGCTGGGGAGGCGGGAAGAGCAGCCGGCGCAGGGCGCCCAGCAGCCAAGGTCTCGTGCAGCTGCCGAGAAGCCAAGCCAGCGTGGCGCCCCTGCCAGCTCAGGCTTCCAAAGGGTGGGTACAAGTCAGAGCAGCTGGGGGTGCAGCCTTGCCATGAGGTAACTCAAGCCGGATCGCGGCAGAGCTGAAGGAAACCAGAAGCAAGAGAATCCCACCCACCCCCCTTCAGCCGGGACCAGCAGCCTAATGCTCAGGCTAGGACCCCCCCTTGGGTACAGGAACAAAGGAAACCCTAAGATAGATTTAGGCTAGATGTCGGAATGAAGGTCGACAAGACCAGTGACCTTTGAGCCCCCGCGAGTTCTACGAGGAACTGAGGGAGCCCCTGTCTGGGGCCTGGCCCACCTGGTCCCCTGGGTGTTGGGCAAGGACTGGTGGGTCCCTCTGTCTAGGAAGAAAAGCCCCTCTTCCGACTCGCGCACAGAGGGGAGCCCAGGGTACCCCTTCTCAGTCCTGGGGCCCCCAGAGCCATCTGATTCCTGTCCAAACATCTAGGTGAGACTCTTTCATTGCAGGCCCTGGGTGGTCCCCCAGAAAGGGGTGCTGGGTATAGAAACATGCACCTGCTCTGGATGGAGCTCGGGGTGTGGTGATGGGAGCGGTGAGAAAGGTCTTCGTCTCCATCTGACTGGGTCCCTTTCCTTGTTGGGGTGTCCTCAACCTGGGTTGTTCTGGTAACTTTTCCCCCTTCCACCCCTACCCCCTGCAACCGCACGCAGCTCCTGGTGCAGGGAGCCTGGGCCTGCTCCAGCCCTCGTGGACAGTGTGGGCTCCAGGCGAGCTGTCTGCAGGGGGTGCCCGGCACAGGGAAGGGCGCAGGAGAAGAGCCCTCCTGGCCAGGTCTGAGCCCCTTCGAGCTCCCTCCGGCTTGCAAGCAGAACTCAGAAAACGGGCCTGGCAGAGCTGGCAGTGCCCAGGATGAGGATGATGGCCGCCGTGGTGGTAGCTCCTCGTTCGGCCAGAGGCTGCTCCGGCCGGGCGCAGGTGGGGGTCTGCGCAGGTGGGGGTCTGAGGACCCTGGGAGGCAGCGCCTGGATCCCTATCATTTCCAGAAGATGTTCAACCCCTCCCTGAAAGCCGGGGTAACAGGAGGCCCCCAAAGGTCTAGTCCAAGCCAGGGCCCCTCTGGAGGTCCACAGAGCGCCTTGGTGTGGGGCTGGCAGGGGTTCTGCCGCCCCTCACCCGGGTTAGCAGCCTCCTTCCACCTTGACGTGCAGAATCTTGGAGAAGCCAGGCCTCCGTCGCAGGGCCTGCAAACCAAGCGGGGTTAGTTCTGTCTGGGAGCCTGGCGGGTGTGTCCCCCCCTCCTGCCCCCACCCACCCCCGCCCTTGCCCACGGGGCCAGCCCCAGCTGAGGCTCCAGCCCACATCTCACCTGGAGCTTTGTCACCATGTCCTCAAACAGTTTCTGGGCCTCGGGGCTGCTGGGCTCCTTGAAGTAATCCGCAATCCCAATCTGGACCAAGATGGATTTGAGGTTCCGGCAGATGCCTGGGAGGAGCAGGTGAAAGGGACTCGAGTTCGGTCTATGGGGGGGGCTGCCTCCTCTTCTCTCACCCCTGTAAACTACGGGCAGCTATGGGAATGGGAGGGGAGGCCTGCTGGACACATCGTCTGCACAGGATGGTGGACAGAGGTGTCTACAAGGACAGAGTATGACGAGCTGAGGCTCGGTGGCCCTAGTGAGGGGCCTCGCAGAGGGGACCATTGCACGGTGGCACTAGGAGCACAGTGGATGACACACAGCTGGAGCCAGGAGCGGGGTACATGGGGCAGTTAGATGGGGAGCCCAGGGCTCTGGGAGCCTCCGATGTCAGGGAGAGGCAGGGCTGAGTCAGCCGCGGAGCGGGATCTGGATTCTGAGGGCTGAGCAGTGAATTCTGGTGGGGGATGTTCGGGACGTGGCCACGAGGCTGAAGGAAGGGGTAGGAGGGTCCTGGAGCTATAGGGGAGTCTGGAGTGGACACTCAGGAGCCTGGAGTAGGAAACCAGCTCAACCGTCTCGGCAGGTCAGGTGCCCGCTAATGAACCTAGTGACCTGGGTTCGACGCCAGAAGCCCAGGTGGTGGAAGGAGAGAACTGACTTCCGCAAGCTGCCCTCTGACCTCCACCTGCACCACGGCCGTGTTCTCTCTTCTCTCTCTCTCTCTTTCAAATAAAGATTTTTAAAAATTTTTTATTATTTATCATTTATTCAATTGTGGGTATATGCGTGTGTGCGTGTGTGTGTGTGTAGAACCATGGGCGAATTCGGGAACCACCATGGACCACCTCCACCTCCTCGTTTACTCTGCCCCGGGATTCACAGGCTCTGCCCTACCAGGACCAGAAGCGCAGGCTTCCGCCCGGCGTCTATACATGAGGTCTAGGATCCGAACTCAGGACCTTCCGCCTGCAAAGCAGAGGCTTAACTCCTGAGCCACCTCTCCAGCCCCTCAAATAAAGATTTTTAAAAAGGGGCGGGAATTAGCTCAGCAGTAGAACAGGGCTCGTTGAGCATGAGCCCTGGGGGTGCATGGTCCTCCCTGGGGCTGCACAGTCCTGGGTGACGGTCTCACGGGACAGGAGGAGTCCGCTGGACCCCACCCACCGCCGAGTCCCGAGTGAAGGAGAGAACAGGACAGCAGGGCGCGGTGGCGCAGGAGCGGAGTTTGGAATCGAGGGGGAGGTCCTAACCCCAAGGTCCCCGGGGTTCACACACCATGTGCTCTGATCTACCCGTTCTAGAACACCAGACGGCGAGCATCAGACAGGTGACCCGCCCAAGCTCTGCAGTGTCACAGAGTGTGTGCCCCCCTTCTGTCCTGCTGGGGCTCACACAGGCTGGCACCACCACACGGCTCCTGGTGCCCACGCACACACCATGGAAACAAGCTGCCTCGGATGCTGCTGCCCCAGGACACTGACAGGGCCACAGGGGCCCTGCCCATCCGGCCCATCTGCCACAGCCCCTGCCCAGAGCCGCAGGGCAGCTACGTCCCTAGCACGACCGTTACCACGGCCACCAGAGCAGCTGTGACTACTCACAAGACACCCCCGAGACCCAGCCTGCATATGCTCAAAGGACGAGGGATGAGAAGGGGAATCCCAGCCACACCCCCGTCCTGTCCTGCCGGCCACACCCCCGACCTGTCCTGCCAGCCACACCCCCGTCCTGTCCTGCCGGCCACACCCCCGTCCTGTCCTGCCGGCCACACCCCCGTCCTGTCCTGCCAGCCACACCCCCGTCCTGTCCTGCCAGCCGTACGGATCCTGCCCCGGCTGCATCTGGAGGTGGTCAAGCGTGCAGAGTGGAAGGTGAGCTGAGGGGAGAGGCCGTCACTCATACGGGGTGAGCTGTTTTGGTGACGCAGCTGTTCTGGGGTCACACAGACTCCTGTAAGCGACCCTTCACCTGTGCCCAAGAAACTCATTGCTTTGCGGAACTGGACTTGGGCGGGACCACCGCTTTGCCGGCAGTGCCCTATCTGGGGTGAAGATGCTGCACGGCCCTGAGCGGGTGGGAGCCGGCGGCAGGGAACACACTGGATGCGGACGGTGGCGCCCCTCCCCCACCCCCTCCCCCAGCGCTCACTGTTGAAATGCAGCAGGGCCTTAGGTGTGACGGGAGTGGCCGTGAGCACCAACATCTCCAGTCCCTTCAAGCCTTCCCGGCAGACCTCGGCCGCCACTTCCTGGGTGATCTCCGACACGTGGTCCAGCTCCAGCACCTGCAGCCGCATGCAGTTTCTCGCTAGGCGGAGCAAGAGGGGGAGCCTGCTGATAAACTCCCCAAGTCACCTTCACCCCCGAGCTGCGGCGCCCAGCCCTGACCCCTGCTCACCAAGAGACGCCAGGCCCTGCACCCCACAGCCGGCGCCCCCGACGCCCAGGGCCCGGAGGTGCGGCCAACACCGACCAATCATCTGCAGACAGCGGTTACTGAAGCGCGTGGGCTGCTGGCTGGAGAATGGGGAGCCGGGTGTCAGGTAAGTTTCAGGTGCCCCCAACCCAGCTGGTCCTGACTCTTCCTCCCTCACCCCCCACGTCGGGCATCCGGTGTCTGTTACAGTAGACAACGCCAAGCAGGCTGGATGCATCGGTGTCAACGCAGACAGGGTCCGTAGCCCTAGGCAGCCGAATCTGCTCCGTCCTTAGAAGCCCAGAACCAGGGCTCTCCCCACCTCCCCGCCCACCGGGACCTGGGCTCACCAGGGGTGAAGCGGCGCCACCTGGAGGGAGACGATCTCTCTGCAGCCTGCGCCCAGAGCCCAGATCACCTCGTGGCCCACCGGGTCTGTGGCGCTCCTGCAGAAAAGACGGGAAAGACGGGAGCTGGAGTGACCTGCCCTTGGGACCTCCGCCCAGGGCCCAAGATGCCTGGAAGGGAGGACGCACCTGTAGGTGACGGCCTGCAGGGCCCGGCAGTAGCAGCTGGCCAGCCACAGGGACCGGTCCGTGAGGATGTTGGGGCAGTGGGAGATGCGCAGGATCAGCAGGTTCCCGCCGGCTGCCTTCAGCAGGGACTCCAAGCCCGCTTCAAGGCAGCCCCTGGGGGTGACCGAGAGAGATCAGGGAGCGGCCCGTGGCGGCCCCCTCCGCAGGGAAGCAGCCCACTCGACCGCAGGCCGGTGACCCCGGCGCGCCCGGGCGCGCACGCAGCCTCACCGCGTGCTCCGCATGTACTCCTCGCGGCTCTCCTTCTTCCCCCGCTGCCGCGGCTTGAGGTTCTGCAGGGTCAGCGAGTGGGCCTGGGTGCACCACTGAGCCAGCATCGCCAGGAACTATGGGAGAGGGCGGAGCTGAAGCCGGGTCTGCCCGCCCTCGACGGAGATGGCCACGCCCGCGGGGGCGGGGCTCGCGACAGCACCTCGGGGCGCCAGCGCAGCAAGAGCTTTGGGACGGGTTGGCCCAGACTCCACGGGGACAGGGATGGCATCTCAGTAGGGCAGGGCAGGCACCTTGGAAGAGACTCGGGCGTTCTCCAGCAGGACCCTTGTCCAGACGGCGGGGTGGCGGGCCACGAAGCGCCAGTCCCGGCAGACCTCGGCGGCATGCAGCAGGGTGCGCGTGTCCAGGTAGGTGAAGATGCAGAAGAGGGCGGCTCGCATCTTGAGGATCTCGGGGCTGATGACCTCGTTGGAGCGGGAGGGGCTGCTCCTCTCGGCTCGCCGGCCTCGCCCACTGCCTCCCTCGGGGCGGGCTGCAGGATACCAGGTCCAAGGAGACAAGAAGGTGCAGGGTTGAACGCCGGTGTGCACAGGGCGCCGGCAGGCAGGGGATGCAGCTGTTGCTAGACAGCGCATCTACAGAGCACGCAGGAGGAATCCCCGCCCTCCAAGGGAGACACTCGAAGTCATCGTGACTCAGCCAGACCCTCTCTCAAACACCAGCGTGGGGCTGTGGGTAGGGAGATGGAGCAGGGGAGGAACTGGGGATCCACGCCGGGCACCCGCACCTTGGGGAAGCAGTTTGAACCCCTGAACTAGCTCAACGGTCCCATGCATCAGCGCTCTGGAAAGGAGCGCAGGATCTCCTGCGTAGTAACTGAATTTTATGAGTTTCAAAAAGCCTGACTTTGTCATGTAAACGTTCAAAAATTAATCACTGTATTATTAGTGGGTCATGTGTGTCTCCCCCACCCCGTCCTGCTTTGCACGAGGGGCTTCAGATTCTGGAACCGACACTTATCCAGGGGCTCCTGACACACACACTCATCCTGTCGCTGCTCTGTGTCTGTCACACAAATCACGACCAGGCTTCACGGCACAGCTGGACAAAAGCCAGGGAGTCCCGGAAGCCCCGGCCCCGGGGCCTCTGCCAGCCCCTCGATCTCAGGAGCCACCTCTCTGGACTCAGGACTTACATGACAGCCGGCAGCTGTTCAGAGGCCCAGCCATAGCGGGCCCCGGGCGGGGGGCATCCGAGGGACCCTCAGCCTCTGACTCGGTGGTCCGGGAGCCCACATCCGAGACGTCTCCCTCTTCCCCCTCGGTGCTGTGCCTGCGGGGTCGTCGCTGCCAGTTCTGGATGGCCTGACGTCGAAGGCCCGAGCTTCGGGGTGCCTGGGACCGATCGGAAGCACCATTGGTAGCCTGCGTCCGTGAGGCCACACCCCCAGGGCCGCTGTCCTCAGGGGGTCCCTCCTCGGGCAGGGGCAGCTCCAGACTGTCACTGTCATAGCATCCTGAGCTCTGAGATGCAGCTGGCACACGGCTGGAGGCCCTGGCGGGGAAGGGGGCACACAGTGAGGAGTCAGGGCTACCAGACCGTTCAAACTTTCCCATCCTGTTCTAACTACCGGAAGGGCAATTCATCCTCTCTGAGTATGGAAAGGTAGACTGGCGACCCCAGGGGTACGGGCACAGGAGGACAGAAGAGCCCCCGATGGCCAGCTGACCGTCCAGGGTGAGGGCGGGCTACGTGGGGCGGGCCAGGCGCGAGCTTACCCTGTGCTGGGAGAGGAGCCACGCCGTGACACGGCACACGTGCTTGGCACAGCCGGGCCTGTGTGGTGTTCTCGCTGTGGCCCCCAGAGAGGAAGGGGAAGGGAGGGTGGGCAGAGGAGGCAAGAGGAAGAGGAGGCGAGAGCAGAGAGAGGAGACGCAGAGAAGAGGAGGGATTGGAGAGAGAAGAAAGAAAAAGTTGGGAAAGATGGACAAATGGACAGACAGACAGTCCAGACAGGCAGACCCTCCAGCCCCCTCCCTCGCCCTTCCCCAGCCCCTCGGGGCCCAGCTGTGGTCCTGGGCTCTCATTTGCAGGGATGGAATGGGCAGAGACGGGCCTGAGGGGGCTGGGGCCACCAAAGGACACCTCTCCACAGACCCGGGCCAAGGGGCCCGAGGCAGCTTGCGGGGGCTTCCAGGACAGGAGGCGGTGTGGAGGAGGCTGTGGGGTGCCATCGGCGTGAGTGGGGGAGGCAGGCGGGCACTCACCATTCTGCCGGGGCCCCGGGCCCCGGGCCCCGGGCCGCTGCCCCCACCTCCCCGGCCCAGGCTGGCGCTGGGCGTGCTGCCGCAGCTGCTGCTGATGACTTGCAGCTGGCGCTCGGCGCGGTCCGCGCGCTCCAGGAGCTCCTCGATGAACTGCTGCAGCCGCAGCTTGGCGCTGGCCTCCCTGGCCGCCGTCTCCCTCAGGAACTGGTCGATCTGCACCACCTCCCTGGGCCAGGAGCAGTCTCTTACCGCCGGCCCTGGCACGGCTGCCCCCCGGTGCAGTCTCTTACCCCTGGCCCTGGCACGGCTGCCCTTAATCCCCGCTGGAGGTGAGCCTGGCGAATGGGAGACTTGGGGTGCAGGGCGCCACGTGGCTCATGCCCAGCGCACAGGCACACGCACTGAAACACTGGCAGACGAGGCAAGCTCACACTCCACACGCTCCGCCCCAAGCGTACAACTGGACACGCCTCTTCTGATGGCTTTTTATTAAGCGTCAGTATAACTAGAATTACCCAGGAGACAAATCTCTGAGTGTGACTGAGAGGGAGCATCTAGATTCTCTAGGTAACCAGAGAGGAAAGATCCACCCCTAAGGTGGGCGGCAGCACCCAGGAGATGGGGATTCTGGGGGGCCCTCCCCGCCAGGACGCTGAACCCTCAAGCTGTCAGTCACAGCACGCCCCTCCTTGCCTAAGTTGCTTTTGCAGGTTTGTATTCTGTTCCAAAAAGTCACTAATGCACTTGGTGGGCACACTCGGCCCTGCACATACACACCTGCACACAAGCCACCCTCACACACAGCACTGCACACAACCACCTGCACACTCAGCCACCTGCACGCTCAGCCACCTGCACTCAGCACTGCACACTCAGCCACCTGCACACTCAGCACTGCACACTCATCACTGCACGCTCAGCACTGCACGCTCATCACTGCACGCTCAGCACTGCACACTCAGCCACCTGCACACTCAGCACTGCACTCACACCTGCACACTCAGCACTGCACACTCAGCCACCTGCACACTCAGCCACCTGCACACTCAGCACTGTACACTCAGCACTGCACACTCAGCACTGCACACTCAGCCACCTGCACACTCAGCACTGACGCTCAGCCACCTGCACACTCAGCACTGCACGCTCAGCCACCTGCACACTCAGCACTGCACACTCAGCACTGCACACTCAGCACTGCACACTCAGCCACCTGCACACTCAGCACTGCACACTCAGCACTGTACACTCAGCACTGCACACTCAGCACTGCACACTCAGCCACCTGCACACTCAGCACTGCACGCTCAGCCACCTGCACACTCAGCACTGCACGCTCAGCCACCTGCACACTCAGCACTGCACACTCAGCACTGCACACTCAGCACTGCACACTCAGCCACCTGCACACTCAGCACTGCACGCTCAGCCACCTGCACACTCAGCACTGCACGCTCAGCCACCTGCACACTCAGCACTGCACACTCAGCACTGCACACTCAGCACTGCACACTCAGCCACCTGCACACTCAGCACTGCACACTCAGCACTGCACGCTCAGCCACCTGCACACTCAGCACTGCACACTCAGCCACCTGCACGCTCAGCACTGCACACTCAGCACTGCACACTCAGCCACCTGCACACTCAGCACTGCACTCACACCTGCACACTCAGCACTGCACACTCAGCCACCTGCACACAGCACTGCACGCTCAGCCACCTCCACACTCAGCACTGCACACTCAGCACTGCACACTCAGCACTGCACACTCAGCCACCTGCACACTCAGCCACCTGCACTCAGCACTGCACACTCAGCCACCTGCACACTCAGCACTGCACACTCAGCCACCTGCACACTCAGCCACCTGCACACTCAGCACTGCACACTCAGCACTGCACACTCAGCCACCTGCACACTCAGCACTGCACACTCAGCCACCTGCACACTCAGCACTGCACACTCAGCCACCTGCACACTCAGCACTGCACCCAGCCACCTGCACACTCAGCACTGCACACTCAGCCACCTGCACACTCAGCACTGCACACTCAGCCATCTGCACACTCAGCCACCTGCACACTCAGCACTGCACACTCAGCACTGCATTCACACCTGCACACTCAGCACTGCACACTCAGCACTGCACTCACACCTGCACACTCAGCACTGCACGCTCAGCACTGCATGCTCAGCACTGCACTCACACCTGCACACTCAGCACTGCACGCTCAGCACTGCACACAGCACTGCACACTCAGCCACCTGCACACTCAGCACTGCACACTCAGCACTGCACACAGCACTGCACACTCAGCCACCTGCACACTCAGCACTGCACACTCAGCACTGCACACAGCACTGCACACTCAGCCACCTGCACACTCAGCACTGCACACTCAGCACTGCACACTCAGCACTGCACTCAGCCACCTGCACACTCAGCACTGCACACTCAGCCACCTGCACACTCAGCACTGCACACTCACACCTGCACGCTCAGCACTGCACACTCAGCCACCGGCACACGCAGCCCTCCACACAGCCCCCCGCACACACAGCTCCAGCATTCATCCTGTAATGGGACACATTGCCCGGCGCAGACACACACAGACATACCAGTTCCCTGTGGCCTCCATACAGTCTCTCCACATGGGGACGTGCCTCACACAGCCCCTAGCAGCCCCCACATTCCAGTGTTTGCATCTCCCAGGTATGCCCTCATTCTCGGAAACACATGAAGAACCATGGGGGCTCAGGGCTGCACACATGCAGGCACACACACCTGCAGAAACCGCAACATGGATTGAGTCGCACCAACGTGTGGAGAAGCACAGTGAGACGCAGCACAGCTGCACGCACCAGCCTCCACTCCCTCCACCAACACACAGCACGCTACAGTCACCCGAACGCGGACCTCCAAATGCCCTTCCTGGGTGTTCACACATCCATTCGACATTCGCTCTGGGTGTCGGCAGGGTCCTCCCTGCCTTTGTGGGGCAGGCATAAGTCTACAGTTCATAAGCCTACATTTACAGGCCAGGGAAGCCAGGAAACCAGGATGGCGCAAAGGTAGACAGAAGCTTGGCGTGGCGTGCATTTCTGCCATCCCGGTCCTCAGGAGACGGAGACAAGAGAATCCCCAGCTCAAGGCCAGCCCGGGCTACATGGTGAGAACCTGCGTCAGATGCTGCAGACGGGCCAAGTAAGATGACACGTGGTCTTAACAATGCAAGCGTCACTGGCGATTGAGGACAATGGGGGAGGACGGAGGCTGCTTGCACGGCGGGCGAGCCCTGGGAATGTGAGTCCGAAAGAAACGGGAAGGTGGGGGGAGAAGGGTAAGAAAGACTTTCAAGGAGTTTTTCCATGAGGAACAGATAGAAATGGGGATAGAAGCAGTTACGGTGGCTGGGGAAGTGGAGTTATGTCTGCAAGCTTTTAGGAACAGGTGAGGGAAGTGGGTCAGGTCTTCCAGGAGGCAACAGGGAAGGGGATCGGGAACCAAAACAGGGCTGGAAAAGAAAAACAGTGTTCCAAGAAGGGTAGGGAAAGGTTCCATGCCATGCACCTGCCGTTCAAACACAGCACCTTGACACACCGCTATCACACGGCGCATGATCTGATACTACAAAACCGGGCACAAAGGACCGGGGACCAGCCGAAACATCCACAGACACCCAGGGATGGAATGGTGGGACCAGCCTGACATCCACAGGCACCAGGCACGCAGGCCCGTGGGGATCGGCCGAGAGACCCACAGACACCCACCCGAGGGCCTACTCACTGCTGCTTGCGGCTCAGCTCCTGCTCCTTGTGCACCAGGTCCTGCTTGAGCGAGGCGAGCAGCTCCACGCTCACGTCCACCTGGCGCGACAGCTCGGACGCGCGCTCCTCCAGCTCCTCCTTCTCGCGGCCCAGGCGCGCGCTCTCCTGCCGCGCCGTCTCCAGCTCGGCCGCCTTGCGCTCCAGCTCGGCCTGCAGCCGGCCCACCTGGCCCGCGATCTTCTGCTCCACCTCCTCGCTCAGCCGCTCCAGCCGCCGGTCCACCTCCAGCTTCTCCAGCGCGCGGATCTTGAGGCGCGCCAGGCCCTCCTCGTAGGCCACGTCGGCGGGCGACGGGGACGCGGGCGAGCCGGACGCGGGGCCCGAGCAAGGCCCGGGGCCCGGGCCCGGGGGCGGCGTGGAGCAGGCCGAGGACGCCACGGACTTGCGGGCGAACAGCTCCCCGAGCGGGATCTCGATCTCGCGCAGCGCGTAGCGCGCGGCGGCGGGCACGAGGCCCGGCTCGGCCAGCTCGTCGCAGGGCAGGCTGGCGGGCACCAGGTCTCCGGGGAAGTGGGCGAGCGGCGCGTGGTGGTGGTGGTGGTGCAGCAGGTGGGGGCCGGCGGGCGCGGGCCCGGCCGTCTGCTCCTTGCCCTGGAACGACGTGCTCTCGAAGACCTCGCGCCGCGCGCCGGGCACGGCCAGCAGGGCGGCGGGCTCGGGCGCCAGCGGGAAGCCGGAGGCGGCGGCGGCCGCGGCGCCGTCGCAGATGCTGTTGGTCTTGGAGAGGATGTAGAGCGTCTCGTAGGTGTGGCTGTACTCCAGGTGCGCCCGCAGCGACGACAGGCTCCGGAAGCGCTTGTGCTCCCCGCAGCGCGGGCAGCGGTACGGCAGGTCCAGCGAGGCCATGGCCCCGCCGCCCCCGAGGCGCGCCGGCTCCACCGCGGCCGCCTCCCCGCTCAGCCGGGGGCGCTCATGGGGGGCCGCGGGCCCGGCCCGCCGGAGGGCTCAGGACGGCTGGAAGCGAGAGGGCGACGGTCAGTGCGGCTCCCAGGGCCCCTCCCCTCCGCGCACCCTGCCTGGGAGGACACACGCGCCCACCGTGGAAAGGCCAGCACAGACCTCTGAAGTCGTGGGTGCTCTGGGTCCTTCAGGGACACCTGTCCCCCGAAGTCTCCCCTCTCAGCCACTTCGCCTGCCCGTCTGGGCTTCCTTTTTCTTTTTTCCTTTCCTTTCCTCCCTTTCCCATTTCGTTTCTCCTTTCGTTTCCCTTTCCTTTCCTTTCTCCTTTCCTTTCCTTTCCTTTCCTTTCCTTTCCTTTCCTTTCCTTTCCTTTCCTTTCCTTTCCTTTCCTTTCCTTTCC
Source organism: Typhlomys cinereus (assembly GCA_023101885.1). Lineage (NCBI taxonomy): Eukaryota > Metazoa > Chordata > Mammalia > Rodentia > Platacanthomyidae > Typhlomys > Typhlomys cinereus. The sequence continues at coordinate 54,458 of JALPQD010000732.1, forward strand.
TTTCTCCTTTCCTTTCCTTTCTTTCTTTTCCTTTCCCCTTTCCTTTCCTTTCTCCTTTCCTTTCTCCTTTCCTTTTCTTTCCTTTCCTTTTTCCTTTCCTTTCCTTTCCCTTTCCCTTTCCCTTTCCCTTCCCTTTCCCTTTCCCTTTTCCTTTCCGAAGGCAGGTCAATATGTAGCACAGCCTAGCAAAAACTCACAGTCTTCCTACCTTCCAAATGCTGGAATTGCAGACTACTATGCCTAGATTTTTTTTTTTTTCATGACTAATGTTTGCTGGTGGGTGGGAGGTGCTTGTAATCGCAGCCCTTGGGGGCTGGAGGCTGGGGGATCAGGAGTCTGTGGTTATCCTCCACCACATATAGTGGCTGAAGCCAGCAGACCTACACCAGACCCCACCTCATTAAAAACAAAGTAAGAAATTATTATTATTATTGGTTTTTTTTCCGAGACTTTTTAGCCTTGTTGGTCTGAAACTGTGTAACTAAGGTCGACCTCACACTCCTGCCTTCGCCTGCTAAGCGCTCAGATTAGAGTTATGAGCCACCATTCCTGGTTTGAAGGAATTACTTTTTACTTATAAAGGTTCCAACCCAAGCGCTAGTCACAACCACATGACAGCATGGCAGGACGCATGTGTTTGGAACCCAGCACTCAGGAGGCTGCGCAAGGAGGCTTGCTGAGAGGTCCCGGTCACCCTGGGGTATCAGCGGGACCATGAGCAACCAAGATGGCGCTGGAGAGACGGCTCCACACATGCAACATGGCGGCTGCACACACTAATAAACGCATCACACACATGCTAAAAAAATTGTAAACCAGTTGGATGAATACACTGCAGTATGTTCACAATGGAATAATGTTCAGGCATTGGGACAAACTGGCTCACGTGAGAACTTGGGTGGACCCCTCCAGTGTGTGCTGTGGGGTTCCTGAGACAGAGAAACAGACAAAACCAATGGAGATGGAAGTCAGAAGCCCCAGGGGACTTCACAGGCTGGGGTGGGAGGGAGCGGTGCGCACTGCCCAGAATGTCTCTGCACAGGTAGGTACACAATACGCTGCACACTGGGGCTGGGCTTCTGTGTTCTTTGGCACCTGCATCTGACATCTGCAAAGTTCCTCAAAAGGATTTTGCTTTTGAGTGTGTGTGCCTGCATGCATGCATGTGCTATGCATGTGTATAAGAGGGCTTTGAGTGTGTGTCCCTGCGGAGGCCCAAGGGTGACTTTGGCAATCATCCTGGATGGCTCTTCCTGCATATTTCTTTGCTCTGGGGTTTCCCAGGCTCTGCCTTCTTGGGCCAGAGTAGCAGGCTGCTATCATACCTGCCCCGGTAGTTTTACATGGGATTTGTGGATCCAAACTCAGGTCCTTTGCTTGGGAGGCAAAGATTTTTTTTTAATTTTTTTATTATTTATTCAATTGTGCGTGCATGCGTGTGTGCAGTGCACGTGTGTGTATGTATGTGTGTGTGTAGAACCACGGACGAATTCGGAAACCACCATGGACGCCTCCACCTCCTCCTTGTTTACTCTGCCCTGGGATTCACAGGCTCTGCCCTACCAGGACCAGAAACGCAGGCCGCCCCCGCTTCCGCCCGGCATCTATATGTGGGGTCTAGGATCCGAACTCAGGACCTTCTGCCTGCAAGGCAGAGGCTTAACCCCTGAGCCACCTCTCCAGCCCCAAGGGAGGCAAAGATTTTTAACCCCTGAGCTACGTCCCTAATCCTTGTCTGCCATTCTTTTTTTAAAGTTTTATTTATTGTGTGTGCGCTCGGGCGTGTGTGTATCAAGGCACTGTGTGTGCCTGTGGAGGCCCAAGGGTGACTTTGGGAATCACCCTGTTCTACTTTCTTTTGGCTTTGCTCTGGATTTCCCCAGGCTCCACCTTCCAGGGCTGGAGGTGCAGGCTGCCGCTACTTCTGCTGACTTTTTACGTGGAATCTGAACTCGGGTCCTTCTGATTGGAGGCAGAGGCTTCACCCCGGAGCCATCGCCGCAGCCCTTCTCTGCTGCTCGGGTCTCAGACGACCCTCTAATCAGATAATCCAGCCGCCAAGGGTCTGACCCTCTTGGCCCCTTGGCTGAGCTTCACCCTTCTGTCTTCAGAAAGTGCAATGACGTTGTGGCTTTCCTGGGTTCTGCGCCCTTCTGTACTTCCCGCCTCTGTCTCTGCCCACTGACACACTCCAAATGGCCTCTGTCTCTGCCCACTGACACACTCCAAATGGCCTCTGTCTCTGCCCACTGTCACACTCCAAATGGCCTCTGTCTCTGCCCACTGACACACTCCAAATGACCTCTGTCTCTACCCACTGTCACACTCCAAATGGCCCCTGTCTCTACCCACTATCACACTCCAAACGGCCTCTGTCTCTACCCACTGACACACTCCAAATGGCCTCTTGGTTTTACCCATTGACACACTCCAAATGGCGCAGCTCTGCCTCACCTTCCCACACACTGCATGTGTGGGGAGGGTCTGTGCCGTGGTCACCCAGCCTCTTCCTGGTATTGGCGCGCTGCTTTGACTTTGGGGGTTGGGGGACCAGCTTTCTTCCCCACTTCCTCCGTTCCTCCATGGCGCCCAGGGCACTCATGTGCCCCCTGAACAGGCGCAGTCTCGGAGCCGAATCAGTGAAGACTCTCCTGGAAACACCGGAGGGAAGCTCTGGGTTCAGATCTCCACCAGGGCTACAGAGCCTTGGGAGGAGCTATTGGCAGTGAAGCCAACTATGCAGGTAGGATTGAGGGAGGGGGGAAAAGGAAGGAGGAGGGGGTCTTCCTCCCAGACATGGCGCGGTCCTGGCCTGTTCGCTTACGGACAGACCGATCCCCTGTGTGCTTGTTGTTACAGCTGGTCTGTGCACCTTTCTCCAGGAAAAAGTCCTAAGCAAGACATTAGAGCGGAACTTCTTCGCCAAGTGAGCAGCCCAAGAAGGAATTAGCTGAAGGGGTGGGGTGAGGGGCGCAGAACGGACCTTTCTCTCACTCCCCACTCAGGAGTTGGCGAACCTGTCATGGCAGCCAAGCCGGTCCTGAGCCGAGCATCCTGTCCCCAGGGGCAGGCAGGCACCCTGTCCCCAGAGGCAGACACCCTGTCCCCAGGGGCCACGCCCTCACCCAGGCCCCAGCGTAGGGGCTTGAGGACACGTCGGGATGGTGCTGCTGGTGGTGTGGTCTGTCCTGCGGCCTTTCTGTCTGGCCCAGCGAGGAATGGACCCCCACTTGGGCCCAGCTGAAGGCAGAAGAGACCGGCTTGCTCCCAGAAGCCCGTGTGCCCCGGGGGCCAGAAATCCAATATGGCTGAGAGTAGATAATTAAGATCCAGCTCTTTGCTTTAAGCTAAAGCCAAGTCAAGCAAAGAGAGGAAGCAGGAGCACGGGGTGGGGGGGGGCGGGCCTCACTGGCTCCGGCTCCTTCAAAGAGGCTCTCATGTCCACTCTGTGGAAGCTTCCAGCCTTTAGCTAGGATGCAGCTGGAGAGGAAGGGGCCAGGGGGCCCTGTCCCTGCCCTCGGGGGAGGGGGCACTGTGCTGAATGACAGGGGCGCGGCTAGAGAACCCCAGAATCCAAGGCTCCGGTAGATGGATGGATCTCACAGGAGGCCTGTTGCTAAGAGACACCCGGCCCCTCTCCTCCCCCAGCGGGACTCCATCCGAGAGCTCCACTTGCGGCCCGGCCTCTGGCATTGGGCAGGAGCTCGGCGGGCTTCCTGATGATGGAAGGCATTGCGCTGCTAGAAAAGCCCAGAAAATCACCCTCTCCCCCGACGGCTCCACCTCCAGCCTCCTGCCCTGAAATCCACACCCCTCCATGGTCCTTTCTCCAAGGATGGAGGCAGAATCAGCCGCTGGGCGGAGGAGACTGGGGTTCCCCCTCTCCTCCCTGCTCAGCGGCCTTAGCTACGGTGCTCTCACCCCCTACCCCTACTGGAAAGTGAGGGGCTGTGAGCCCCCTCTCGCTGTAGCCAGACCACAGCTGCACCCTCCCCCCATGGTTTCAGTCTTTTTTTAATGGGAATTTTAAAGTATTTTATTTACTTCTTTTGAGAGACAGCGAGAAAGATAGAAGGTGGGGGGCACACAAATGTACCATGTGGGCTTTGGGGAATAGAACTCAGGGCTCCAGGGTTACAAACAGGCTCCTTGCCAAACTCTCTCACCAGCCCTTTTACATCTCTTTGACGAGTTGTGTGTACTGCTCAATTATTTTTTAGTTGGTTGGTCATTCACTCTCTCATTCATTCATTCATTCATTCATCCATTCATTTTGTCTTACATGATAGTCCTGGCTGTCCTCAAACTCACTCAGTGACCCAGGATGGCCTCAAACTTGCAACTCGCTTCAATCCTCCTGTCGCAGCCACCCCAGAGCTGAGATCGCAGGCGTCAGCTGCCACGTGGGTCAGACCCCACTTTGCTCATTTTCATACCGAGCCACCTCGTTCCCTTACTGACCTGCATCAGTTTTCTATAATATTGATTTTTTGCCATTTATGTACTGCAAATGTTTTTCCTTGAATGTGTTGATTGGCTTTTACTTCTGGTGATGGCTTTTATTGACAGGCTGGAAGTTTTAACGTTTGCTTCAGTAAAACCTTATGAGTTCAGATTTTCTTGGTAAGTTATGAAGTTTATGGTCCCTAGGCCATAAACAGTTATACGTGCGGTCTTCTGGTCCTTGGGGTTTGATGTTTGGATCCCTGAATATTTAGAAAACGAGGACTTAAAAGAAAGGGCAGTTGCCACAAGTGATGAAAACTTGGGCAGAGGCTTCTTGGGCTTCTTTTATACATTCGGGTTTTTGTTTATTTCTTGTGGTACTAAGAACTGAACTTAGAACCTCACATAGGCTGGGCAAGCCTTCCATCACTGGTGTGTGTGTGTGTAAAGTGTACTTGAGTGTACATCCCTGTGGAGGCCCAAGGGTGACTTAGGGAATCATCCTGGACTGCTCTACCTCCTTCTTGCTTTGCTCCGGGGTTTCCCAGGCTCCACCTTCCAGAGTGAGAAGTGCAGGCCACCGCCATTCCTGCCCAGGCAATTTTTTTGTATGAGTGTTTTTTTATTACTTTCTTTTGCCTAATCATACAAGCTCAATAGTACCCCCCTTCTTCTCTCTCCCCCTCCCTTCTCCCACTGTCCTCCATTGTACGCCCCCCTCCTTCCCACTCTCTCCCCCTCCCTCCCACCTCTTTCCTTCCCTCCTCCTCTCTTGGTGCTTCCTGCCTCCTCCCACCCATCTTCCAGAACATCCGTTTATGTGGCCGCTGAATTTCCCTCTGAGTTGTCTACCCTAGTGAGGGTTCAGGACTCAGTGGCATAACTTGGGGCCCCTTCTTGGGCTGCCCAGCTAGCTAGGGGAACTCTATTACGAGTGTTTAACCCCTTGCCTCTGAGGATCCTACTGCCTGGAGCCTTCTCCCCTGTGATGCCTGCTAGTCTTTGGGGGGTTGTGGACTGTGTCAGCCATTGTGCAGGTCAGGCAAGGTCCAATCACATTGTGGCTATATCCTGGCTATTGCAGCCCTGACTTGTGTGGAGTATCTTGCATACCATTGGTCCTCCCCATCTTTAGTCTTCTGCCAGACATTTTTAGGTGAAATCTGAGATCTGAACTCAAGTCCTTTTGCTTGTGAGGCAAAGATTTTAACCCCTGATCTATCTCTCCAGCCCTAGATTTTTTAATACATCTAGAAATCTTATTTCGAGACAGGGTCTTGGGTAGCCCAGGCTGGCCTTGAACTCCCCATGTAAAGACTGGCCGAACTCCTGGTCCTCTGCTTCTATCCCTCAAGCGCTGGGAAGAGAGGCTGTGCCACCATGCTTCATTCCCATCTAGAAATTTCTGGTCAATACTGCAAGATGGGGATGTTTACACAACTCTGTACTGTGTGGACATATTCGTGCATATTAAAAATGAAATATAGTGAGTTCCTAGTAACTGTCTGAACTCAAGAATTAGCAGTTTGGGGGCTGGACAGTTGGTTCAGGGGTTAAGATTCTGCCTTAAAAGTAGAAGGTCCTGAGTTCAGATCCTAGGGCCCATGTCCCACTTTGGTGGGTGGAGCCTGGGAAATGCCAGGATGATTTCCAAAGTAACCCTTGGTCCTCCACAGGGACACATAGCGCTCTCTAATGTGCGCGCGTGCGTGCACACACACAAATCAGTAGTTCGTTTTGTTACATGCATTATAGTTCTGTTTTGTCTATAAGATACAGTCAAGTACAGCACTGTGTAAGTTCTTCTTTTCCTTCCCTATTTGTTAATGTTTTATTTTGAAGTAAAAACGCTAAACACACACACACACACACACACACACACACACACAGAGGAATCAGCTGCAGCTGCTCAGGGCTAGTTTATCTCAACTCCACTCACCCCCACCCCAGACCCTGGGAGAATTTCAGCAAATCTCATAGTTATCATTCATCCACAAATACCTTAGTATGTATAAGACAGGCTATAACTTCCTTTTTTCATTCTTTCTCTCTGCCTCTCAAGTAAAATATTAAATAAAAGAAGTAAACCCACAAGGTACTTCTTTGGAAAAGACCAACAAAATAAATAATCCTCTGCAAAACAGAGAGAGAGAGAGAGAGAGAGAGAGAGAATAACGTTACCGATGAGAACTGGCTATAGCTGGCACAGGGGGTGGTTTTCTTTAATCACTAAAATGCTCCCGGGTGTAACTCCTGGCCCAAATTCTTGACAATCTGGATGGACTTCATGTTTTTCTAAGAAAAGATAAATGGTCAAATGGACCCAAGAAGAAAGAGAAAATGCACACAGAGTGGCCACAGGCAACCCACCATCGCTGGCTCAAGCCGGGCACCGGGCACCCGGGGGTTCCCACGCAGCTGGGCGAGCTAGACTGTCCTCTAACACGCGTCCTCTTAGGGACCGGAAGCGGCCGGCCTCCCCTCCCTGCTTCTTCCACTTTCCAAGCACTCCTGGGTCCAGGTGGCATTTCACCCCAGCCCAGGGTACCCCACAGTCTCCTCTGTCTGCTGAGCTGAGGGGCGACCGTGAGTCATCAAGGGATATTTCTGTCTAGACTTGCACCCACGTGGGGCTGGGGGTGGGCGGGAAGGAGAGAGAAAGAAAGGCCAAGCGTTGACTGTTCACCTTCAGCCAGTCCTGCGCCCTGGGCTGGGTGGGCTCTGAGCCGCTGGGGGTCTCCTGGGGCAGGGGAGGGAGGGCACTGTATTCCAGAGGCCGGCCCAGGGGTCTGCGCTTAGCCTCAGATCCGGGGAGCCTCCCCAGAGGAGGTGGTGTCTAGCTGATTCTTGCAGAGCAAAGTGGAGCTGGTAGTGAAGAAGGGGCAAGCAGAGAGAGAGAGAGAGAGAGAAAGAGAGAGAGAGAGGCGCAGGGAGGTCAGAGGTCAGCTCAGAAGTCAGGTCTTGCATCTCCGCCACGTGAGCTTGGGCAGATGGAGCGTGGCTGCCTGGTCTGAGCAGGCGCCTTGACCACCGTCACACAGAGACAGGGCGTGGACACAGACCAGGGAGTGAGACCGGGCGTGCCCCTTTAGGGACCTCAGATGAAGCGTCCTCAATGCTGAGGTGCCTGGTGGGGGGCGGGGTAGGAGGCACCCAGGAAGTGTGGCGTGAATGGATGAGTAGAGCTGTAACAATGAGTGACCTCCACTTCTGAAGTCCCAGTGCCTTCTCCTGCCCCTGGATCCCCGTCATATATTCCATTCTCCAGACCCTAAATATGTCCAGGTTCTCCCCAGTCATCTCCCTAGCCCCACTTGCATGTTTATGCTTAAGCTGTCCACAATGTGGGGGAGGGGTGCTCCCCCCTTGGCTTCCTTTGTTTGTCCATCTTCAGACGGACAAAGTCTCCTCTCTCCTGCCCACTGCGGGGGCGCAGTCACCCGCCGGCCTTCTCCCTCTCACATTCCTGCTATCTTAGTTTTTAAAAATCCACTTCTGGGCCCGGGTTTGTGGCGCGGCAGTGCAGTGCCTGCTTAGTGCTCCTGGGTTCTGTCCGAGCGCTCACAATCCAGAGCGTGTTTGAAGAGAGGACAGGCTTAACGTATTTGAGTGTTTCTCAGTGATAACCTACTTCCACTGGTTGGAGAGATGCCTGAACTTGAGCTCCCACTATCCGTGTGTCCTCCCTCTTCCCTTCCTCCTTTTCTCCCTCCCTCTTCCCTCCCTCCTTCCCTCCCTCCTCCCTCCCTCCTCCTTCCCTCCCTCCCATTTTCCCTCCTCTTCCTCCCTTCCTCCTTTTTTCTCTTCCTTCTTTACTTCCTCCCTTTCTTCCTCATATTCTTTCTTCCCTCTTTCTTCCTCCTTTTTCTCTCCTCCATTTCCTTCTTTCTTTCTCTCCCTTGTTTCCTTCCTTCACTCATCCCTCCTTTCTTTCCTTCCCTTCCCTCTTTTTTTTTCTCCCTCTTTTTTAAAAATTAAAGCGTTTCTAGAAGAAACCATTAGAGAGGTACCCGTTTCACAACTAGCAACCCAAAACTTCATGTGAGGAACACTAAACCCACACTTCGGGGCTCACCCTCAATGCTGCTGCTTTTTTTTGGGAACCCCCATGGATGGACGCCTCCACCTCCTCCTTTACTCTGCCCCGGGATTCACAGCCCCGCCCTACCAGGACCAGAAACGCAGGCCGCCCCCGCTTCCGCTTCCGCCTGGCACCTGTACGTGGGATCTGGGATCTGAACTCAGGACCTTCCGCCTGCAAGGCAGAGGCTGAACCCCTGAGCCACCTCTCCAGCCCCAATGCTGCTTCTTTGTAGCGTTTCCCAGCTCAGCTAATGGCCCGGGTTTCTGCTCAGCACCCCGGACAGCGACAGGTCTTCTATCACAGAGGACACCACCACCTTTTAATAGTTAATTCTCTTCCCTGTCTTCCACCTTCTGATGATTTCACACCCATGTGCTTATCTGTGTGGACCACCGACTCTAACTCACCCCAGCTGAGAATTCTCGTGACTCCCACACGAGCAGGTCACGTTTAATCTAAAATAGGGCTGGGGAGCTGCTTTGGAAGGTGAGGGGCTTGCAGCAGAAGCATGAAGACTTGAGCCTGGAGTCCAGCGCCCACTCGGAGAGCTGGGCGTGGAGGTGCAGTACTGAGGAGGCAGAAACAGCGCTCCGGACCCTGCCACCACCCGGCCTGTGGGTGACCAGTCACCCTATTCAGTGAGAAACCGTGTCTCAAATAACAAGGTGGAGGGCTGGAGAGATGGCTCAGGGATTACGCCTCCGCCTCACAAGCAGAAGGCCCTGAGTTTGGATCCCAGGTCCCACATAAAAACTCCAGGCGGAAATGGCGATAGCCTGTCCTTCTGATCCTGGAAGGCAGAAATCCCAGCGCAAAGCAGATACAAGGTAGAAGCCATCCAAGGTGATTGCAGGCGTCCCTTCCCAGCTGAGCCATTTTCCTGGCTCCTACCGCTACACACACCATTTTCTTTTCTTCCACACAGAGTCTCTGGCCTCAGACTGACCTCCTGTAGCCAGGGATGACCTTGGACGTCTGGTCCTCCTGCCTCCGCTTCCTGAGTGCAGGGATTACGGGTGGGCACTGCCCTCGCTTTATGCAGTGCTGGCGATCGACCTGGGGCTTCACGCAAGTTAGGAAAACCCCCTCGACTAACTGAGCTGCGTCCGCAGCCCAAGGCTGGTTGTCTTCTGAAAGGGGACCTCCTCCCGCCAGCCCACCTTCAAAGAAGAGCCATCTGACCACTACCCATTTAGCTTTGCTGGCTCCAAAGAGAGAGAGAGAGAGAGAGAGAGAGAGAGAGATTCCATGGTGGAGGGCAGAGGACAACTTTCAGAAGTCACTGCTCTCCTTCCACCATGTGGGCTTCTGGGGATGGAACTCAGGTCCCCAGGTCTGGGATTCGCGGGTTCCCCATGACGCACCTCGCTGCCCCCCAGTCTAGTTTTTGAAGTTGCTTCTCCCGCACATGCATCACAATGAGCCCTGGAGCCCCTGCTCCACAGGGACACCCTGGGTCCAGCCGCATCCTCAGCTTAGGCTCATGCCAGCCCCCCCCCCCCGGGCTCTGTGCTCACGGACCACCTGCGCCATGAAGCCTTCCTTCCCTGCTCCAGCTCGAACCCCATCCCAGCAGGAGCCTCTTCTGGCCACAACTCTTCAAGGGCATCTGGTCCTACATCACGTGGTCACACATCCCTCCAGGTAGGCTTACCGCTAACTCATCCTCGAACCACGGGCTCAGCGTTCATACAGAGTGACGGATAACTGGCCGAGAGCACGCGACCAAAGCTATTTTTTCCCCACTCACGGTCATCATGCAATGGTGGGTAAACTGGACAACTATATAAACCTAAGAGCCATTGAAAAAGATGCTTTCCTGCCTAGCAGGAACTGTCTTCTTAGTCGCTCGCTGTAGCTGAGTTTCAGGGTTTGGGGTTTGTCTGTTGCATTCTTTGGGGTTCGTCAGTTGCATTCTATCTCATCACCCTGAAAAGGTGTCAAGCAGGAGGCCACTGGCACCTGCAGCCTGGTAACCAGTGAACTTATGGTCCATCCAGCAACGGGCTCAGGCCCATGATCACACCATCGAAACACTTCGCCGTTACACCCATAGATTAGGGACGCTCTCACGCTTGAGCAAAAAGCATCCTTTTGCAATGGAAGGTGTGGAACGCAGAGACCCACAAGTGGCCCAGGTGCAAAGAGGAGGGGCTATGGAGTCCTCAGCCCCAAACAGAACATTGAAATCACCCCCCCCAAGACCCAGGAAACCTTGCAGAAGAGGGGCGGCAGGATATGAGAGCCTGGGGGTGGGAGGGGTGCCAGACATTGTCCTTGGTCAGACGGGGCAGAGTAGTTGGCCTGCCAACACTTCACCATGGACAATGGAAGGTCTCAAGAGCCATTACACCTCATGTGGAAGGCTGATGCCAGGCGAGGGGAGGAGCTTCCTTGCTCACGGATTCACCCGCTGATACGTCCTCAGTATCCCCAGCAAGTACTCAGGTACCTGCCAGTACAGGCCTCTCAGATGAGACCCGGCGGGCCACATGTGCATAACGAAGAAGAAAGTATGAAGTGGGACAAGAGGGGGGTGGATTTGGATAGTAAGGGGTGAGGATACATAAATTCATTGTATTTATATGTGAAAAATGTCTCTGTGTGTGTGTGTGTGTCTCACACTGCTGAGGATGTGAGATTGTTTCAACATTGGGATGAGGAAGTCTAAGTTCACCTTGGCCAGATCACTTGCCCAAAGCCAGGAAGGCCTACAACAAGTTACAGTGTGGGGATCCCCAGTAAGTCCATGACCTTATGTGCCCCCCATGATGCCGGCTCAAGTCGAGGTGAGGGGAGCACTGGCAAGCCGCATGAAGACAGAAGTCTGAGAAGCGTTTGTACCTTAGGAGAGGTCTGCTTAGAATGTCCCCTCTTGAGACCCAGCTGCCAGACTACTGCTGTGGGCGTGTCTCGTGTGGATGGGCTGCTGGAATGACTAGGAGCTCGTGGCTTAAGAGACGAGGGCCGAGGTCTCTGTGTAAGCCATTCCAAGCGAATGCACGAATCTTAAGTCAGAAGGTCGAGGAAGCAGCGATTACACTTCAACAAGATTCCAGGTCCCACGGCTACGGTCACCCTCAGAACTTGGAAAGCAGGAAGACTGCCAGGTTCAGGGCCAGTCTGGGCAGCTTAGCAAGACCCTGTCCCAAATTAAATAAAAAAGGGTCAAGGACGTTAGCGCAGTGGTAGAGCGCTTGCTTGGCATGCGTAAGACTTTGGGCTCAAGCTCCAATAATAAATAAATGTTACCCAAAGGTTCTGAGTTCTGGGTGGTTTATTATACACCACTAAGTAACTGAAACCACAACAAACACAGTACTTCCTGTCTGACCTGAATCCAGGGCTTCTGGACTCAACCCTCCCTACCTTCTTCTGGTCGAGGGTTGAATGTCTACACCAACCCCAAGGGATTCAGAAGACAGCCCAGAACACTTGTTGAATGCAGTGCACAGATCTTGAATTGGAAGAATTAGAATGTTCAGAGGCAGATAGCAAGTATATTTCCACAGCCATCAACATTTTCCATTTAAAACACTCTCAAGACCCAAGCCGGGGAGTCCTAAGTCTGCAAACAGATGCGTGCCATTCAGATCTATGGTCCTGGTCCAGGTAAATGCAGATTAAGTAAAAGTCGAGAAGTTGGTAGAGTGACTTTTGGTGATCTGCCTATCTGGTCCCCAGCTGCCTGCCATGCTCATGGCAATTTTCTGTCCCTCCCGCTGGCCTTGGGGGCCCAAGAGCATCTCCCTCCTCCTCCCGTGTGAGACTCATTGCAAGAAAGGGACAGAGAATCACACACACAAGGGAGGAAGGTTTGGGGGCTCGGATGGATCTAGAAGCCGAGCAAATGAAGCTGTACACTGGGTGTTTTCAGGAGGCCTCTGCCAGCAGGTGGAGGCATGTTCAGGATGGGCAGGCAGCCGAGGAGGGGTGCACGCTGCCGTCCCACTACGCCCCTGTGGGTGGAGAACAGGGAACTTCTTGCCTCTGACACTCCAGCAAGGCCCGGCCACAGCTCTGCAGCTGGGCCTCCCCCCACGCCGCCCCCCGACACATGTACCTGCAGAACAGTCATTCCAGCCCTGTGAAGATCCGCAGGGGTCAATACTGCCAGTCCGCAGCTTTCTGGCAACCCCCCCCCCCCCCACTGCTTTTCTGCTCTAAGCAACCCCCTTCCTGATAATGCAAGCGAGCACACGCCTCCCAAGGTCACCCGCGCACAGGCTCCTGCACCCGGAAAACCATCTGGGTCCCTCACTGCAGGCTCAACATAAGGGAGGAGGCAGGCCAAGCTCGGTTCCCCTGGCCGGCTGTGGGCACCCAGTCGCGCGCGCGCGCGCACACACACACATGCAGAGCAATGCAGCAGGGCCCACACCTCCAGAGACACGGTGGGCACAGCCGCCCCGCGCAGGCACCGGGGTGTGAGAGGACAGAGGCGCGCGTGCACACTTATGCACACCTCCAGACGATCACACGTGCGCACCGGCACGCGCCGACACCCGCACAGGTGCCCGGCCAGGCCTGGGCACCACGCCCCTCCCCCACCACCTCTCCAGCAGGTGGGGAGGGTACTCCCCTTCCTCCCTCCTTCCCTCAGGCCCGGGTTCTCCAAGGTCCTGGGTCCCAGCGAGGTTCTCTTAGGGCCCGCCCCCGCCCGCCCGCCCCCAACTAGAGTCGGGGAGCGACAGGCTGGAGGGGGGAGGGGAAGCCTGGTCTTAAACCAGTTCTGATCTTAATTCCTTAAATTAACCCCTCCCCTGCCTGGGGCCTGGCCTGCCCAGCATCCCTCCGGGTTCCGGCCGCCTCGCGGGCCTCGGGAGGGCAGTGGACCGAGAGGACGCGAGGGGAGCAGAGGAGGCAGCCGCTGGGGGCCTCGTCGCCCCAAGAGCAGTCCCGCAGCGCGCCCGCGACTCGCCCTTACCTGCTCCGCCCCGCGGCAGGCCAGACGCCGCGGCCCTGGGCTGGGGGTGCCGAGGCACAGCCCCCCGCGTGTCGGTCCGGACGCAGGGCCGGCCCCGGGCCTGGGATCCCGGTCCCCTCCGCAGCCTCGGGTGGCCGCCGCCGCGAGCGCCCCCGCCTCCCTCTCGGGGCGGGGGCGGCCGAGCCTCCCAGCCAGGCGCAGCGGGAGGGGCTCGCGATCCGCGGGTGGGGGAAGGACGGAGGAGGCGGCGGGGAGGAGGAGGGGGCGCGCGGCTGGAGCGGAGCCGGGCGGCGGGGAGGGAGGCGGCGCGGGCTGGGGCGGAGCCGGGCCCTCCTCCGGGGCGGGCTCTCGGCGAGCTGGGGAGCGGCAGCGGCGGCCAGCGGCGGCTGCGCCGGGACCCCACGTTTTCCGCGGAAGGTGGGGGCGGGGTCCTCGGCGCCGCCCCGGGGGGGGCAGGGACCGCCGGCGGCGCGCCCCTCGCGCACCCCAATTGTGCTCTCCCCTCCCACCCTGGCTCCGGGCACCACCCGGGCCAGTCCTGGCTTCCGAGCCTCGGCTGCCCACCTGCAATCGGGGCCTGTACGTTCTAAGCCCACGCTTGGCTTGGGCCTGCGCCCACTGGGGAGCCGATCGTGGGGTGGGCGATTCCGAGGAGCAGAAAAAAGGCGGGCGCGGTCCACCCACGCGTGCCTCGAAAGCGGCCCGTGGGGCGGCGGCGCGCCCCGGTCGCGCCCGGGTCGCGCCCTCGGAGACCTCGGGTCAGATGCGTGGTCTTCGCGAGCGGCCTCCTGGGACCTTCCTGGCCGCAGCTGGGCGGCATATTGTTCCGAGAGCAGCCACTAAACGTGTGGCCCGAGAGCACACCCCCGTGCTCCGGACCTCCACGTAGGAAAGAGGCCGGGAACACGCCCTGGTTGCCCAGCCGAACGCATCGCTTCCTGGAGAAACCCCAGGCTTCCCGGGCCTGCAGCAGGCACAGCCTCCTGGCTTCGCGCCTGTCCAGCTGCTGAGGAAGGCCCAGTGTGGCTGGCCTAGGCACGGGGGGCCCATGGCGCCTGGGACAAAGACAGTGGCCGGGTCGTGGCCACACTAAGCAGGGCTGAGCTGTGTCTTCCAGAGAAGTGGAGAGGCGCTGAGGTGGGTCGGGTGGAACTTGGGTCTGCAACAGGCAGAAAATCCAGCTGAGCGCCAAGATTCTCCTGTCAACCGAAAACTTGGTAGGACGTCCACTGACCCGTGCCACAATGCTGTGCTTCCTGCTGCCTCCTTGCTGCCACAAGTCCCTTGAGCCTTCTCCTGTCAGGGTTCAGCTAAGCCACCTGTTTTGGTTCTGCCTGTGTGGTTGTGATATCTACACTCTGCATGCATTTTGTGTGCATTTGCATGTGGATGTATATGTGCACATGTATGTACCCAACTGCACCTGAGTGCATAAGCCTGTGGAAGGCTAAGGTTGATGTCAGGAATCATCCTTGATCAGACTTCCACCTTACTATTGTGAGCCTGGGTCTCTACTTAAACCTAGAACACACCATTAGGGTTGGTTTGGCTAGCCAGTTTGCTCTGAGACATTCCCAGGCTCTGCCTTCCAAGGAATTAGAATTACAGGCAGGCTGCCACGCCTGTCCCACATTTATAGGAGAGATCTGGCCATCTGAACTCAGGTTCCTTTTCCTCTGAGGCACTGAGCCATCGCCACAGCCCTGATATCTTGAACGTCTTAGAAATATCTGGAAACAGGCTGGAGAGATAGCTCAGAGGTTAAGACTGCCTCACAAGCAGAAGGATCTAAATTCGAATCTTCTAGCCCTGATGGGTAGAGTCTAGGAAATCCCAGAGCGAAGTAAAAAGGAGATAGAAGCAATCCAGGATGATTTCCAAGCTATAGGGACACACAGTGCCCTCTAGTATATATATTATATATTATGCAAAAATAGATAAATAAAAGTTTTTTAAAAATTAAGAAACATCTGGAAACACGCTGGGGCGTGGGGTGTGCTGTGTAGGTGTACAACAAGCATACATGTGTTTCTGTGCCTGCCTATGCATATGCAGGTGTATATCTGAACTGTATGTGTACACAACACATGCATGCATGCTTGGTGTGGATGTGCATGTGCATGTGTTGGGGGTATTTGTACATAGGAGTATCATGTACTGCCACATGTATGCATGTGTTCATGCATATGTGTGTGCATCAAACTGGATGCATATGCGCATGTGTGACCATGTACATTTCACAGACAACAGTTCCTGCCTGGTTGTTATGGGAACCACAGTTCTAAAAATGTGAATCACACTCCACGTGGGCCAGGGAAACCAGAAAGAGATCGTTTAGTAGCAGACACATCTAGGGCCCCGGCGCTGCGGTGGAGAATCAGGCAGACCCCAACTAGCCAGAGGTGCGTAACCCCCTTCCCCGCCCCTGGGTTGGAACCTCCATCCATCGGGTCTCTTTCTATCTTTCCTTCCAATCCCCCTCTGCTTGTCTCCCAACTCCATCTCTCTAGCCACCTCTCTCTTCCCCTCCGATGCTGAAGTCCTTCAGTGTGCTGGGCAGCAGACTTGGTGGAAAGAGGGTCATGTCCGTGGACCAAGCAAGGCTTGTGCCCCTGAAGGAGCTGAGAGGTGGGAGGATTTGGGTAACAGACTGGGAAGCGAGGGGGAGAAGCCGGAGCTTGTCGGTAGAAGGGTTAGACATGGAGGCCGGCTTCGCAGATGGATGTATCTTTACAGGAGGGTTCCTTGGGATAAATCGCATTGCACCGTGAATGGTGTCTGAAGGAAAGCTCTTCGAGGCGGGCTGTGCGCTGCGGAATGGGAGAGGAATGAGGGAGAGGGACCAGAGGAAGCCCCTCCTGCAGACCAAACTGGTTACGCTGGGCTTACGTCAAGCGGGAAACAGGGATTGGAGTGAAAGGACATGTTCTAGGATGCTTGTCAAACTCTGCTGTACCCCAACCCATCAAGACTCTGTGTGTGTGTGTGTGTGTGTGTGTGTGTGTGTGTGTGTGTCTGTGGAGGCCCAGGGGTGACTCTGGGAATCACCCTGGATTGCGTCTACCTCTCCTCATTGCTTTGCTCTGGAATTTCTCAGGCTCTGCCTCCCAGGGCTGGAAGTGCAGGTCGCTGCCATTTCTGTCCCACGATTTTACATCCCCGATCCAAACTCAGTTCTTTGCAAGGCAGAGTCTTGACCCACAAGCCATCTCCCCAGCCCCCCATCAAGGTTCTTATCAGTCCTCCCATGTCTCCAGTATGAAGACCCAGACTAAGTAAACCTCCATTAAGAATCCTACTTTAGTTTCCTACCTCTTGGGGCCCAATTTTTCTTTTCTTTCCAGGGTTTGGACAGGATATTCTTTTCTTTTTAAAAAATTTTTTAATTTATTATTTATTCAATTGTACGTGTGTGCGTGTGTGCGCATGTGTGTATGTGTGTGTATGTAAGTGTGTGTGTGTGTAGAACCACCGGACGAATTCGGGAACCACCATGGACCGCCTCCACCTCCTTCTTGTTTACTCTGCCCTGGGATTCACAGGCTCCGCCCTACCAGGACCAGAAGTGCAGGCTGCCCCCGCTTCCACCCGGCGTCTATACGTGGGGTCTAGGATCCGAACTCAGGACCTTCCGCCTGCAAGGCAGAGGCTTAACCCCTGAGCCACCTCTCCAGCCCCTGGACAGGATATTCTTATAAGCTGTTTCCAGCTACAACCCCGGCATGTGTTTCTAATCCCTGCCACGGCCAAGGTGTGTGTGCGGGTAGACGGCGTCATACTGGCTCAGGTGAGGACCTCAGGCAGGCAGAGACTATTTTAGAAGAATCAACATTGTCTCTCTTCTCCTTTCAACCATGCTGTCAATTAGATGGCCAAAGTCATTCCAGCTACAAAGAGAGTGAGGCAGATACCAGCAAGCCAGAGGTGTAGTTTCCCTTCACAAAATGAAACAGACGTTTCTTGTCACATCCGGTTGAGCTTTGTGAGAAAGGAAAGAAAATCTACATGGGGGACGGACAGATGGACAGGAGGGTATAGGCGCTTGCTGCCAAGCCTAAGGATCGGAGTTCGATGCCCAGAGCCCACATGATGAGAGGGAATGACCGACGCCTGCACGTTGCCCTCTGACCTCTGCAGCATGCCGTGGCACGTGCCGTGCAGAAGTGTGCACATGTACACACATAAGTAAATAAGTGTAAAATAGCTTTAAGAAATGGATCAAAGCACAGCTGTACAATCCCAGCTACGTGGGAGGCTGAGTCAGGAGCCCGGGCCTGAGGCCTCTCTAGGCTGCAGATTGACAGCGAAGTCACTCAAGGGCAATTTGTAAGACCCTGTCTCAAAATAAAAACGAGAAGAGGGACAGCGGGGTTGACTCAGTAGGTAAAGGCACGTACACCTGGCGAATGAGGTCGATCCTCAGAAGCCCACATGGTAGAAGAGAACCTACTCCCAAGAATTGTTCTCTGACCTCCATATGCCTACTATGATGCACTCCATCTGCGTATCCTCTCTCACTCTCTCTGTCTCTCTTTCCCTCTCTCTTTCAAAATTAAAGCATTAAAAATCAAAATTAAAGCATTAAAAATAGAAAACTGAAAAGAGGCTGATAGGCTGGAGAGATGGCTCAGGGGTTAAGACTCTGCCTCACATGCAGAAGGTCCTGAGTTTGGATCCCAGGTCTCTCAGAAATGGCAGGGGCCTGCACTTTCAGCCTTGGGGGGTAAAGTCTGGGAAATACCAGTGTGAAGCAAAAAGGAGGTAGAAGCAATGGAGGGTAATTCCTGAAGTCACCCTTGGTCCTCCACAAGGACTTACAGAACCCTCTGATACACACGCACGCACGCACGCACGCACACACGCATGCATGCATGCGCACGTGCGCAAAAATAGAATAAAATAAAAATAAAGAAGAGGGTAGTATATAGTTCATTGGTAGAGTGCTTGCACAGCATGTGCTGATTTAAACTCCCTGGTACTTCAATAACAAATACAGAGAGAGAGAGAGAGAGAGAGAGAGAGAGAGAAATGGATAAAGAGAGATGGAGAGACAGATAGAGAGATGGATAGAAAGAAGCAATGGTATTAGGAGTAGAAACGATGCAAGCCTGAGACTCCCGCAGGGCGTGAGGGAAGAGCCTCCTGCTTGTCTCTCCTGACCTGGGTCCTGGCTGCAGAAGCGGGAGCTGCCTCTGGAGATACGTGGCTACTTGGGGTTGGGGCTGTAGTGCGGTTGGTCGTTTGTCTGCCTTGTGTGCACTGAGCTCTGGATTAGATCGAGGTGTGGCGGGGACATCTGCAATCTTGGCACTTGGGAGGCAGAGGGAGGTGAGAGGATCAAACGTTTAGGGCCATCCTGGGCTACATAGTGAACTCAAAGCCAGCCTGGGTTACTTGAGACTCTGTCTGAAAAAGATTGTAACAACCAGAGTGGAGTTTGAATTCACACCTGCATGGACAGGAAGTCAAAAATTATCGGTCTGGAGAGATACCTCAGGGACTGGCTAAACCTCTGCCTCACAAGCAGAAGGACCTGAGTTCGGATTCCAGATCAGTGTAAAAACGCCATGTGGAAATGACAATGGCCTGCACTTCTGGCCCTGGAGTGCAGAACCAGAGAAACTCCAGAGCAAGGCAAAGGAGGTAGAGCAATCCAGGATGATTCCTTGGGCCTCCACAGGTGCACACAGTGCCCTCTGACACACACAGACACAGACACAGACACACATACCACACCCTCCCCCCCACACACACTCAAGAAATTACTAGAAGATTCTGCTGGGTATGTGGTAGTTGGTGTCTAAACTCCCAGCACCGGAGAGACAGAAGCCACGTAGTGATTTTGAGGCTGTGCTATGTGAAATCCTGTCTCAAGAACACAAGACTGTGACGTCATAGCTGTCAGCCTCACGAGCATTGGCAGTGAGAGGAGCCTGTGGGCATCCCTTGGGGGATTACCATGATCAGACTGAGGCGTGACGTCCTACCTTAATGAGCACTGCTTCATTCCCAGGGAGAGGTCCTGGATTTACTAAAAGGAGAAGCCAGCCGAAGCACCGTCATGCATCATTCAAACTCTGCCTTCCTGTTGCAATGTGACCCAGCTGCCTCAGGCTCCTGCCGCCCTGTCTGCCCCTCCATGATTGACTGCGTCTTGAATCACGAGCCAGAGACAGACAGACAGAGAGGCAGAGAAACAGGGTGGGGGGCACATGCGTGCCATGCCGTGGGTGGAGGTTAGAAGACGACTTTTAGCAATCGGTTCCATCTTTCCACCGAGTGGGGTTCTAGGGGAGCAAACTCAGGCCGCCAGGTTTCCAGACTGTCTCACCAGACCCCGAGCTAAAACTTACAAGGCCTAAAGCAAAGGGTCACGAAGGAGCGTAGACAGGAATGTGAGACCCACTGGGTGTGAAGGAGCGTAGACAGGAATGTGAGACCCACTGGGTGTGACGGTCTGCGTGTTTGGACACAGGAAGCAACGGTGACTCCCACATAGCTGCGTGGCAGGTGAGTCCCAAGGCAGCCAACAGCAATCGCCAGCAACGGATCTGCGACGCAAAGGATGATTTGACTTTAGGCAGATTACATTGGGAATGTGGTGGCTTGGTCACATAGAGAGGGTCACCAGTCAGGCTTAGAGGGCATCTACTGGTGCATATGGGGGTGGGGGGGAGGAGGGGTGCAGTGAGCAAACTCTCATCCCGGAGGACTGAGTCTGGTTGAGGGGAGGGGGGAGGAGCAAGTAACTGAGCTGAACTTGGGGTCACCGAGTTCCCTCCCAGTGAGTAGGTTGATTGAAAAGATATCTTTCCACCAGATATAGTGGCTCACACTGTACTCCCGGCATTGGGAGCTGAGGCAGGAGGATTGCCACAAATGCAAGGCCAGGCTCAGCTCTACGGGTAGACTCTGTCATTAAAAAAAAACAGGGGGCTGGAGAGATGGCTCAGGGGTTGTGACTCTGTCTCACAAGCAGAAGGTTCTGAGTTCGGATCCCAGGTCCCACGTTAAAAAAAACAAAATAAAAAAAACAGTTAAAAATAAACAAAACAAAAAACAAAACAAGATGAAGTGACCTGACAGGGGCTGGCAACACGGCTCAGTGGGGAAAGGCACGTGCCACTAAGCCTGCCGATCTGAGTTCAACCCCCTGACCCGTGTAATGGGAGAAGAGCACCAACTTCCACCAGGGGTCCTCTGACTTCGACACACCCCCACCGACAATAGGTTAAAAAAAGATAATTTTTAAATGAGCTGATACACTCTGATTCCTTTGGATTCTGGATTTTTTTTCCCCTAGACTTTAATTTTCCCGCCTCTGGCCTGACATTCTCTCCCTTGAGGTCCCTGGGTGCTTTGCTAGGTCGGGACACAGGAGGAACCTCACGGCTGGGATCCAAGGGCAGGCGGGGCTGTGTGGCCACCAGGCCTGCTCTCTGGAGTTCCATCTTGTCATCCCGCCTCGTGGGCTTGGGGCGAGGACAGAGTCAACAGCGGCGACACACCCAACAGAGACCAATGGACCGCCCGTCTGCATGTCCCCCGTTTACGTGGCATGAAAAATACAGACCTTTGTGTTCCTTCTTATCCTTCCCTACAGAGAAAGTGAAGCCAGGTGACCTAGCCTGTAAGAGGAAGGTGTGGTCACTTAAGTAGTAAAGTACTGAGGGTTGGTTTGTATTTTACGTGTGTGTGTGTGTGTGTGTGTGTAGGTATAAGCGTGCAGGTGTGTGTAACAGAGGGCACTGGGCGTGCCTGTAGAAGCCCAAGGGTGACATCGGGAACCCCCCTGGGTTGCTCTACCTCCTTACTGCTTTGCTCTGGGGTTTCCCAGACTCTGTCCTCCAGATATTAATGCAAATCAGTCATTTCTGCCGGGTGTTTTTACATGGCTCTGGGATCTGAACTCAGGTCCCTGTGCTTTCAAGGCAGAGACTTAACCCGGGAGCCATCTCTCCAGCCTGGTGTCTTACATTTCTGCGCTCCGCCGCTTACCTATCTATCACAGGCCTGGCAATCCATCCATCCTTTGCTCTCTGGGAAGGACTGAACATTGCCCTCTACAGGTCGCCCTTCGGAAATGTTAATCCCCTTACAAGTAACATGGAATCAATTACCACAAATTAGTTTATTAGACACGAGTCCTCGGCCTTGAGAGGCCACTTACTACCCGGGGAGAGAAAAACCTGAGTTTGCTGCTGGATCTTTTGGTCTACTATCCACTGTGGGTAGAAGACAAGAATATCTGAGAAAGGGGAGAAGGCGGTGATCAAAGCTGGGTGAGCCGGCCAGGGGGGGCGTGGGGCATTCGAGTTCTCAGAGAACAAAGTCCCAGACACCATCGGGTAAGGAGAGGGGAGCCGGGCTCCACAGTGCACACGCTAAATAAACCCCAAGCTGGGGAGTGGGTTCACAGACTAAAGGGAGAGCCCCCCCTTCTCCAGCACAGCATACTCTCCTCGCCTCCTGCCCGGGGATGGAAAAGGTGTGCTTGGAATCCAAGGGAAAAGGGCTGTGCTGCCTGGATGCACAGCGAGCAGGCTGCTACCTCCTGGAAAAGGCTGCACCAGGCGCCCCTGCGCTGACCTGAACCCCTGGCGAGTCTGTTCCTCAAAAGCCTCAGGCATGGCCCGGCTGAGCTGAGCGGCCTTTGGTTCTGCCTGGCAGCTCACCCTCGGTGGGGCCAGGCTCTGATACTGGGCGTCCGCTGCCAGCGCTGGGTCCCGCAGCCTCCTCGCTTCTGCCCGGGGGCGCCCTCTAGTGCCCAGCCTGTTTCCCAGCAGCGCGCTGCAGCCTTTCCCTACGTATTCTTCCATTCTGGGCGGGGAAGCGCCCGGCGGGGGTCCCTGGACCCGTCTGCTTCTAGCTGGTACCGCATATCGCTCCCTTATCTTTCATACGTCTGGTCCCCTTGACATGAGGCTGGGCGGGGGGGATAACAAGTGCAATGTTGACTACCTATGCCTTCGCTCTCTTGTTCCAGAAAAATCTCCAGCCCTTAAGCCTACTTGGAAGCACCGCACATTCAGTACACGTTTACACCAAGCCTACAGCTGCATCACACGGCCCGGCATGAGTTAGGGGGCTACCCCACCAGGGACATGGGGTTGTCTGTCTCCCGAGAGAGGGTTTGGGGAGGAGCTCCCATGACAGATTCAGTAAGCTTTTAGCACAATCATTTTAATTGCAAAAATAAACAGTTTTGTCAACTGCTTGAGAGTAGCGTCTGCTTTACAAAAAGAAAAAGAAAGGAAAAACCAACAAAAAGGAACTAACCCCAAAGCGAAACGTCACATCCAATGGCTGGCTGGAAACGACACTGCTGTATACAAAGTTCGCGCGAGACCGGCTCGGCGCAGCCCCAGCCTCTCTCTGGGGGGGAGGGGGGCTAGAGCAGGGCGTGGGGCGTTCGCCAGTTACAAAAGGCTCTCGAGTCCCCGGGGAGAGTCTACTCGCGGGTGGCCCGGGAGGACGGGCTCCCCGGGGCGCGCGGGGACGGCGGGAGCTGTCCACCGAGCCGGTGCTGAACGGGGCGCGTGCGGCGGGCGCGCGAGGACGGAAGGGACGGGAAGGAAGGGCGGCGGGGACCCGAGGCGGCCCGACGGTGGCGGCGGGCTGGCGGGGGGCCCGGCTCGGGCTCAGATCGCGGCGAAGGACAGGCCCAGCGAGTAGAAGCCGAGCCCCTTGAGCCGCTCCTCGGCGCGCGCCTTCTGCTTCAGGTGCACCTTGCCGTGTCGCTTCTTCTCGTCGCTGCGCGCGAAGCGGCGGCCGCACACGTCGCAGGCGAAGGGCTTCTCGCCCGTGTGGGTGCGCACGTGCGTGGTGAGGTGGTCGCTGCGGCTGAAGTTGCGCAGGCAGATGCGGCACTGGAAGGGCTTGTGGCCCGTGTGGATGCGCAGGTGGCGATTGAGCTCGTCCGAGCGCGCGAAGCTCCGCACGCAGCTCTCCACGGGGCAGGCGAAGGCCTTGGCGTGCGGCCGCGGGCAGAAGCAGCGCGCGCTGCACTTAGCGCCCCGGCGCCCCTTGCGCCGCGCCTTGGCCGGGGGGAACGCCGCGGCCGGCGACCCCGGCGGCGCAGCCACGCCGCTGCTCCCCGGGACGTCGGCCACCAGAGGTTTCGGGAAGTCCGCGCCGCGAAGGCCCAACGGGGAAAGCGGGGGCTGCGCGCTGGCCAGAAACTCTCCCCCTTCGCCGCCACTCCCTCCCTCCCCGCTAGGAGGGGTCAAGAGCCCCGGGAGGACCTCGGTCCCCTCCAAGTCCCCCGGGGCCAGCGAGAAGGCGTCGTAGGCCCCGGTGGGGAAGAGTCTGTTGGCCGAGCCGGCGCCGGGCAGCTCGGCCGGGCAGCTGATGGACAGCAGGTCCTCGATCTTGGTCCCCATCGAGGGGAAACGAGCCTCGGGGGCGGTCGGGTAGCCCCCCTGAGGCCCACAGCTCCCGGGGCCCCCAACGGAGAGCAGCTCCCAGGGAGAATAGGGGCCTTTGAAGGCCGAGGCAGCGTCCAGCGCCGGGGAGGCCGGAGGCGCCCGCAGGCCCGGCTTGACGTCGGGCGGGGAGAGCTGAGGGTCGAACAGGCACTGCGAGGGGGCGCCCGAGGAAGGCGCGGCCTCCCAAAACGCCTCGGAGAAGGCGGCTGAGCTCAGATCCGGGGAGTAAAGGTCCGGCGGACCCGGCAGCAGGGCGTCGGGGGCCGCGGGGAAAGGAGCATCCAACGGGGACCGGGACGCGGCCGCCTCGGGACCCGGAGGGGTGCCAGGCCCAAGATGCCCGACATGAGGTTGAAGAGCGCCTCGGGGTCGTGCGGGTGTTCGGGAACCGCCTGGATGAAGAAGCTGCCGCTGTAGCTGAGGCCGGGAGGGGGCGTGGGCGCCGGCCCCTCCAGGAAGCAGGTGTCCGCTAAGTCCCCCCCGGCGCCGCAGCTGCTCAGCGCCCAGCTCAAGAAGTCGCCTGCACGGGGAGGGGGCAGCAATCAGCTCCGGGCACCCCAACCGGCGCGCCTCTTGACCCACGCCGCCCTCGGGGTGCGCACACGGCCGCATGCAGAGCGCTGTGTGCACGTTTGGATCCGGCAGACGTGCCCGGGACACGCACACGCAAAACACACGTGCAGGGCAAGGGACGCCCAGGCACACGCACGGGCTCCCGCACAGGCCCCTGAGGCCTGGCGGACTTGGGAAGCCTCTGAGCCCCGCAGGACCCCGCGCCTCCCATCGTCCCTCTCTAGAGGGATCCGGCAATCCGGATGTAGCCGACCCGCAGGGATCGCGCGCCCCCACGCCGCGGCCGCCGTCTGAGCGCCCCTAGTCGGCTTCTTACCTCCAGGATAAGCCGCGGTCGAGGGAGCGTCCCTGGCCGGCAGCCGGGGCACCTCGGGGCTGGCTTGGGGGCAGCAGCCTTCGGCGGACTTGGCGAGCAGCGCGTCGGGGTTGGAGAAGTCGCTCAGGTGGAGCATGGCGCGGCGGCGGCAGCGGGGCGCCCGGGGCCTCGCCCGCGGGGCTGGGGGGCGCGCAGCTGGCGGGGAGGCCGGGAGTCGGGGCGCCCCGCGGCACGCAGACCCGGGCGCCCGAGCTCCTGGCTCCCGACGCTCCGCTGCGGGCAGTGGGTCGGGGGCCCGTGGAGCCCTGGCTCGTCCGCACCGGCCTGGGGCGGCGGCTCGTCGCCTCTCCAAAGCACAGCCGGGCTCCCCCAAACCACAGCCCCCCCACTTATATAGCCGCGGTGGCGCTGGGTCTGGGCTTCCGACTCCCCGGGCCACTGCCATTTCGGGAGGCCCCGGCCCCGCCGCCGTGACGTAAATGACCAAACATGGACACAGGATGTGTGCCGGGGACTCCCGAAAAGGAAAACTCGGGCTGTGACGTCGCGCCATCGCCGCCGCGCCGCTGCGTGCGTGCGCGTCCCCCGAGCGTGGAGCCCCGTGCGCGCCGGGCCGCGGGTGCGCCGGGCAGGGGCCACGAGCTGCCCGGGGCGGCAGGGAACGCCCAGGGGCCAGAGCGTGGGGTTCGAATCAGCCCCCAGGGCGGCAGGGAACGCCCAGGGGCCAGAGCGTGGGGTTCGAATCAGCCCCCAGGGCGGCAGGGAAAGCCCAGGGGGCAGAGCGTGGGGTTCGAATCCGCCATTTCCCACAACCTGCACCAACCTGGGAGAGAAACTGAGTCAGACAGCATGAAGTCCCTGGCACGCTCGGCGGGCTGTGAAGATGATTGTATTGATATTTTCTCACACCTGATTTCGGCCTTTTCTTAAGTTTGTGTTACAAAAATAGCTTATTTAAATAAAACGACCATGAGCAGTTCTTGCTAACGGTGGTGGGGGGGTCATCCAGTAGCGCACAAGAGCATATTCAAAATTGAAAAGTAAAATAATCTCTTTGCCCTCCATCTTCATTCCTCTCCCCCTGGGAAGATACATTGGAGTTTCCTGAGTATTTTTTGTTGTCGTTGTTGAAAATTTTAATGCGCATGCAAGCAGACAAATTGTTCTATAGTGTATTTTTCACTCTAGCTAACTGAGAGATTGCACCATGTCTGAACACTGTGACCTAGATGTTATTTTGTAAGGCTGCATAGTACTCCATCACGTGGGAGGACCATGATTTCCCCCATCCATGTTCATACCAGTAGCTTCTAACTTTTTGCTTTTATCAATATTGTTGGCCACGGCGTCTTTTACTATATAGATGTGAACTTGTCTGTGCATTCCTGTGATGTAAGTCTGGGCTAGACATTATTTAGAGTTCTGACAGGTTACCGGCAAATTGTTCTCCAGAGAAGCAGAGCTAGCTAGTTCCTCCTCCCCACCCTCGGTCTGCTTCTGCTGACCTTTCTCTGCCTTCTCGTGTGACTAGCCTTCAGGAGGCGGGGAGGCAAGAGGATCGGAGTCTTAGGCCAGCCTCAGAGTTAGCTGGAGGCCAGGCTGCACTTCATGAGACCTGTCTCCAAAAATATAAACATTAGGAAAATGAAGGATGTTGTCAGCACCTGAGGGTCAGTATCTGGAACGGTCTGGCTTCTCCCGAAGAAAGAAAGAAATCCTTTAAGGGTTCTATGTCAGCACCAAGCTGATCTCCCTGCTGCGGTTTCCTCTGCACCAGATTTTCCTCTTCTCTATTTAAAAATGTTCATTTATTTTTGTTTAAGAAACAAGGCATATGAATTTATCCGTTTATTTTATCTTAGCTCCCTCAAACACTTTCTGGAACAGGGGCAAATGAGATTAGACAGTCCCAGCTTCCTTTCCTGGAGCTGTGGTGAAAGGCAGGGAGAACAGGTCTGCAGTCCCCTTCTCCCCCAACTTCTACGTCCCCCAACACAGAATCAGAGGTCCCCGAGGGTGCAGATTGCAAGCGTGCCCATGATAGAGCTCCTGACCCCGAGACAGCCCCAGCCTGCATCCACTGGGCACGCTGGCGTTCATCCAGCCCCTCAGCGTGCATCCAGCGCGCATTGCTCAGACCTCTCTGGGTCATGGGGTGATTCTCGTGGAGGAGGTCACCTCCATTCTTAGCTATTGCCCCCACCTGCCATGACCCCTCACGCAGTCATCTGCAAAGCAGGCTGGCATGCCCCCGCGCATCTCTCGACTGGACAGCATGCGGAGGATCTTTGTTTATAGCCCTGTACTCTCAGCACACCGTGTGAGGGGTCACCTGGGTAGAGGAACCGTGGACTCTCGGCCGGGGATGTAGCTCAGTGGTTGAGTGCTTGCCTGGTACGCCAAGGCCCTGGGTTCGTACTCGACCTGGCAGCAATCAGGCCTAGTGCTACACACCTGCGACCCCAGTGTTTAGGAGGTGGAAGCAGGATCAGGTGGTAAAGGCCCCCTTCCCTTTACAGACAGTTTGAGACCAGCCTGGACTACACGAGACTCGTCTTTAAAAAAGGGGGGCGGGGAAGCTAGAGAGATGGCTCAGGGGTTGAAACTTTGCCTCTGCAAGCAGAAGGTCCTGAGTTCAGATCCTAGGTCCCATGTAAAAACACCAGGTGGAAATGAAGACATCTGCACTCCGGCCCTGGTGGGTGGAGCCTGGGAAATCCCAGAGTGAAGGAAAAAGGAGGTAGAAGCAATCCAGGATGATTCCCTTGGTTCTCCACAAGGACATACCGTACTCGCCCCCCTCCATCCCTCCGTGTGCAAAAATAAAGTTTTAAAAAAAGATGCACAAACTCAGCACACTTCTGTGAGGAAGTATACACATGCACATAGACATGGGTGCAAATGTGTGAACACACACTCGCTCACACACACACACTCGCTCAGACAGACACATACACAGACACACACACACAGTCATACAGACACTCGGTCACACAGACACATACTCGCTCACACAGACACACACACTCGCACACACACACACACACACACACCCCTGTGCCTGCATAGCACTGTTTTTCTTCCACTCAGTTTCTGACTCAGGGTTTGCTACAAACCCAAGTGCTTTGCCAAGGCCAGGAGAGCCCGCAGCAGACGCGGGACACACATGCCTCACATTTGCTCTGGCATCTTGCGGTCTAGAGGGAGGGGGGACGGAGGGAGCTTGACTGGGCAGGTGTCCAGAGCCCCAGGTGGCCCAGTCGGGCCAGATTGGCCAGCCCCAGGTTGCCCAGCCTTCTGCTACCCTCCCCTCCCCTCTGCTGCAGCCGCCCCTCCTCCCTGGTCCTCATGCATAATCTCTGGTCCTCTGGTAAGACAACTCCCCCCCCCCCGTGGCTGCTCTCTACCAAGGACCATTGGGGCTAGGCTGGTGCTGAGCCAAGGGTCCGAGCACCCCTGGCCTGTCTCACTGGAGGCAAGGCCTGGGTCAGAGTGATTAAGAAAGGAGACCAGTGCTCTGGCTGCGGCGGCTCATCTCCATCTTTGCAAACTCCCCTTGGTGGACGCTGTTATGCTTGGAGAGTCGCAGCCACATCTGCATTGGTTCCTTGAGGACACGGGAGTAAGATGGGGAGGGGGCTGGGCATTTCCTGGCGAGTCAGCCCCTCTTCTCCGCCCCCAACTTTGAGCATATTCAAGAGAGACTCTGCATCCTGATGGAGTAAAGGTTTTTGGGACTGGATCGGAGGGAGAGAAGCTGAGCATCTCTGACCGTCCCTTTCCACACACTGAAGTGTGGCGTGAAAACACATTTCCACTGACCACATCCACCGAGCACTTTGCAAACATACAGAGGCCAAGCAAGTTGCCCGATGCAGGTTCTGCTCTGTGGTGGGGCCGAGAGGCTGCGTCAGGCTTACTTAGGAAAATGTCCTTCATTTTGCAAAGCAATTCACACGAGGATGCTCTGACTTTTCAAATAGGTGTAATGAGCAAATACACCCAGGCCGGATCCACTTCTGCAAGATTTCTAGGATTACCGTGGACAGGATCACAGATGCATCCTGGGCGCTCTGGAGAGAGCTGTTGTGATGTTGGGAGTGTTATCCAGGGGTGTGTGTGTGTGTGTGTGCGCGCACACGCGTGCCACTGCATGCATGCTTAAGTGCATGTTGTGCATGCGTGTGGGGGAGGCTGTGAGCTGTGTGCCTGGCCTTCGGGTGTCATCTTTGCATGAGGATGGCAGGGGACAGAGAGTTTACTCTCTAGACAAGGACTGCACAAATCCTCCCTGAATGAATGAATGGATGGGTGAATGAATGAATGGATGGATGAATGAATGGATGGATGAATGAATGAATGGATGGATGAATGAATGAATGAAAGAAGATCCAATTCATTCAACAAATGTTTATTGAGCACAGCTGATGCCAGGTGCTGCAGGGCCCTTGGTGATGCCCCGGTAGTGATGGCAGGGAAGCTGCTGCCTTCTCTGTCCCGTGGGGAGGGCCGGGCATCCGCCACAGCTGGGTGACACTACCGTTCTCTCCCCCGCACCCCACCTTGATCTTTCTGTGCTAGCATTGTGTTCAAATAATGCTGTGTGTATTTTAAACGACTCAAGAAGACGCTGCCTGGTATATTAATCACCAAGAGACCAGTGTTCGGTCGCCATGGTGACTCCTCACAGAGAACCACAGAGCAGTTCTGCGCCCCACTTCCTGGGCCCGCAGAGAGGCAGACACGCCTTTCCTTGCTCCTCTTGCCGCTCGCTCGTCTCCCCTCTTCCTCTCCTTCTTCTTCTTCCCCCTCCAGCACTCCCTCTCTTTTCCCCTCCTGAAGGGTTTGTTGAAAAGCTGCACCAGAGGCGAGGGAGAGCTGTCAGACTGCCTGAGAGGGAGGCTGTCAGACTGCCGAGAGGGAGGGCTAATGGGGCGGAGGCGCAGGCCAAGGGCCCAGCTTCCCTCCACCCCTGCAGGATCCCAGATTCCTATGACCACCAGGTCAGGAGGAATCTCATCAATTGTCCTTGGAGCAAAGGACCCCTGTGAGGGTCCTTCTCTGTCCTTCCCTATGCCTCTGGCAAAGCTAGTCATGTTCCTCTCCCTCCCTCTTCCCTCCCTCCCTCTTTCTTTCCCTCCCTCCCTCCTTCTCTCCCTCCTTCCTTTCCTCCCTCCCCCCTTACTTCCCTTCCTCCCTTCTTTCCTCCCTCCCTCCCTTCCTCTCCTCTTCCTCTTCCTCCTCCTCCACCTCCACCTCATGCTGGCCATGTATGGCCCAAGTCCTCGGGCATACTGGGCAGTGTGTGACCAGCCAGTAAGAAGCCCCGTCCCAGGAAACAGGCCGGGCTCTGGGAGAGCTCAGCAGGTCCGGGCCTGTTCACAGACCTGCCGGCCTGCGTTTGATCCCCGGAAGCCGCGTGAGAAGTGACTCTGGATAGCTGTCCTCTGACCTCCGCCCGTTCACCAGCATGCGCATCATCTCCTCCTCCCTCTCTCCCTCTGACATAAAGCATTTCATTTTTTTCCTGGACTGGGGAGATGGCGCAGTGGTCTCACAAGCAAGCGGAACTGAGTTCGAATCCCCAGATCCCAAGAGTGGGTGGACATGGTGGCTGACGTCACTCTAACCCTGGAAGGGAAGCCCCAGAGCACGCTGGCGCTCGAGTACACGCACCTGTGCACACGTGTACACCTGTCTGCATCTGCACACATCCACACCCCCCCCATAGGCTCCTTCGTGAAAGAGAACCTAAGTGAGAAGAAGGAAGATTTCTGCAGCCCTTGGGCCAACCAGAGGCATGGGGGGCCCTGACCGTCAGGGGGAGGCTTCGAGGGGACATTTTAATCTGCATCATGAGGACCACCGTCTTTCCACAGGACCGTGGTGCTCCCTTCTTATACCCAGATAGCGAGTGAGGGTGTCCTCGTGCCCCAGCGGGGTGTAGAGGTGAGGCTCTGACACAGCCGGGGAGCAGGGCTGGGTGGGATATGGGCAGGGGTTACTGCAGCCTCCGAACTTTCTGTGCCGGCTTCGGGGAGGGAGGTGGAGAGGAGAAGGAGGGGGGCTGCGAGCCGTTGAGGGACGGAGTCTCGCAGTCTTCCTGGAAGCTCTGGAGAGAGGCATCTGGTCTCTGCACTCTGCATCTCTCTGTGACACAGCCTTGTCCCCTGGGCTGGACCCTGGCCTTGCCCAAGCAGAGCATCCGTGACCACCTGCAGGATACCCCAGGGAGATGGGGCCTGCCCAGCGCCCAGGAGGCCCCGCCCTCCCCAGGACAACACAGGAAGGGGGAGACCACCAGGGTGGGACTTCTTTCTTGAACTCTGTGTGTGTGTGTGTGTGTGTGTGTGTGTGTGTGTGTGTGTGTGTGTGTGTCAGAGGGCACTGTGTGTCCCTGTGGAGGACCAAGGGTGACTTCGGGTATCATCCTGGATTGCTTCTGCTTCCTTTTTGCTTTGCTCCGGGATGTCCCAAGCTCCGCCCACCAGGGCCCAAAGTGCAGGCCGCCACCATTTCCGCCTGGTGTTTACTTGTGAGATCTGGGATCCAAACTCAGGTCCTTCTGCTTGTGAGGCAAAGGCTTAACCCCTGAGCCGTCTCTCCAGCCCCTCTCTTCTGGGTTTTTGCACCATGGTCTCCTGTAGCCCAGACTGGCCTCTTGCGCATTATGCGGCCAAAGGTGATCTTGAGCTCCGGAATCTCCTGCGTCCACCTCCCCAGCGCTGGACTACAGGCCGAGTGGACACGCCCAGCCCCGCCTCTTGTTAGTTTTCTCTGAACCTCTTTGACACATGTTGCTTGTTACATTGGGAACTGCCCACCTGACTCCCCAGACGCGCAGATTTGAGCACAGCTGGGCTCAGAAGTGGGGTCTGGGTTCTTTGTGTTCCTGAATTCTGCCCACCACCATCAAGCTGGGCTTCGGACCCGCAGCAATGCAGTCGGCCCTTGGTTAGACTGAAAGAAGGAAGAAAAGAATTTATCAGGTCAAGAGAGTGTCTTCAAGGGACACAGAGACCCTCAGGGCCGTGAGATGGCTCAGCGGGTAAAGGCATCTATGGGCAAAACTGGCAGCCTGAGCTCCATCCCCGGAGCCCACAGTGGTAGAAGACAGGACGCCCTAAAGTGTCCTCTGATCTCCACATGCATGCTGTGGCGTATAGCACTATAATTTCTCTGTCTCTCAGACAAATAAATAGTTAAATGGACAGAGAGACAGAGAGACCCAGAGACAGACACTTGGTGACAGGGTGAAGACCTCACATGGAGCGATGGTCTAACTCAGTTCTGCCATTGGCTTGTTCGACTTGAATAAACATGGGGCAACGTTGCAAGGCCGTGGAGGGTCATCGCTGACGGGCTGTAGACCCAGAGGCCGTGAGGTTCTGGAATGTTCTCAACTCTTCTTCTTTTCTCTGGCCGAACACTTGGTCACTAGCAGATTCCACGTGCTCCCCTCCACTGCCGAGACGCAGGAGGGCGACCCCTGAGATCCAGGCAGGGAAGGTCTCCCCAGCGCCCCAGGTCAGGGGCAGGGCAGGGTAAGACACAGCTGACACCACCCAAGGGGCTCCGGCTTGTTTTCAGGAGCCAGGAAGTCTCCCGGGAAGCCTCGGGCTCTGTGCTTGTGGAGAAGAGCCCAATATCCCCAGGCCCTGGCATTCGAAGACCCCAGGGCAGATGGGGGTTTCCGCCACTGAACAATACGCCCCCCCCCAACAAGTCGCCTCCTCCAGCTGTCTGCCAGTTCCAGGGAACATTGCCCAAAATAAAAATCTCTAATTAGAAATTCTTGCAATCCAGAGCAAAACAACTTATTTGTTTCCTAGAATAATCTGGAGCCACATTTGGCAAGCGGTGGGCCCCAGGGTGGTCGTGCGGTGCGCGGCGGGAAGATTCCAGCAGGGACTTCTGTTCAGGCCGGGCACAGGGGGAGGCCTGGCCGCCCCTCCCAGCAGCTGCACACAGGGGCCGGGAACAGGGCTGGGTCCATCAACAGGGTGCTGCGTGTTTCTGGAACAGAACGGAGAGAGAGAGCAAAGAACCTCAGTAGGACTTCCCACATCGGTTCCCACAAAGCCCATTCGTTGGCCACACGGGGCTTGCAGGGGACAGACTCCATGAGTGTGCACAGACCTCAAGCCGGGAGTGCGGGTCCTACCCGGTTCTGCCATTTGCTTGTTCTGTGACCTTGAACCAGCGGCGGCTCTGCTCTGGCTTCCGTTTTCTCTTAGTGACTCCAGGGAGGTATGCCGTCTGCTCTATCGACCACCCTCATGGTGAAGCGGCGAGGTCCTACAGCTGTGATCCCAGCCTTCGGGGAGCAGAGGCAGGAAGACTGCCTCAAAATGAAGGGAAGTTCCGGTCCAGTCGGGGTTACCTAAGAGACCCCGCCTCAAACAAACAAACCAGACAGCAATACAGCTCAGCCGCTGGAGTGCTTGCCCGCATGCATTGAAGCCCAGCGTGCATTAAAGCCCACAGGCATTAAAGCCCAACTGCATTGCAGACCAGCCTGCACTGAGTCCAGTTGCATTGAAGCCCAGCGTGCAAGGAAGCTCTGAGTTCAATTCCCAGAAGGAAACAACACCAGGTGTGGCGGGGTGCTCCCCTCCCCCACCTCAACATCTGGGAGGCAAAAGGATAATCAGATATTGGAAGTTATTTTCGCTACATAGTGAGTCCAGGCTGTCTTTGCTGCACGAGACTTTCCTCAAAACAACAGAAGTGTAACAAAACAGTCAGAGGGAGCCACGGACTCCAGGAAGCCCAGGGATTTGCTAAGCAAAGGAAGGCAAGGCAGTAAACAATATATCCAGCAACGAGACAGGGATCAGCTTTCCCAGCATGCACTCTGTGTCTCTAGGGCTCCAATAGGCCACGGCTCCCCGGCTGGGTGCGGCTCGGTGGTCCAGCACTTGTCTGGCATATGCAGGGGGTGCGTATGTGTGTGGTGGGCGAGCTTCTAAGTAGACCAGAACCCAGAACCTTCCCTTCTGTCACTGCCACATCACTCAGACCCCGGGGGCTTTAGGTTGGATTGCTATTGGGGGTGCTTTCGGTTGGGTCGCGGTTGGAGCTCCTTGCTGATTTCCTCAGCAACACCTGCCTTCCTGCCCCCCACATTGGTTTTTCTCGGATAGGAACTGAAACACCTGTTCAGCTCCAACGTCTACGGCGTCTCATTACCTAAGTGCCTGAGCGGATTTTTATAAAGGCCTTCCCTGGGCCGTCCTGAGGGCCCGGCTCCTCTCTGGAGGCGTGTAGCGGGGAAGAGAAGAACCCAGTCCATGAAGCTGTCCTCTGCCCTCCCAGCACACAGCGTGGCATGCGTGTGCCCCTCCCCCCACCATGCACACACGATCATAATAAATTAAATAAAAAGTCGTGGTCCTGAGCTTGCCGGCGCTCCAGCTGACTCCCGATTCCGGACACTTTCACGCCTCCTTGTCCGGTCACCCGCCCTCCTTTGGCGCTTTGAGCTCTTCCTCCTCCTCTGCCCTCTCTTCGACCTTCTGAACTTGGCACAGGGCATCTCTTGCCCACTCCACTCCCCCACTCAACCTTTCTCTTTCCTGTCCACTTTACTCAGCCTTCGGGTCTTGATTCGACGGACAGCTCCTTGGAGGGGGGGAATGGCCCCCAAATATAACTCTTCCCTGCCTCCTCCTGGGATTTCAAATCATCTTTCCCTTCCCGGGCACCACACGTAATGCTCCATGAACGGCAGAAATGGTAAGTCCTCAAAAAATATGCAGATAACGAACGAATGCAGGGCTGAGGGATGACAAGGACGCCCAGATCACGGCGCCCAGTTCTAATCATGTGAGAAAGGGCAGAGAGAAGGGGCAGGACCGGCTGTGGGTTCTGTTTCTGACAGCAGGATACGCAGCTATTTCAGCCGAGAATCGGCAAGAGCAGCAGAGTCTCCGCACCCACACACGCCGTGTTTTATTTATGGTCCCAGAATTTACATACAGTAAAAGGAGCAGATCTTTGGTATATGGTTTGATGGCTTGTCCCCCCCCCAATAAAGACATAAAACAAGTTCTGTCATGGCCTCTTCCAGAACTAGATACCCCCTTCTTGAAGGTAACCGTTTTCCCTCAACTCTATCCGTATAGATTAGTTTTGCCTGTTCTTTTTTATGCATTTATTTAGTATGTGTGTGTGCATGTCCGTGGGGGGCCTTACTACTTGGTATCTATGTGTAGATCACAGGACAACTTGCAGGATCTGGGTGTCTCCTTTCCACCAATGGGTCCAACTCAGGTCTTCAGACTTAGCAACAAGGGTCTTCGCCCTTGAGCTGTCTCACCAGCCTTTGTGTCGTTTTTGAGACAGGACTGGCATCCCCTGAACACCCCCAATCCAGCCTGTCTTGGAAGCCAAGTAGGGTTGGGCCGGGTCAGTTTGGATGGGAGATGGGATCTTACCTGGTAGCCAAGGCTAATCTAAAACTCACTATGTAGTTCAGGCTGGCCTTGAACTAGTAACCTTCTGACCCAGCCTTTCCATTGTGGGAGAACAAATGCAGATATGCCTGCGTTTTGAGGAGACTAAGGGAAGATGATCAAGAATTGAATGTCGGGCTGGAGAGATGGTTCAGGGGTAAGATTCTGTCCCAAAAACAGAAGGTCCTGAGTTCGGATCCTGGGTCCCACATAAAGAAGCCAGGTGGAAATGGTCGTGGCCCACATGTCTGGCCCTGGTGGGTGGAGCCTAGGAAATCTCAGCACAAAACAAGAAGGAGATAGAAGCAATCCAGGATGATTCCCAAAGTCACCCTTGGCCCCCACAGGGACACACTCAAATGCTGTCTTGCACACACACACACACACACATGCATGCATGCACACATGCAAAAAACAAAAGATCATCTACATAAACCATTTTTTAAATCTAGTAATAAACTCAAGAATGTGCAAAGGAAATATGAAGAAGAGTGTAAATTTTTCCTGAAGGGCAGCTATAAATACATTCATCACAGAGATTTATTTGGGGATGGGAAGAATTCGTATTATCAACATGGCAGCCTGTGAACTAGATGTAATGGCTCACACCTGTGATCTCAGCGCTGGGAAGTCTGAGATTGCTTCGAGGTTGAGACAGCCTGGGCTACACAGTGAGTTCCCGGACAGCCTGCACCACAGAGCGAAACCTTACCTCAGAGACAGGGTTGGAGAGATGGCCCAGGAGTTAAGTCTCGGCCTCTCAAGCACAAAGTCCTGAGTTTAGATCCCAGATGCCACGTAAAAATGCCAGGCAGAAACGGTGGCAGCCTGGGCTTGCGGTGGGTGGAGCCTGGGAACTCCAGAGCAAAGCAAACAGGAGGTGGAAGCACTGAGGATGATTCCTGAGGCTACCCTTGGGCTCCACAGGCACTCACAGTGCCCTCTGACACACACACACACACACACACACACACACACACACACACACACACCAATCCCAAAGCAATCAGGGGCTGGGGGTGTGGCTCTCCGGGTAGACTCGTTCCCTGGCATGCATGATGCGTCCATACTCAGCACCACCCGAACCCAGCACCCAGCGCACGCCCGTAACCCCAGCATTTGGGAGGGGAGGTGCGGACAGACAGGGGGCGCTCGTGCTCATCTCCTGGGCCCAGCCAGCACTTTCCCTCTTCAGCCCCCCTTGTGGCTCATGGCAGCTCGGGAGGGGGGTGGCTGTATTGTCCCCGCTGCAGAGGAAGAATCTAAGGAGCTTCAGCATCAAGTCGGCCCCGTCGTCCGTGCCCAGCACGGGATCCAGGGCCTCTTGCAGGAGCCCTACTGCTGGTCTCCTTCCCAAGCATGCAGGCGTGCAGGCGCACGTGTGGAAGCCACAGTGCACTGGGACCTTCCACTTCTGCTCTCATCTTCTCTATGAGAGAGAGACAGAGACAGAGACGGAGATGAAGAGAGAGCGAGAGACAGAGACAGAGAGAGCGAGAGACAGAGACAGATAGAGCGAGAGACAGAGAGAGAGCGAGAGACAGAGACAGAGATAGAGCGAGAGACAGAGAGAAAGAGACAGAGACAGAGAGACAGAGAGTGAGAGACAGAGACAGAGAGACAGAGACAGAGAGAGACAGAGAGAGACAGAGACAGAGAGAGACAGAGACAGAGAGACAGAGACAGAGAGAAACAGAGACAAAGAGAGAGAGACAGAGACAGAGACAAAGACAGAGAGACAGAGAGAGAGACAAAGACAGAGAGAGACAGAGACAGAGAGAGACAGAGACAGAGAGAGAGAGCGAGAGACAGAGACAGAGATAGAGCGAGAGACAGAGAGAAAGAGACAGAGATAAAGCGAGAGACAGAGAGAAAGAGACAGAGACAGAGAGAGAGCGAGAGACAGAGACAGAGAGAGACAGAGACAGAGAGAGAGCGAGAGACAGAGAGAGACAGAGACAGAGAGACAGAGACAGAGAGAAACAGAGACAAAGAGAGAGACAGAGACAGAGACAAAGACAGAGAGAGACAGAGAGAGAGACAGAAAGACAGAGAGAGACAGAGACAGAGAGACAGAAACAGAGAGACAGAGAGAGAGTGAGAGAGAGACAGAGACACACAGAGAGAGAGACAGAGACAGAGAGAGAGAGACAGAGAGAGAGAGACAGAGAAAGACAGAGAGAGACAGAGACAGAGAGAGACAGAGACAGAGAGAGAGAGACAGAGAGAGAGACGGAGAGAGAGAGACAGAGAGAGACAGAGAGAGAGAGAGACAGAGAGAGAGAGAGAGAGAGAGAGGGCACTCAGGCATCACCTGTCACAGGGGTGGAGGTAGGAGGACAACTTTCAGAAGTCACTTCTCTCCTTCTACCACAGGGGCTTCTGGGAATCAAACTCAGGTCACTGGGCTCATGAGTAGGCACCTGGTCTGTGGAGCCACCTCGCCAGCCCCCCTTCATGAGCCTTTTGAAAGCTTGCAACCTTCCCACCGCGGCCTCCTGGGGCCAGGAGGTGCCCGTGCCGTCTTCTGGTCTCCACCTTTGTTTCTAAAGATGGGGTCTCTCTCTGAACCGGGACTTTCCGATTTGGCAAAACAAACTGGCCAGCAAGCCACAGGGACCTGCTTGTCTCTGAGCCCACCTCACCACCCTGTGAAAACTAGACATTGGGCTGTCACCCACATCTAACTACATGGTCCCCCCACCCCTACCTTCCTGGCTTTCCATGTGTTCCAATCAGACATGGAGTCAGGGAGAAAGGGGGGAGGGTCCTGCATTGCCGGCTTCTCCTCGCCCCTGGCTCACATCGCTGGAGCCAGTCTTCTTTGGCAGTCTTCACACCCAACGCACCCTTAAACGGCCTCGCTTGGCAGGGAACAAGTCAGATTAAATGCTATTTCTTGTGGCATAATTTTCTATGTTTAAGAGGAGTTCAAATATAGCTGAGATATTATTCATTCGCAGGCCATCGCCCACCGGAGGATAGAGTTTCCTTTTCCAAGGTAGCTGACTAAGAGATCGCCCCGCCCCTCGGGCCCAGCCCACCGCCTCTCCGATACTGAGTGGTGGTTTCCCCTCCGCTTCTGTTGTGGGGCCGGAAAGGCTCTCGAGGGCTGTTTTCCTTCTAGTCTCGGATGTTAACAGCTGGACACAGGCTGCCTTTAGCCTGTCCCTTGGCATTGAGTTTGTGCCTTGGCAGCTGCAACGGAGACCCCAAGTTGCAAGATACTCATGGGGTTCAGAAAGGGGTCAAAGGAACAATGCATGATGGGGAGGCCCAAGGGTGACATAGGAACCACCGTGGATTGCTCTATGTCCTTATTGCTGTGGGGTTTCTGATTCAGGCCTCCGCTATTTCTACCTGGAGCTTTTACATGAGATCTGGGATACAAACCCACTTCCTTCTGCTTTCGAGATGGAGACTTTAACCCCCGATGTCCAGCCCTCAAGGACTCCCTTCTGTCCACCCTCCCTTTGTGGGGGAGGGCTCTGTGGCGTTAATATGGTCAATCGAAAGGCTTTAGAATCGTCCCGGAGGGAATTTCTTTCCTCTTTATAATTCCTGTATTTTCTGCCTTTTCGTGCTTTACCAACACTCTACCATAAAGCACACAATTCCAAGTACTGTCCTTTTTAGTTTGGGGAGACCATAGTCGGTCTACAGACTCATTTACTTAGACAAGATTAACCTCATTTGAATGTTACTGCAACTTTACAAATTTCCACGAGTACAGAAATGGATGCAATTAAAAACAATCTCAGGATTTTGTTTACAAAATTCTGTGTGTGTGTGCGTGCGCGCGTGCACATGTGCAAGAGGACACTTGAGTGCGTGTGCCTGTGGAAGCCCAAGGATGACTTCAGCAATCGCTACCTTCTTATTGCTTTGCGCTGGGGTTTCCAGGCTCTGCCTTCTAAGGGGTGGAGCACAGACCACAGCCATTTCTGCCTGGCAGTTTACACGGAATCTGGGGATCTGAACTCAGGTCCTTTGCTTGTAAGACAAAGGGTTTGATTTCTGATCGATCTCCCCAGTCCCATTTTTTTACATTCTTAGATCATAACTTTTTCGGTTGACTCTAGTCAGCTGACCCTTGAGGATGTTTCTAGATTGGGTTAACTCAGGAGGGAGGAGGCACCTAAATGTGGGCAGCGCCACCCGAGGGGCCGAGGCCCTGGGATGCAGGAGAAAGAGAAGCGAGTGTGTGCCCTCTGTCCATTCCGTTCCTGATCGACACATCGCCAGTTTGGTATGTGGGATCTGGGTGCCAATTTCACATTTCTGGCTTCCTGATAGTCTTTCTACTCCTGACTGTAATCCATCTTAATCTTCATTTCTTTGTTTGTTTGTTTGTTTTTATTTATCTATCTATTGGGCTAAAGAGATGGCTCAGGGGTTAAGACTGCCTCGCAAGCAGAAGGTCCTGAGTTCGGATCCCAGATCCCACGTAAAAATGCCAGGCAGAAATGGCAGTGGCCTGCATTTCTAGTCCTGGTGGGCAGAGCCTGGGGAATCTCAGAGCAAAGCAAAAAGGAGGTAAAAGCAATCCAGGATGATTCCCAAATTCACCCTTGATCCTTCAGAGGGACACAGTGCCTGTGATACACACACTAAGAAAAATGCATGAAATAAAGTATGTCTTTCTAAATGTCTGTACTCTTTAAAAATGTGTGCTGTACTGTTGATGGGAATGCAGACAGGCTCAGCCGTTATGGAAAGCACTGAGGATGTTCCTCAAAAAAAAAAAATCAAAAATAGAAACACCATATGATCCAGTAATCTCAATACTAAGTATACATCTGAAGGAAATGAAAGGACCATGCGCGCTCCCGTGTTCCCCGCAGTACAGTCACGGTAGCCTAAATACAGAATCAACCTGGGCGTCTGTCAGCGCATGAATGACTGAGGGAAATGCAGCATAGATACTCGATGGAACAGTACTCAGCCCTAAAAAGAGAGAAATCCTGTCATTTATGACCGTTGTAAAGGGCTTTGTATTAAGTGAAACAAACTGGACACAAATGAATGTGACATTATCTGATTTTCTATGGAACCTTTTTTTTTTAAACGTATCCTCAGAATCTTTTTTTAAATTTTATTATTATTTGTTATTCAGCTGTGCATGTGTATGTGTGTGTAGAACCATGGTGAATTCAGGAACCATCATGGACGCCTCCACCTCCTCCTCACTTACTCTGCCCTGGGATTCACAGGCTCCGCCCTACCAGGGCCAGAAGCGTCTATACGTGGGACCTGGGATTCGACCTCGGGACCTTCCACCTGCAAGGCAGAGGCTTAACCCCTGAGCCACCTCTCCAGCCCTTTCTGTGGAACCTTGAAAGGTCCGGCACACCGAGAGAGAGAATAGAACACTAGTTCCCAGAGGCTGAGGGCAGGAGATGTCTCGTGTCCGTACGTGGCCTAAGGTTGGTACTGAAAATCATTCTCAGCTGTTCTTGCTTTTCTTGTGTGTGTGTGTGTGTGTGTGTGTGTGTGTGTGTGTGTGTGTACACGTGCATGCATGTTCGTATGTGGCACATTAGCACCCGTGCCCTGAAGCATTTCGTCGGCTCTCTTTGGCTATGGGCAACTTCGACAGTCCTCAAAGGTTGCAAGGAGGGCAGCAGGATCCCCGTCACAGCAGGGAAAGTAAAGCCAAACAGACTGGTTGTGTTGCTGGCATCCGACCACAGTGTCGGCCATAGGCACTGGGCACGACTGTCCACCTTGATCGGACAGTGTGGGGGGGTCAGATGGTAGCCACATAACTCGGAATCTTGCTTCTTTGACACT
The DNA here is from genome assembly GCA_023101885.1 of Typhlomys cinereus. Lineage (NCBI taxonomy): Eukaryota > Metazoa > Chordata > Mammalia > Rodentia > Platacanthomyidae > Typhlomys > Typhlomys cinereus. The sequence continues at coordinate 95,481 of JALPQD010000732.1, forward strand.
TTCGTGCCTAATACGACAGAGCTGTCTTCTCACCCCTTGCTACACAGTCCTTCTTCACACGTCTTCCTTTCCTCTGTCCTATTTTCATGTCTTTCTGTCTGTGTGGCCCACTGGGTTTCATCGGGGATGTCTGTCCTGGCAGGTGCCTGAGTCCTTGCGGGCACGGATGACCTATCAGTGGGTAAATCGCGGAAGAAAGCAGCTGCCCTTCTCCTGCCTGACATTGACCTCCCGTAGTCTCTCGGGGAGCGGAGGTCTCTGGAGCTCTTCCCCCATCCACGGTGCAGTGTGGACAGGCAGCTAGCATCCGGGCATCCAGGGGCCCAGCACCCCCTCACAGTTGGGGAGGTCACAGACACGCACCGTTCTGTGAACGCTCCAGCGCCTCTTTGGGGGCCGCCAGCTTCACGGGGAAGCAAGAGAGAGCATTAGTAGGTCAGGTCTGCCCGGGACACCTCTGCAGGGGCCAGAAGGGAGGGGTAGCTAGCGGGAGAAGCCGGGGTGAACTGCCAGGAGGTCACCTGGGCGTACCACCAAGCAATTTGCCTGTAGAGCCTTTGACCTGTACACAACTGCTTTCCGGAAAAAAAACCAAACCGAACCAAAACAGTATTAATCTCTGATTAGAACACAAACGGAAGCATGGCAGAGAGGAGGGAGGGGGAGACGCGGGCCTCGGGAGCTCTCGGCCATCTGGATTCTCACTGAGACTTGGCGGCCCAGGCCGAGTCCCAGGTACCTTGCCAAGATTTTTAAAGGAGAGTCAGAAAGAGAGCGAGAGAGAGAGAGAAACGAATGGCATTGCTTGCTGGCCCACCTTGACCCTAGGCATTTAAGGCTTCCTGTGCAGGGCCTGGACACATGTTATAGACAGATAAGGAGGGCGCATGGGAAGAGAAGGAGCAGCCGAGCAGGGACCCCCACTCCCAGGAGCCTGGGGGGGCCGCTCATCTCTGCGTAAGCCACATGCTCCTGAGATCCTGAGAGGCTCTGGCAGCCTGGCGCGGGTTCAAAGGGATCCCGAGACCACACGTCACTGCCGTCACGACATCGCAGGCCCGTCAGCGCGTGCACAGCAAGCACAGAAGCCTTCACGGAAGTTTCTGGAGCGCTGTTGACCAGCCTCTCCTGCCGCTGCAGGAGATGCCCAGAATGCTTGAGAGACACGATGCTCATGAAGAGCCCACCCAGCCAAGCGACCACTGCGGCCCAGCAGTGGACCGCATTTGCTTCCCTTCCTTCAAGCAGGACACCAGGAGCCACTTCCAGCAGCCGCGGGAGGAGGACACGGAGCGTTTTCGGCCTCCGTCTGCACCGCCCCATCTCCCCTGCCCCCTTTTAAAACAGAACCAAAACCGACCTTATCTGCTGCGATCGCCAGTTTGCAAGTACGGCCTGGACCGCGCATGCTGTCTTGCCCATCATTCTGGGGGAAGGCCGGAGGGGGATCCCACTGGACCATGCCTCTCCGTTCTTTCTGGGTTCCCCCCATCCACTTTCTTACCTGCATCCTAACCTTACTCGAGGTCATAAGCAGAAAAATGACACCCAAAGCCAAAGAGTCACGTGGTGGGGAATGTGTCAGGGTCCTAGGCTGGATGATCCCCACCCCCAGATGGGCTCTGCTCTGCAGAACCCTGGACCCCATCTGCACCCCAAAGCACAGCGCTCCAAAGGTCCTGCGGGTGTTTGGGGAAGACTTGTGGGAGGGAGCAAAGCCAAGGGGTTTCCGTGTGAACGCAGGCACGTCTGCTCCAGAGGTCTCGGTGGGTGGCGGGAGCAGAGCTCTGGGGTATGCTGGGTCGTCTCTGCAACGGAAGGGTAGTTCCTGCACTTTCGGCCTCAACACGGAGTGGGGGTGGGGGACAGGAATGCCCCAGGGACCCTGTTTGCTGCTGGGAGACAAGACTCAATACAACTTACGGGAGAAAGAGAGATTCATCTGGCTCACACAGCGCCAGAGGGGATCTAGTCCATGGTCAATAGCAGAGAGGGGGGCTGGAGGCAGAAGAAGGAGGCCCATTCAGGTCACCACAGCCATCGGAGGCCGAGACAGCCATCAGAGAGTGAGAGGAAGCAGGGTGGGGCCCCCAAACCTCAAGCCCGCCCCCTCTGCTTCTTTTTTTTTAAATTTTTTTTATTATTATTATTTATTCAATTGTGCTTATGTGTGTGTGTATGTGTGTGCGTTTGTGTGTGTCTATGTGTGTGTGTGTCTGTGTAGAACCACGGACGAACTCTCGAACCACCATGGACGCCTCTACCTCCTTCTGCCCCGGGATTCACAGGCTCCGCCCTACCAGGACCAGAAGCGCAGGCCGCCCCCGCTTCCGCCTGGCGTCTATACATGGGATCTGGGATCCGAACTCAGGACCTTCTGCATGCAAGGCGGAGGCTTAACCCCTGAGCCACCACTCCAGCCCAGCCCCTCCGCTTCTTAAGCATGCCACAACCTTCCAGAACATTCATACCAGCAAAACGCACACATTCCAACCATGCCAGACACCCTTGGATCCTGCAGGAGAAACAGCGCATTTGATCGGCCCTCCCTTGGGAAACAGGCGGAGCTTCCTGCAACCAGCGCAGGCCGTGTGCAAGGTAGAAGGAGGAGACATAAGACCTTTAAGTGGGTTTGGTTTTATTTCTTTATTCTGTGCGTTGGGGTGTGTGTGTGCAGGTCCGAGGTGACGTATGGGAGACTGTTCTTTCCTCCCTTCACACGAGGAGTCCTCAGGCTTAGCTGGCGGTGACTTCACCTGCTGACCCCTCTTGACAGACTGGTGTCACCTCCCTAGGGCTGGGATAGCAGGGGGCCAACTGTGTGCTAAGTAAGCACCCTACGAACTCAGCCACAAGCACCCGCAAACTGAACTATGTCCCAGCCTTAGATATTTAAGCACTGTGGTGTGTGTGTGTGTGTGTGTGTGTGTGTGTGTGTGTGTGTGTGTTTACAGGAAGGCACTTGAGTGTGTGTCCCTATGGAGGCCTAAGAGTGACATCAGGAATCATCCTGGATTGCTCTACCTCCTTAGCTTTGAGGTTTTTCAAGCTTTTCTTTCAGAGTGTCAGAATTGTAAAACGCCACCATTTTCACTTGAAATTTTTATGAAAGATCTAGTATTTGAACTCAGGTCTTTTTCCTTATGAGCCAAAGGTTTTAACCTCTGAGTCATCGCCCCTGACCCTTAGGTGCTTTTGTGAAGCACATACTGCATACCAGGGAAAACATTCAAAGTCCTGTCTTTATGAAGACATTTAAGTAACACGGCTGAACCGGGATTTGAACCCAAGCCCTGTGTCTCAACAGTCTGTTCCTCACCACCCAACTCTGCTGCTTTCCTTGTCAGAGCCGCTGACTGGCCATTTCCGGGTGAAGCCCCCTTCTCTTCGTCTGTGTCATAATCCCAGTATCCTTCAACCTATGGAAGGAAGACAAATTTAACTGCCGCCTACACGCCCCCTTATAGTACTGAGCAGCAGGAACTGTTAAGAGCAGGAAATTTACCTCCACGAGGACTGTAAAGGAAAAGAATGGCTACGGAGGATGCTCAGTCTTCCAGGACCCAGAGATGGTGGGGTCTGCGACAGCCCGTGCAGAACACACGCCCACGTTCCACCGCTTCAGGTGGGAAGGTCTCTGATGCCAAAATGTGTGGAAAATCCCCCCAAATCATTTTCCTGCCCACGTGTACGTGTGTGGTGTGTGTGCATGTGTGTCTGTATGTTCACATGTGTGGGTGCATGTGCGCATAACGTGCACAGTGTGTAGGGGGCGAGGTTGACAACTGGGTGCGTGAATGTGTGTGTGCCCATGGCGTTCCCCAAAGGTGACAGCAGGAATCATTCTGCATTGCTCTTTGTCAGAATTAGGCATGGGTGTCAACTTGACAGTTGAGGGTTTGAGCTCTGGGCACATTTGTGGAGAATGAGTGGTTGAGTTGGGCTCAGAGCAAACCTGCAGGAGATTGTCTAGCTGATGGGGAAGGCCCAGCCCCTGGTGGGTGGGATTAGGCCCTGGAATAAAACACAGAGAGCTGGTTGAGAGAGTCGGCATCCTTGTGTTCACCTGGCCAGACATGCTGGTCTGGCAAGTAAGGATTGTCCATCTCTCAACTGTTATGTAGAGATGATGTGGCCGGTTCCCTCGGCCCTGGAGTTGGTGCTGCTCTCTTGTTAAGCTGGACTGAGAACTGTAACCGGACTATTGTAAGGAAATAAACCCCTTGTTCCTTTAAGCCATTTGATGGTGATTTATCAGCAACTATGCAGGCGAACTGCAATACTCTCATTGCATTGTTCTGGGGTTTCCCAAGCTCTGCCTTCTAGGGCTAGAATTACAGGCAGCTATTGTTTCCACCCAACATCTTTACACAGGATCTGAGGATCCGAACTCAGGTCCTTTTGTTTGCGAGTCAAAGGCTTTAAGACCAGAGCCATCTCTTGAGCCCCTATTTTTTTTTTTTTTTTTTGGAGACTAAGTTTTATGTCTCCCACACAAGTCTCAAAATCCCTGCATAGCTCGCACCCTCCAAGGGTTTGCAAGTGTGTTCCCCCTTGTTGGCGGATGCGGCTCTGGGGTGCAACCCCAGACTTCATGCCTGGTGGGCCGGCAAACGCCCCACCAGCTGAAACACAACCCCGGCTTGAAGCAAGCATCTCCCACAGCAATACTGATTCCGTGTCCCCTTCAGAACTCAGGCCTCACTCAGCGTGACCCAGGTCACAGCCTGGCTTGCCTTTGGCCACACTTCCTTCCAAGCCATGGGGGACTCGTCTGCCCCACCCAACTCTGGGCGGCCTTCCCCACCAGTCCCTTCACTGCTAGGTACACAGAGAGCCCCTGAAGCCGGATTTTTAGGACTCCCAAATGAGGTAGAACAAAATGTGACCATTATTTCTGTCCTCTACGGGTGGCAGGGTTGTTGGTTTGTTGAGTTGGAAACATCATCATCCTCAGTATAATAATCCTTTACATTCTCAAGGGTGTAATTTCGTGCTGGCGTGCAGAGGGAATATACAATTTTGATGTGGAAGCTAGCAGAAAGCAAAATTACTGTATTTAAGGAATAAGGAACCATAAAATAAGGGTAATAACACTCGCAAGGCATAGGGTGGTTTTGAGAGCTAAATGAGATAATTTAAAGTGTCTGGGTACAGTAAGCACCCGAGAGCCAAATGTCACAAGGTAAAGACGTCTTGTACTGTTACCACAATTTGTGTTGGTGTTCTTACCTGAGCCGTTCTTGAAGAACCTCACTAATGCTAGGATGGAGGAGAGAATCAAAAGAAGAACCCCACATTATGTTTGGAAGCGGTACTTGCAAAACCAAAGTAAACACAGGGCTAGGAAGAACTCTTCACGATGAACTGTCCGTGTTATGAATGAACCTTGGCTATGAAAAGGAAAACTTCGTGTATAAAAACTCTGGAGGTGGGAGAAGTGTGAGTGATAATCTGCTGTAGAAGACAGCAGACAAGTTGTTCAAAATTTATTTATTTGAGAGAGAGGTACAGAGAGGAAAAACATGGAGAGGGAGGGAGAGAGAGACAGAGACAGAGAAAGAGAGCCCTAGGCTCTTTCTTTGGAGGCTGGAATTACAGAGCAGCTGCCATACTCAAGTAGCCTCGTCCTGCCTCATCTCCGCTTGCTCTGCCTCCTGATGAAGGTGGTGACCTGAACTAGTCTCCTGTGTCTGCCTCCAGCCGTGATGTGGAGGTCAGAGGGCAACTTTCAGAAGTCGCTTCTCTCCTTCTACTCCGTGAGCTCCAGGCATTGAACTGAGTTTGTCAGGTCTGCAAGCAGGTGCCTCACCCGCCGAGAGAGAGGAGTAGAGGCGGGGCCGAGAGTTGCAGGTGCACACATGAGGGTGCTCCTGAGGGCAGGTGTGTGTGTGCGTGCATTTCCATGAGCAGGTGTGTGTGTGTGTTCTCATGTGAGCAGGTGTGTGTGTGTTCCGTGTTCCCATGTGGACATGTGCATGCATGTGTGTGTGTGTGTGTGTGTCTGTGTGTGCGCGCGCACGCGCGCACATGCCTGTGGAGGCCTGAGTCGAATAGCAGGAATCATCCCCCATTGCTCTTCCCCTGCTTATTCTTTAGGGTCTCTAATCAAATCCAGAGCTCACCGATAGGGCTGGTCTGGGTAGTTGGCTTGCTCTTGTTGCGGGAACAGTCTTTCCTCTGTTCAAATGTCCCATCTGGGTGCCAAATTATATGGTCCCTGTTCAGGGGCCAAATGTTACCGGAAATGACCATCCCAATGTTTCAGGGTTCTTGTGCTCCGCAGTCGAAGACTGAGACCAGAGCACGTGTAGAGGGTTAAGGTAGAGTTTATAGAGGAGAGAAAGGCTGGAACTCATGGACTCCAGACGTGGAGTGCCCTGAGAAGCAAGGAACAAGAAGCAAACCCAATGCACTCGGAGTGCTATAAAGAGCTAGGGCACTGGAGAACTCATGGACCCCAGGCATGGAATCCATGAGAAATGAGGAGCCGGAAAGAACTCATGGCATTAGTGCCACGAGGGGCTAGGGCGCCGAAGATGGGTGCCAGGGTCAGGCATATCTGTACACCTAGGCAAGCCCAGGAAACTGGCTTCTCATTGGTTAACTCTCATTGGGCCCAACCTGGTTGCTCCTGGGCCCACCTGGGGCTGGAGATCAAGTTGTTTGTTGGAAATGGAGGCTCATCTCCATAATCCTTTCATAGGGAAGTTGGCCATCTTATCTTCAGGGTGGTCCCGGCAGTGGGGGGGGTGACCTTCAAAGCCTTTAGAGACCCATCCCAGCATGGCTGCTCTAATCCTGCTTCACTCTGATGGCTCCCAAATCTGTTCTGTGAGGCAGGAACAGCAGCTGGCTGCCTGACATTTTAGGTGGAATCTGGGCTCTGGCATTTTTGCTTGTGTGGCAAGTGCTTTAACAGCTGAGCCATCTCCACAGCCCTTGCCTGGCTCCCTACACGACTGCTGGGAATTTGAACTCACATCCGCCTGCTTGCACTGCAAGTCCTCTTACCAGCTGGCTGTCTTCCCAGACTGCTCTTTTGTCAGTCTGTGTGTGTCATGTGTGTGTAAGTGTGCAAACGCGCGCATGTGGGTGAGTATACAAGTGTGGGCACCATTTCAGTCGGGCATCTGGCCGGGTCTGTGGCGCTGGGGGATCGATGGCAGGCCTGGGAGGTGGAGCCAGGCTCTGCTCCTGAACTACTTTCCCAGTCTTGTCTTACTTTATTTTGAGATGGTCTTGACAGGCGCCCACACTAACCCTGAACTGGAGACCCGCCTGCTTTAGCATCTTGGGCAGACATCTTCACTGGCACACCAGAGACACATTCAGTGTTTAGTAGGAAAGAAGGATGGAAAAAAAAAAAGCAAGTGAGAGACTGCATGTGGCAAATTATAAAGAAACTCCAGAGATGTCAATAAATATAAGCAGATAAAATTCATCAATTAAAATGTAGTGATATGACACACATGTACACATGCACGCACATATACATAGGCATACGTATGCAATGCATACATATAGAGCACATGTATATTTATGCAACATATATACATATGCACACATGAACACATACATGCACATATATTTACAGCACATACCTATAATGTATACATATATACCTTTGCACACATATATACACATATGTACATAAAAACATACACATGCAATCATACAATAAACACATGCACACACACATAATATATATACACTTACCTAGGCATGCACACATATCTACAAATATGCACATGAACACACATACATGCGCATATATACATGTACTACATATACAGACACATACATGCATGCGCACATTATGCAAGGCTTGCACATGAATTTATGCACATACAAACCCACGTATACACGTACACATGCACACACACACTCACACACACAATCCGGCAGTGCTGTCCGTATGAGATTTCCTGGAGCCAGGGTGAGGGGTCAGCGTGAGGAAGAAGAGCGGACAAGCTGGCCAGCAGTCGGCCGGATGGCGTCGCTTCCTAGCCGTCCAGTCAGGGGCCACGAGGAGGCTCCAGAGGCCAAGGAGGCTGAGGGCCGTCTCCAGCCATGCTCGGTACGAAGGGCGGGGAGCCGGCAGCCAGAGCAGCCTATGGGGCCGGGGAGATAGGGGGCCCCCCGACGTGACTCAGCGCCAGGTCGTGGGTCAGCAACTGTTGCAGTCCGCCTGCACAGTTGCTGATAAGTGACCATCAAACGGCTTAAGGGAACAAGGGGTTTATTTTCCCTTATGATTCCTGGTTACAGTTCTCAGTCCAGCTTGACGGGAGAGCACACACCAACACCAGGGCCGAGGGAACTGGCCACACCATCATCACATAACGGCTGAGAGATAGACGATCCTTTGCCAGACCAGCATGTCTGGCCAAGTGAACAGAAGAACGTACAACTTCCTCAACTGGCTCTCAGTATTTTATTCATCTGTTCAGGGCCGAGTCCCACCCACCATAGGCTGGACCTTCCCCATCAGCTAGACAATCTCCTGCAGGTTTGCTCTGGGCTTCACCCAACCACTAATTCTCTACAAATGTGCCCAGAGCTCAAACCCTCAACAGTCAGTTGACACCTGTGCCCAACTATGGCAGCAACTAAAGCAGAGACATGTACAGTGTGAATCGTGAACACGTCACTCCCCAGCTGCTAACACGGGTGGAGTCTGCAGTAAGCAGGGAATATTCTGTTCTTAGTCCACATGTACAATTTCCTTTTTTTATTAATTTATTTTTTCCTAGTTTACAAACATATTGAATACTTAGCCCTGCTTCCTTCTATCCTTCCTTCCTCCCACCCCCCCTTCCCTTCATCAATCCATCTCACCACATGTACGATTTCAGAAATTTGACATATATGGGACAACAAAGCAGAGTTGGCTAATTCCATAGACACTGTGTTGACCACTTAGTGCAAAGAACCAGATAGTGAAGATTCTCGGTGTCGTGCGTGCGTGGGGCTGCCTTACCTATAAAACCTGCAGCCAAAGCAGCCAAAGACAATAGGTGAAAGAGTGGGCATGGCTGAGTCCAACCACTTTACTTTAAAAGCAGGTGGCTGGACAGATGTGAATCACAGACTCGTTTTCCGAAGTCCTGGCAGAGACTAATGTCTACTAATTCTACAGAACCTTCTGTCAGAACTTAAGCAACACATGCACCGTGTAATCTTGGCTTAGAATATTGGAAGGTTGTAATAGTTCATCTTTGGCAGGTGATGGCAAACGCACCCCACAGAAGAACACACTGTTTATTTCATGGTGCTGGAGATCCGACCCAGGGCTTTGGGTGTGTAGGCAAGCAAGTGTTCTACCACTGAGCCACACATCAGACAAGAAAACACTTTAAATTCTAGAATATTGCCTGGGCTAGAGATACTGCTCAGGGCTGTTAAAAAGAAACACACAAAGAAAGGATATTTCCTGTTTGCATGTGCAGGGAGGGGGCTGGAAGTGTGACAGGATCTAGGCATGAGGGATTGAAAGCTCACAAGCAAGAGACGTGAGTTGCCCCAGACAAGCTTGTAACAGCCAGGAAACGAAGAGAATGGCTAATTAATCTGCATTTGAGGTCCGGAGAGTGTGCTGGCGGCCCACACTGCTTCTCTCGCAGGGCGCATTTAGCCAGTGCATTCTGACAAGTGCACTTTGTGTGTTGGGGGTGGGGAGTTATAACTCCCTGGGGTAGCGCCTTAGCCTAGCATCCACGAGTCCTCTGGGTTCCATCCTTAGCCCCCCACACAAGAAGTTTAACAGTTTAAATATATATGGTATAAATTCATCTTCTGACAATTTTGTGGCATAGCTATTTTTTGCAAAAGCACTTCTTGTCCGTGATTTGTAACAAGTTGGAACTGCATGACTCGCTCTGATTCTGCTCCGCATGTTACGTCGCCCAACTTTGCACAGCCCGGCGAACAAAAAGGGATCCAAATGTTCACATTTTGAAACTCGGCGGGGCCATCTTAAGACACTCTGCTCCCGTGTTTGCCTGAGACTGTGCTCCTGTTTTCTAGCCTTTGGCTCTATCTTGGGAAGGCTGGGATTGAAGTTACTTAAAACGAATCAGACTTGCTTGCTCTTGTAACTTAGTGACTAAGACGAGACCTTTTCAGATGTATCAACGATATTGACATAAACATTATCCACCCTAGCAAAAGAAATGGTTCTCAGGAATTCTCCAAAAGTAGATTCAGGACCGGCAAGATGGTTCAGTGGGTCAAGGCGCTTGCTGTCAAGTCTGATGCTGTGGGTTCAATTCCTGGGATCCACAGTGGAAGGATAGGATAGGGAGAGAGAGAGAGAGAGAGAGAGAGAGAGAGAGGTTAAAATGTTTTAAAGCCTATGTGACTTCAGTGACAGCATCTGTTTGCCATCCCAGCGTAGGAAAGGGTTTCACGTGGCACCCTTGTGCCATTCCAATTGAGTCACCAGCTATTTGCAAATGCCAGACCTCACACCTATAATCCCAGCACTCGGAACTCCTGCTGAGGCAGGAGGATTGCTGTAAATACAAGGCTAGCCTAGGCTACACAGTGTGTATCAGGTCAACCTACCTGAACTACATAGCAAGAAACCCTGTCTCTCTCCACCCTCCAAAAAAAGAACAAATGATAAGTAAATTTTTTTTTAATGCCAGGCTACCTACCCCCCCCAAAGTTTTATAAAATAACTATGCTTATTTGAAGCCCAAATCATGACACTACCTGGTGGGTTTCAATGGGGGCAGGCGCTGCCCGTAGGATAACAATGTCCCAGGGTCAGGGGTGGGGTGGACCTGGCCTATGTGAAGGCTGGGGAGACAGGGCTTAAAGCCTCTGCCTCCCACACCGAAGGACCTGTGTTCAGATCTCAGATCCCATGTAAAAAATGCCAAGCATGGGGCTGGAGAGGTGGCTCAGGGGTTAAGCCTCCGCCTTGCAGGCGGAAGGTCCTGAGTTCGGATCCCAGATCTCACGTATAGACGCCAGGCGGAAGCGGGGGCGGCCTGCGCTTCTGGTCCTGGTAGGGCGGAGCCTGTGAATCCCGGGGCAGAGTAAACAAGGAGATGGAGGCGTCCATGGTGGTTCCCGAATTCGTCCGTCCGTGGTTCTACACATACACAGACACACACACACACACACACACACATACACACATACACACAGGCGTGCGAACATACACACGCACATGTGCACAGTTGAATAAATAATAATAATAAAAAAATGCCAAGCAGACATGGTGGCAGCCTCTACTTCCAGCCCTGGAGGGCAGAGCCTGGCAAACCCAGAGCCAAGCAACAAGGAGATCAAGCAACCAGGATGGTTTTTTAAGCTATTCTTGAGTCTCCACAGGCATACACACTCAAATGCCCTTTTGTCCACACACACACACACACACACACACACACCAGACAGAATTGCACTTTATATGCAATAGTCCTAAGTCATCTCTGCGTGGTTTGTGGAAACTAAGACAAGTGCTATAATTGGTAAAGAAACCACTAAGATCAGCCAATTTACTGTAACAACAAACTTCAACTGTACAAAGTCAAAATACCAATAGATGGATTAAAGCGTATTATTATGAAATAGATAGATAATCCCAAATAAGAGAGAAAAATAGAAAATAGAGGAGATGGTAAACCAAAGGCATCAACAGAAGACAAATGATAAGATGCAAGAGCTAGAGCTGGCCATGAAGTTGGACCTCCATCCTCACACCTACACTAAGAATAAACTCAAAAGCGCCACATCAAAGTTCATTCCTTTGAATCATCTTCTTGGTCATTGTGTCGGTTGGCTCTGTGTCACTATAACAAAATAGCTGAAGTAATCAGTTTATGAAGAGAAAAGGTTCATTATGGCTAACAGTTTGGGGGTTACAGTCAGCACCAGTTGGTCCTGTTCCTTTGGGGCTGTGTCCTGCAAAACTCATCTGCTGGCCAGGGAACAAAGAGAAAGAAGAAGGATCCAGGGTTACACAGTGTCCTTTTAGCCAGACCTTCAGTGAGCCAAGAACCACCCATGAGACCCCACTTTGTAAGGGTTCTGCCGCACTTTTATCATGGACCTGTGTGGATATTCAAGAGCCAAAGCAGGACTGTCATAAGTAGACTCTCTCTTAAGGAAATGTCTTATTATATATGAAATCCAAAGTATAAGCAACCAAAAAAAGAAAAAAAAAAAAGCCCAGATACTTAGAACTCCATATCCATTGGATGAGCTAAAATTGAAATTTCAGACAACAACAACAAAAAAAATTGGCAAAGCTATGGGGGGAAACCCTTTATATTTTGTTGGTGGGATTGTAAAATGGTGTGCCATTTGGGGGGGGGAAAATTGAAGCTTGTTAAAAAGATAAACATAATCTGGGCCACTGAGATGGCTCAGGGGTTAAAGGCGACTGTGTGCAAACCTGGAGACATGAGTTCAATCCCTGGAACCCACGTGGTGGAAGGAGAGAAGTGACTGTTGAAGGTTGTTCTCTGACCCTCTACCGATACTAGTGCACCTCTTCTCTCTCTCTCTCTCTCTCTTCTCTCGTTTCAAAGGGCTGGGACACAGCTCAATTAGTAGAATGCTTGTCTAAGATATATGAAGCAGACAGGTTTGCCATAGCACTGAGGTAGAGAGCAGAGGACACATTTATGATGTGTGTGTGTGTGTGTGTGTGTGTGTGTGTGTGTCTGTGTTTGCATGTGGGCAGGTGTGTGTACACAAGTGTACTTGAGTATTTGTGTCTGTGAGGGCCCCAGGGTGACATCAGGAACCCTCTTCCATCCCTCTTCCACCTCGTTGGGAGCCTGGGTCTTGCATTACACCCAGAATTCCCCACCAGGGCTCTCTGTCTAGCCACTTGCTCTGGGGATTCCCAGACTCCGTCTTCCAGGGCTGGATTGGCAAGAAGGCTGCCACAACATTTTTACTCGGGATGCGGGGATCCGAACGCAGATTCTTCTGCTTGTGAAGCAAAGGCTTTTAACCCCTGAACCATCTCCCCAGCCGCAGAGGCCAACTTTCAGACGTCAGTGCTCTCTTTCCACCACGTGGGCTTCTAGAAATTGAACTCAGGTCTCCAGGTTTGTGAGCAGATGCTGTATCCACGGAGCGAAGGCCCCTGGCCTCGGCCTCACTTGCCGAGTTTCTCCCCGGCTACGGGATTTCTTTCGGTGGCACTGAAAATGTTCTACAATTGCACAGTGGCGATGTCTTCAGGGTTGTGTTAAAATATGACTGAGAACAGTCTCATGCTGAGAACAGGTAAGCTGTCCATCTTGTGAATCGCATCTCAGTACCCCTAATGTCAGAGCATTGTACATCTCCACAGACATGTACCTGGAGGGGTCTTCACTACAGAGTGCGGGGAGGGGGGTGCGGCTCGTTGTTCGCATGAATCACTTGGTTTTTAAACAGGGAGCATGAATTCATTTGTACAAAAATAAGCATCGCTTTCAAAGAAGGGATGCGGCAAGCCAACCTGCACTGTGGAGATCGCAGAACTTCGAAGACGTGTGGTTGGTTGGTGGCGAAAGAAATGATTTCGTCGAGAGCGAAGTCTTGTCTCCTCCTGCAGTTGTCTGCTTGGGGCTGTGTTGCCACCCACAAACATGCCAGTGCCTGCCACGCAAGGGTGACGGTCGGACGTCAGGGGCCGCTGCTCACACACGCCAGCACTTGTAACTGCAGCCCGAGCTTTTTGACCCCAGTGCTAGGCAGGGGCTGTAGACCAGAGAGTTCCTAGAGTTCACTGGCCAGCCAGGACCCCAAATTGGTGACCTCTAGGTCCAGTGACAGACTCCCCCCACCCTATCTTGAGAAATAAGGCGAAGTAATTGAAGGACGGTGAAGCTTGCGTTTCTGTCTGTGTGTGGTGGTGATGGCGTGTGTGTGTCTGTGCATGTTGATGATGTGTGTATCTGCACAAGGGATGATGTGCATGCATGCGTGTGTGTGTGTGTGTGTGTGTGTGTGTGCCTGTGTGGTTTGAAATGTGAGTGTACCCCCACAGCCTCCTGTGTTTGAATCCTTAGCTGCTGTGGGTATTTGGGAAGGTCATGGCATCTGTAGGAGGTGGAGCCTCGCTGGAGGACGACAGTCACGAGGGGCGGGCCTTGGGGTGGCTTAGCCCCGCCCTGCTGGAGTGAGTGAGTCGGCTCTAGAGCTTGAAGCAGCAGCTCTCGGCCTCCGTGATGTCTGCAGTGACCCCGGCCGCCTCCAGCTTCTGCTGCCGCTCAGGCCTTTCCCGCCATGAAGGACCGTATCTCCCCTCTGGATAAATCCCCCTTTTTCTCCCCTAAGTTGCTTGACTTCGAGTCGTGTCTCATGGCAACAGAGAAGAGCAACAGACACGATCCTGTTTCCAGTTAGGAACGCAACTTCATTTTTATGCTCTCCCAAGAAGCCGAGTAATTTTCAGATAAAAAGACTCCTGAGGATATAATTTTGCCGAGCTCCAAGAGGATCCGTCGGGGCAGTGACAGCAAAGTCACTTCCCAAGAGGCAGGCACAGAAATATCTCCTTCACGGCGTGTGAAGTGTGCTGCGAATATTATCTCAGCAGGCCGACCCGCAATTAGACTTCTAATTTCTCTCCTGGTACTTTCTTCTAAATTGATGGAGGGATGGATGAGAGGGGCCTGGGATACCAGGATGCCGGGCTAACCCTTTTCAGCACCAGAGCTACCGAGGGGGAGTGTGGGAGGTAGGAAGCTGCGCCCCGCTGAAGGAGAAAAGCAGCTGCATCCAAATGCTCCCCTCGTAGAGAGGTTAGCTGTGAAACCCCCACGGCCCCCAGCAATTCGTGCTTTGCAAGCGCCCATCTCCAAGAACGTTAGCCTTGCTTGAATCTGGAGCAAGATAAAGATTATGGTAAAGCTCTGTCTCCTCCTCCTCTTCTTCCTCTTTTTTCTTCTTTCTTTTTCCATTTTCTCGTGTATGTGTCTAGGGCTATGTGTATATACATATCCACATGTCTGAGGGTTGCACATGTGTCAAGGCGTACACGCTATACACGTGTGTGGAGGTTTAAGGTTGATATTGGGAATCATCCTTGATTGTTCTCTCACCTGACTTTTTAAAACTTTATATATATATATTTAGTGTGTGTGTGTGTGTGTGTGTGTGTGTGTGCACTGTGTATCCCAGTGGAGGACCAAGGGTGACTTCAAGAATCATCCTGGGGCTGGAGAGGTGGCTCAGGGGTTAAGCCTCCGCCTTGCAGGCAGAAGGTCCTGAGTTCGGATCCCAGATCCCACGTATAGACGCCAGGCGGAAGCGGGGGCGGCCTGCGCTTCTGGTCCTGGTAGGGCGAAGCCTGTGAATCCCGGGGCAGAAGGAGGTGGAGGCATCCATGGTGGTTCGCGAATTCGTCCGTGGTTCTACACACACACACACACACACACACACACACACACACACACATGCGCGTGCGCGCATATGCACACAGTTGAATTAAAAATAAAAAAAAATTAAAAAAAATGGGCCTTGGAGCTCAAAAAGAAACTTTAAAAAAAAAAAAAGAATCATCCTGGATTGCTTCTACCTCCTTTTTGCTTTGCTCTGGGATTTCCCAGGCTCCGCCCACCAGGACTGGAAGTGCAGGACACCGCCGTTTCTGCCTGGCAATTTTACGTAGTACCTGGGATCTGAACTCAGGATTTCTGCTTGAGAGGTAGAGTCTTAACTCCCGAGCCACCTCCCCAGCCCCACCTGATTCTATTGTTTATTCATTTATTTATATTTATGAGAGAGAACATGTGTATGCCATGAAACACATGTGGAAGTCAGAGGACAGCTTTCAGAAATCAGTGCTCTCCACCGGGCGGGCTTCTGAGGATGAACTCAGGTCTGCATGTTTCTGAGCAGACTCCTGACCCACCGAGCTGCTGATCAGCCCCGCTTTACTCTTTCTGAGTCGAACCAAACCCAGACCTTTCAGATAGAACTGGTTCAACTGGGATTCCCAGTCTCTGTCTTCCAGGCTGGAATTGCAGGTGAGCCTCCACACCCCCCTAGCGTCTCACAAGGGATCTGGGGGGGGTCTGGACACCAGTCCTTTTGCTTGAGCAGCAGCACTTCAACCATTGTGCCATATTCCCAGCCCTGAACCCCGCCTTTTATCCTTGTTTGTTCTAGTAACACACCTCAGCGACTCTTTAACCAGACTTAGTTATCTATCTATCTATCTATCTATCTATCTATCTATCTATCTATCTATCTATCTATCTATCTATCTATCATCTATCTATCTATCTATCTATCTATCTATCTATCTATCTATCTATCTATCTATCTATCATCTATCTATCTATCTATCTATCATCTATCATCTATCTATCTATCTATCATCTATCTATCTATCTATCATCTATCTATCTATCTATCCATCTATCTATCCATCTATCATCTATCTATCTATCTATCATCTATCTATCTATCTACCCATCTATCATCTATCTATCTATCTATCTATCTATCTATCTATCTATCATCTATCTATCATCTATCATCTATCTATCTATCTATCTATCATCTATCATCTATCTATCTATCTATCTATCTATCTATCTATCTATCTATCTATCGATCTATCTCTATCATCTCTGTCTTTCTATCCATCTCTCTGTCTCTGTCTCTCTCTTGGAGGCTGGGTCTCATATAGTCCAGGCAAGCCCCGAACACAATATGGAGCAGAGGGTGACTTTGGATTTCTGATCCTCACACATCCACTTCCCAAGTGCCGAAGATTTGGGGCGCCGCCCACCCACCGCTCTGGCAATGCTCTGCCAGACCAGCCCCAACCCCCCGTCTTTTGGTTTTCATGGAAGCCCCCAGTTCTGATCCCTGGTCAGCTGGAGCCCCTGGTGCCCAGGGCCGCGGTCAACCTTGATGTTTGTTTATTTGCACTTGGTCAATTTCAAGTCCCCGACTTCTAAAAGCAGTTGCGATGCCCGGAAATAGCAGAACATCCTGAGGGAGCAGAGCCCAGATTTAGAAAAGGAAACCAGGATCCTTTAGAATGTCAATCAAGAGGCAGCCGGTTATGTAATTGGAAGAGGAGCCGCCCTTTCCCACCCCGCCCGGCTGTCCAGAGGGAGAGTCGGCCTGGGATAATAATTTCATTAGACTGAGGATTAAGAGAAAGGACAAGTGCAGACGCGGCCCTTGTGTGGCCAAGCCGTGGCTGTGGAATGGCGGGAGGGTCCAGCAGGTGCACGTATCTGGGACCCCACCACAGGGGACGTGGAGGCAGGAGACTCAGGCTCAGAGCAAGCCCAGCCTGTGTGAGACCCCATCTATAAAAACTAAAGAGGTGGGGAACTGAGTAATGGGCTGACCCTGGGCCCAGAACCACAGTGATTTGAAGGGTGAGGAGGAAGAGGAAGGTGAGCTGTTCTGTGCACTTGAGTGCTGTCTCCCTCCTCAATTTATGCAGGACTGAGGGGGAAATCTCTTTAGAAATACGATTTTAGATCACCCTGTCTCTAAGAAATTAGCACTTGTCCGGGCTGGAGAGGTGGCTCAGGGGTTAAGCCTCTGCCTTGCAGGGGGAAGGTCCTGAGTTCGGATCCTAAACCCCACGTATAGACGCCGGGCGGAAGCGGGGGCGGCCTGCGTTTCTGGTCCTGGTAGGGCGGAGCCTGTGAATCCCGGGGCAGAGTAAACAAGGAGGAGGTGGAGGCGTCCATGGGGGTTCCCAGATTCGTCCGTGGTTCACGCACACACACACACACATACATACACACAAACATACACACACACACACACACACACACACACACACACACATGCGCACACATGCACAATTGAATAAATTAAAAGAAAAGAAAAGAAATTAGCACTTGTCAAACGGGCCACGGGGTTACATTCACAAAATTTGGGGCACTCGGCAGGCCTAGGCAGGAGGATTTCAAGTTCAAGATTTCAAGTCTGACTATATAGCAAGACCCTGTCTCCCCAGGACCCCAAAGAAATGGGTACTTGTGCTTTAAAAAGATATGTGATTGTGCGTGAATGCATGTGCACATGTGCATTTGGTCAATAGCTGGATGTTAGACACAGGAAGACAGGATGGGCACGACTCACCCCACATGGTAGACACACTCTCAGGAAGCCCCTGCGGTTTCTACATTCTGGTATCTGATCTTTTTGTAGCTTCTCCCTTGAGTGCAGATGAGATTCACGATTTGTCCCTAACCAGCAGAGGTGACAGGCTACCTCCACGCATGATCGCGTTGTAGCACGTGCAACTCTTTCTTGCTAACTGACTCCTCTCAAAGGGACACCTTTCTCTGGTTTTAAAGAGTAAGTTTCTTTTTTTATAAATTGTTATTATTATTGTGTGTGTGTGTTACGTGTGTGCCAAAAGGCACTGTGTGTCCTTGTAAAGGCCTAAAGGTGACTTCAGGAATCATCTTGGATTGCCTCTACCTCCGTGTGCTTTGGAATTTTCCAGGCTCCACCTACCAGGGGCCAGAAGTGCAGGCCACACCCACCATTTCTGTTTTTCACTTGGGACCTGGGATCTGAACTCAGATCCTTCTGCATGGGAGGCAGAATTTTAATCCCTCTCCAGGCCTTGAAGAGTTAAGTTCTGCCCACTGAGTTGTAGGCGGCAAAAGTCCTCCCGGGCTCTTAGTACCAAGGGACAGCTCAAAGAAGATGCAGCAACAAGGAACTGAATTCTTTGAGTAACCCCCAGGACCCTGCAGGGGGTCGTTCCCCAGCAAACCTCTGCAGGTTAATCTGATGAGACCCTGCTCCAAGACAGGAACATGACCAAGAAATCACATTTTATTTACTTACTTATATATATATTTTTAATTTTTTATTATTTATTCAATTGTGCCTTTATGCGTGTGTGCGCGTGTGTGTATGTATGTGCATATATGTATGTATGTGTGTGTGTGCGTGTAGAACCACAGACGAATTCAGGAACCACCATGGACCGCCTCCACCTCCTCCTTGTTTACTCTGCCCCGGGATTCACAGGCTCCGCCCTACCAGGACCAGAAACGCAGGCCGCCCCCGCTTCCACCCGGCGTCTATATGTGGGGTCTAGGATCCGAACTCAGGACCTTCTGCCTGCAAGACAGAGATTTAACCCCTGAGCCACCTCTCCAGCCCCATACTTACTTATATATATTTTTAAAATATTTTATTTATTTATTTACTCTGTGTGTGTGTGTGTGTGTGTGTGTGTGTGTGTGTGTGTGTGTCAGTGTCAGAGGGTACTGTGTGTCCCTGTGGAGTACCAAGGGTGACTTCAGGAATCATCTTGGATTGCTTCTACCTCCTTCTTGCTTTGCTCTGGAATTTCCCAGGCTCTGCCCAGCAGAGCAGAAGTGCAGGCCACTGCCTTTTCTGCCTGATATTTTTTTACATGGGACCTGGGATCTGAACTCAGGACCTTCTGCTTGTGAGGCAGAGTCTTAACTCTTGAGCCATCTCTCCAGCCCTTACTTATATTTTTTAAGGCAGAAGGCAGGAGGGGCGGTGGGAGCCGCGTAGGGCATGAATATTCTGTTTTAGTCACGTTAACCTTTAGCTTTACGGGAGATGTCTGAGTCAGATGCGAAGCAAGCAGAGCGGGCAATGTAACCTTGGAGTTTTAGAAGGGAGAGGCAGAACTGGAATGTAACTTGGGGTGTCGTCACAAGATGGCATGAAGCTGACAGGAAGTGAGCACACGGGTCCACCCACAAGCAGCTGTTGACCAGAGGTTGAAAAGGAGGAGGAACCAGGGACTCAGGAGACCCCGAGAGAGGAGAAGAAAGGAATTGGTATCTGGAACCAAACGCCCCACAACGGCCACTTAAGGCAAAGTTTATTTTGGCTGCAGTTTGAGGGGTACAGTCCAACACACAGGGAAGGTGCAAATGTAGTCTGTAGGAATCACGGGATGCATGTGGATTGTCCCCTCCTGTGTTTGAAGACTTGGCATCCAGTAGGTAGCACTCTGGAAAGGAAGCGACCTTTAGAAGGTGGAGCCTTGCTGGAGGACGCCTGTCGTTGGGGGTGGGAGGGTCTTGAGGTTTGATAACCCAACCTCACTTCCTCTCACTCAGTCGCTCTCTTTCCCTCCAGGGGGCTGCTGGGCAGTGAATCAGCCTCTTGCTGTGGCCCCCGTGTATTCCCTACTAGAGTGGACCGTATGTCCTCTGGAACTGAAAGCCAAGCAGCAGACCCCTTTTCTCATAAGGTGCTTGGTAGCTTGGGTGGGAACGTTAATCACGACAGAAGACTTTAGCAGCAGGTCTGATCGCGGCTGCGAGCGACAGATTTGCTGTCTGGAGCTCATCGCTGTATTTAGTCCTGGACCCCCTGCCCGTGGGATGGGCCACCCACACTTAGGTGGGTCGTCCCTCCTCGGTTAGAGCTCTCTGGAAACCCCCTCGCCGACACTCCCAGAGGTGTGGGATTCTAAATCCAATCAAGCAGACAGTGGAAATCGAGCACCATATAGTATGCACTGTTAAAAGCTGTTCAGAGGTCGAATGATCTGAAGCCAAACAAGTTGAGCGGGATGTGGCCTGTTCCAGTAGCCTAGAGGGTGAAGTGCAACTAGACCTGAGAGAAGAGGGTCGCCAGTGGGCTGAGGCACTTTGAGGAATTCTGCTCTGAAGACTGACAGATGAACGGGACAAAGGCTAGGGGAAGATGTAGGAAGGTTTTTGCAAAGACAGGACATCCGAGGACATGCTCATCAACTTGTAAGACCCTGTTAGTTGGGCTGAGGGGATGAGTTGGGTTAAACCTTTATCTTGCAAACAAAAGGCCTTGGGTTCGGATCCCACGTGCAAATGCCAGGCAGATCTGGTAGTGGCCTGTACTTCCAGCCACGGAAGGCAAAGCCCGGGAAACTTCGGAGCAAATCAAGAGGTAGAGCAATCCAGGATGATACCCAGTGTTACCTCGGGACTCCATTGGGCACACACACACTCATGTGTCCTCTGGTGCTACACACACTCCTGAATACATAGGTGCGCCCCCACATGCAAACACACACATGCATGCATACATGCATGCCCACAAAAAGAGCCTGTTAGTAGAGGAGGAGAAACTAGACATGGAGGAGGACTAGGGGTCACTTCAAAGACAGGGTCGCCTGGGTAAGGGGAGGAAGGGAAGCTCAGCGGGAGAGTGACTCAGGATTGGGAGTCCACCAGCTGCATGACAATGACGTCAGGCCGTGCCCGGGTAGCAATGGGAGGAGGGACAGATCTGCTGTCACAGTGACCCGCACCGGGCGACAGCAGGGCTTCGGCTGAGCCAGCAGGGTGGGATGGAGGATGGGGATTCTATGGGGTGGGAGAGGTTTGAGGAGACAGAGGAACTTGAAGACAGACTTCTCCAGAAGAATCGCCAGCTCAAGAAAGCGCTGTGCAAAGTTTGCTAGGTAGCCGGGATTCGAAGTCCCATTTGAGATCTGCACTCAGGAATTTAAAGAGAAACAAGTCCAAACCGCAAGACGAGACGCCTTGGAAAGAATCAGGTTAAGCGATGATTTTCAACTCCTTGGGTGCATAAACGTGCAGTCAAGCGAGTGCGGCAGAAGAAGGGGCAGAGAGATGAAAGGTGTGATCTGAGGAGATGGTTCAGTCTGGAAGGTACTTGCCGTGCACACTCGAGGACCCGAGTTCAGTTCCCAGAACCAACTTAAAAATATAGGTCCAGGGCCAGGGAGAGATGAGATGGCTCAGAGGCTAAGACGCTGCCTCCAAAGCACAAGGTCCTGAGTTCAGATTCCAGGTTCCACCTAAAAATGCTAGGTGGAAATGGTGGCAGCCTGCACTTCCAGCCTGGGAAATCCCAGAGCAAAGCAAAAAGGAGGTAGAAGCAGTCCAGGATGATTCCTGAAGTCACCCTTGGTCCTCCACAGGGACACACAGTGCCCTCTGATACACACACACACACACACACACACACACACACACACACACATTCACACAATGTAAATAAATAAAATATTAAAAAATAAAAAGCACACCGCATCTAAATCCAAAATATAAAAATATTTGCCTATTTTAAGTGATACATACTGGTATGTTAATGTAATGCCTTCACTGCATCCAAAATGCTAAAATAAAATCAAATAAAAGCAAGGTGGATCCGGTGAGGTAATTCGGCAGGTAAAGTGCTTGTCACACCAGCCTGGTTGCCTGAGTTCCTCTCTGGAGCTCTTTTTTTTTTTTTTTTTTAAGTCAGATACGGAGATTCGTATCTGTGATCCCAGCATTCTTGGGGAGAGCAGGAGGAGAGTGGCGCTCCTGTATGCAGCCTAGGGGCCAAAATAAGTAACGAGACAGACCCTGCCTGAAAAAATGGGGTGGAAGAAGAGATGAGCCCCAAAAGTTGTCTCTGACCGTGGCATGCAAGCTGTGGCATGATACATTCGCACTGTGTGTCTGCCCCGCTCTCTCTCTCTCTGAATAAAGATACATCTTAAAAACCTCAGGTACACAGCTCCTGAGGAATAATGCCAAGGTTGACATCTGGGAGAATGGGTGTTGGTCAGAGGGAGATTTGGGGAGCAGCATGTTGATTGACAGCTATTTGAGCGTATCCTTGGATCTCGCCGACCTTCTGAACTTGGGAATCTTGGAACTCTAATGACTCACAGGCCTTGGCCTCCCATGATTTAAGCTCACTCATTCTCTCATTCCGAAAATAGTGGAATCACATCATTCATGTTTTTAACTAATTTAAATTTGGTTCTAGAGTCTGGGGAAGAAATGCGATGGGGAGAGAACAGTTTAAATAGCACAGCTGCCTTCCTGCCTCTCCTTTCCAGAGTGTGCAGGGACGGGGTGAGAGAGGAGCTGGGTTCCTGCCCTTTCCTGGGTTAACCTCAGACCCTCGTACCGCTCACCAGGGGTACCCCTGCCTCACCTCCAACCTAGTGTCTAAAGAGTATGTTCTCTGTGCTTTGTCTACAGTCAGAAGACAAGTCTAAGAACTGATTCTCTCCAATGCACCTCTGAGTGGGCTGTAAGGATTGAAGGATTGAAGGATTGAGTGGGCTGTAAGGTCGTCAGCCAAATCCTCCTGGCTCGCTGCTCTGTGTGCCTCCATTATTCTCCTAGGCCGTTTGAAAGAGCCATCCACAAGGACGGTCACCAGCCGCTCTGCTCAAAACCACAGGGTTAAACCTCTGCCCCAAAAGCAGGATCTGAGTTCAGGTCTCAGGTCCTACATATAAATATCAGGTGGAAATGGTGGAACCTGGGAAACCCCAGAGCAAAGGAAGAAGGAGGAAGATCAATCCAAGATGATTCTGGAAGTCGCCCTTGGGCCACCAGGGGCATGCACAGTGCCCTCTAATACACACACACACGCACACACATGCACACACGCACGAATACACACACTCTGACATGCATGCATGCAAAAAAAAAAAAGGCAGAAAAAGCCACACACTCGTGCTTCTGTCCGCCCTCTTCCCCTGGGAATATAGGCAGCAGGAATATGGACCTGCATTACCACAATTGTGTGATTTCTTCGCAAACCTTCCAGATGCTTCTAATGAAGCACAATCTCACCCTTTAAGCCTAGTGGTTCCTGGCTCTCCACTCCCACTGAAAGTTGGAAAAGCGCTTGCCAGGCACGCGTGAGACCAGAGTTCAATTCCCCGCAGCGCCCATGTTAAGATGCTGGGCTGCTCACTGGCATTGGTAGTCCCAGCCGCGAAGCTGGAGACAGGAGACTTCTTAGGGGCTCACAGGCGGCCAGGCTAAGTCTTTTTGGTGAATTGCAGACCAAGAACCCTGTCTCAAAAAAACAAGGCGGAGAGCTCCTGAGGGGCAAAACCTGAGACTGACCTTTGTCCTCTGCTAGTACGTGCACACACGTGCACACATGAACACACACGGAAGATATAAATAAACAAGCGAGTAAATAAATGTCTTCACGTGGTGGGTTCATTATTGGGGTCACCTCCAACAAGCAGCTGGAAGCGACTGGCAGGTGATGTATGAGGCGACGGCAGCCCTTTGCGCTGTGATGTCGTGTTATTTAGTTCAGGCTGAGACTCAGTCATCGTCTGCACTTACTTGGTGGTCAGCCTCTCAAATGCCCGTTGTGTGTCCACCCACGTGCCCCAAGATGCCAAACTTTCTTCCATGCCCGCCCAAGAAGCTTCCTGTGGATGAGCCGGAGAAGTGGAATTTCAGAGTAGTGTCCCCAAAATTTCCAGCCTGAGGAAGGGGCTATCTGCCAAGAGAGAGGATGTCGACTTAGAGCGGGGTTTCCTGTTCCAAGCGGCTCATTGCTGATATTTCCGCCCTCTTTGGCTCTGGAGCAGTTGAAGGCTTGGGTGGCCAGAGATCTTCCCATGCCGCGTGCCGGGCATGCTCTGCGCCACAAGGCGCTTGCTTCTGAGCTGGGCGTGGCCATAGAGGTCTGTGCTCCGGCCCTTGAGAGCGGAGACAGCAGGACGGGGAGTTTAAGATTATCCTCCGCCACGTGGCGAGTTGGAGACCAGTGTGGGTTACACGAGATCCTGACAACAGCCACAGGCAGATCACAAGTTTGATTTCTGGAGACTGAGGATTTGCTAATGCTTAGCACTGAGTGTCACGTCTAACCAATAGCAGTTCCTTCCCCCAGGAGTCTAGCCTGGTCATTACATTTTCTTTTCTTTTCTTTTCTTTTCTTTTCTTTTCTTTTCTTTTCTTTTCTTTTCTTTTCTTTTCTTTTCTTTTCTTTTCTTTTCTTTTCCTTTCCTTTCCTTTCTTTTCTTTCTTTTCTTTTCTTCTCTTCTCTTCTCCCTTCTCTTCTCCTTTCCTTTCCTTTTCCTTTCTTTTCTCTTTTCTTTTTCCTTTTCTTTTCTTTTTTTCTTTTTGTGTTCTGTTGCTTGAACTCAGGAATCCAAGGCCAAACACTTGACGGTGTTGGATAAGCGCTCTACCTTTGTGTTCTGTTACCCAGTGTCGTCTTCTCTCATCTCGATTCTTTCTTGCTTGCTTTATAGCGGAGGCTGACCTTGACTTCCTGAGCCTTCTGCCTCCATCTGCAGATATACTGGGACGACAGGCTGGGTTTAATGGTTCGCTCTGTCTCTCTCTCTCTCTCTCCCTCCCCCTCTGCCTCACTCTTTCCCTCTCCCTTTTTTTTGCGCGCGCGTGTGTGTGTGTGTGTGTGTGTGTGTGTGTGTGTGTGTGTGTGTGTCAGAGGCACTGTGTGTTCCTGTGGAGCATCAAGGGTGACTTCAGGAATCATCCTGGATATGGCTTATACTTCCTTCTTGCTTTGCTCTGGGATTTCCCAGGCTCCGCCTTCCAGCGCTGGAAGTGCAGGCCACGCCATTTCTGTCTGCTGTTTTTATGTGGGATCCAATTCAGGTTCTTCGCTTGCGAGGCAGAGGCTTAACCCCCAAGCCATCTCTCCATCCCTATTACAACTCCTTATTTTGCTATATGTGAGGTATATTTGTACATGGCAGTACACGTGGGGGGTCAGAAGGGGCTACCTGTTCTATCTTAGCCCCTAGAGACAAGATCTCTGACTGCACTTGGTGCTTAGGTGGGTGGTCAGAAAGCTCAGCTCCGATAGAACTGGGATTATAGGGGCATAGACCATATCTGATATGGGTGCTGGCGATTTGAACTCAGTTCCTCATGCTTGTAAGGTAAATGCTTGTTGCAGTCCGCCTGCATGGTTGCTGATAAATCACCATCAAACGGCTTAAAGGAACAAGGGATTTATTTTCTCTTACAATTACTGGTTACAGTTCTCAGTCCAGCTTGACGGGAGAGCTCACATGAACACCAGGGCCGAGGGAACTGGCCACACCATCTCTACATAATGGCTGAGAGAGGGACGATCCTTACTTGCCAGACCAGCATGTCTGGCCAAGTGTACACAAGGATGCCAGCTCCTCAATCAGCTCTCATTATTTTATTCACCTGTTCATGGCCTAGCTAGACCATCTCCTGCAGGTTTGCTCTGGGCTTAACCCAACCACTAATTCTGCACAAATGTGCCCAGAGCTCAAACCCGCGACCATCAAATTGATACCTGTGCTTGACTATGACAGTGCTCTCACCCCTGAGTTACCTCCCCGGCCCTGCATTGAAAGATAGAGATCATCTATCCTGGTTGTGTCTCTTACAGATAGGGCGAAAATACAGAGAAACAGATGGTTTGAACACCAAATCCAGCGAGCCGCTGGAGGGAAACATGGAATACAGAGATCAGGTGCGAGAGGCAGATCGCACACCAAGCAAGCTGAGGCTGACCCGCTGGAGCGTGAGCGAGCGCCTTCCAGGCTGCTTGTCTGACTCAGACGTCACGGGGAGAAGAAAAGATCTGCTCTGAGAGAATTAGGGGAACATAAAGGGCATTTAACGGAGCGCCGACAAGCCAGTGAATAGAGTTTTCTTTTTTTAACTTTCTTTTTGCCCAAGCAGAACATGTTTATTGCAGAGAAATCAAAGAAATCAGAAGGGGGGAGGGGAGAAAGCCCACCTGATAACTGCATTCACATGACACAGAGAGTCGCTATTAATATTTGGGGCTGAATCCTGCAGTTAATTCATTTGAAAACTCTCTCTCTCTCTCTCTCTCTCTCTCTCTCCAGAAACACATACCACATATATATTTTTTTCCCAACAAATGGACTTGCATAGAACATAGTGGTTTTTAAATTTTAATTATTTTTAATGTGTGTGTGCATGCGTGTGCGTGAGTGCGTGTGTGCGTGTGCGTGTGTGCGTGTGTGTGCATGTGCGTGCGTGCGTGTGCGTGTGTTGGTCTATATCACAGATGTCTGTTATAACTCTATTTTACCTTTCACATTTAGACCTGCTGACTACTTGGAATTCATTCTTAGGGGTGATGCTAAGGGGTATCTCTGGGGTACTATGGGTAACTGTGTTCGGTTCGTCCGGGGCCATTTGCTGAGACAGCTGTAGTGCTACCTTTGCTACAGAATCAGTGACCATACGTGGATGAGGCTGTTTCTGTTTTTCTACATGACTTGACTTATATTTCACCCACATTGCTCAGTCTCACTCACTATAATATATGTCATATATGTATCTTTTTCTATTTGTGTATCTGTTATACGTATGTGTGGGCACATGCGTATGGGGAGGCCTGGGGGACGCGTGTGTGCGTGCATGTGTGTGTGTGTGTCTCTGCAGACAGGCACGTGTGCATGTGGAGCCTCAAGCTTGGCACAGGAATTATTGTTGATAGCTCTTCCTCCTTTCCCTTTTTGAGACAAGGTCTCTAACCAAGCTCACACGTGTCTGTAGGACTAGCCAAGCTTGCTCTAGAGAGTCTCCGTCTCTACCTACCAAAGCTAGAAACACAGCTGGACCACCACGCCCCACTGACCATCTTACATGGGATCCGAGTTCCGGTCTCTGTTTGCAAGGTGCCTTCGCTTCTCAGCTGTCTCCTCAGCCCGAGAGAGACACGGAGAGATTCTTGTGCAGGCCAGGAGTGTCTTAAACTATGTAGTCGAGGCTGGCCTAGAACCTGCAGACTCCTGGTCAAGCCCCTCTCGTGCTGAGATCACAGGGTGCCCCACCAAACACGGGCTCAGTCGCCATAGTTAAGTAAAAAAAAAGTTGGTAACTATTTCAGCGCATTCGTGTGTGGTGCATGTATGCTTACAGGTGTGTGCATACGTAACACACACGTGAGCCCTGAAGCCAATGCCAGAGGTCTTCTTTGCCCCCCGCTCCACTTGATGTCACTGACACAGCGTGTTTCGGTTGAAACCAGCGCTTGCCGTTTGGTTAGTCTGGCTAATCAGCTTGGCTGTCTCTGCTTTTCAAGTTCTGACATTACAGGCGGCCAACATCTGCCCAACTGGGGATCTGAACCCTGATCCTCAAGTTTGTGAGGCAAGTGCATTACCTACTGAGGCCATCTCTGGAGCCCTTGATGTCTTTTGTGTTTGGGAGGAGGAGCTATGGGTGGATGTTGGCTGTGTTCCTCAATCACTTTCCTCCTTGTATCTATCTATCTATCTATCTATCTATCTATCTGTCTGTCTGTCTGTCTGTCTGTCTGTCTGTCTGCCTGCCTGCCTGCCTGTCTGCCTGTCTGCCTGTCTGCTGTCTATCTATCTGTTGATCTGTCTGCCTGCCTCAGTCTATCTATCTATCATCTATCTGTCTATCTATCTATCTATCTATCTATCTATCTATCTATCTATCTATCTATCTATCTATCATCTATCTATCTATCATCTATCATCTATCTATCTATCTATCTATCTATCTATCTATCTATCTATCTATCCCTCTATCTGAGATGGTATTTCTCACTGCCCTGGGGCCTCATCAAATCTACGCTAGACTCACTGATCAGCAAAGTCTAGAAATTCCGTGTGAAGACCTCTCGCGTGCTGGGATTACAGATGTGCACAGGTGTAAACGCTGCAGGCCTTATGTGGATGCTGAGGATTGAATTAAGGTCCACATGTTTGGGTGGCAAATGTTTTACCGACTGGGCCGTGCCCTGAGCCCTGGTTATTGGTGTTATGTTTAGTGTTCCTTGTTTTTCTTCACCAGCAAGTGCTGGGTGATGTGGGGAAACACCTGCACCCCTCCACCTCCTCCTTGTTCTGTTCTGGAGT
Organism: Typhlomys cinereus; assembly: GCA_023101885.1. Lineage (NCBI taxonomy): Eukaryota > Metazoa > Chordata > Mammalia > Rodentia > Platacanthomyidae > Typhlomys > Typhlomys cinereus. Next base: position 124,066 of record JALPQD010000732.1, read on the forward strand.
CTCCCAGGGTTGGGGATGCAGGATGTCACCATTTCCACATTTCCACCCGAGGTTTTTACATGGGATGTAGAACCCGAACTCTGATCCTTCTGCTTTCGAGGCAGACTCTTAACCCCTGAGCCATCTCTCCAGCCCCCTTTACTTGCTCTTATAGTCTTTCCAGTTCCATCTGGATTGTGAAGCAACTTGATTTCCTTTTGATCTGATCCCTCTTTGAGTTCTGTCACCCGGTTTCTGAGTTCTTCTAATCCTGGTTTATGTTCTCCTTTCTTGCTGTCTCTGGCTTATCTGGAAATAGTAGGCTATAATTTCCAACTATTTTGTGGGCACATCTTTTGGCATGATTTCGTTGCTTAGGGGATGTCATTCCATTTTCTCTTTTTTTTTTTTCTTATAATAATCTTGTGTGGGACTTGCTTTTGGCACGGTTTTGCTTCTTATTTTGGGTAAATTTAGTTTTCCTGGACTTATAAAATGTGTCAACCAGAATGGACCCAGAGAACACTGTGTTAAGCAAAACAAGCCAGGTGAACCAAGTTGAATCCTGAGTGACAGCTGTCATGAATGGGCTCCGTCCCAAGGGGACACCGCGGCTCATGCGGTAAAATGTGGCTTCACAAGCTCCAGGATCTCCATCCGCACCCCCAGAACACACATTAAAAGCCAACCATGTGCTGCGTGTCTGTAAACCGGCCAGTCATGACATGGGCAGAAGAGACAAGCAGATCTCTGGAGGCGCCTGGGCTAGCCTGCACTATGGCAAAATTCTAGACCAACAAGACACTTTGTCTCAACGAAAGGTGGAAGACGCCTGAAGACTGACACTGGAAGTTGTCTCTGACCTCACGGGAGTGCCATTCAAGGTACCCATAAACACACACACACACACACACACACACACACACACACACACACACACACACACAGATGTAGCACAATGGTTCCCAGAAGCTGGGAAAGAGAGAGAGTAAGGAAGGCGGAGAAGGACTGGCCAGTGGATGGCGTCACTTTCTTCGGTGGTGTAGCCACTGGTAAGTTGTCCGTGCTTCCACCTGTGCTCATACAAACAGCATGCATGGAGTTCAGTGGGTCATACATGCAGACCTCACATGCTATGAGGCAACATTCAGATTCGAGCAACGCAAGAGACTTAGTTGGCTTACATTTCCGGAAGTGTGGCGGGCATTAGAAACTGGAGGCGGCTCAGGTCACATCGGTCATCGTGGAGGCTGAGAGAGGAAGAGGCGCCGTAAGAGCAGACTGCCAGCAGAAACAGGGAGGGGCTGAGGCATGTCTTCCTCCAGCAAGGCTCCACCTGCCGAAGGTGCCATGACCTTCCCTCACATTAACAGCTAAGGATGCAAACACATGAACCTGTGGGGCAACCCACATTCAAACCACGACAGAGGGCAGTGTGGTGGTAACTGAAGATGCCAGCTTGACAGTTGAAGGATGAGCCTTTGGACACATAGGTAAAGAATGACTAGCTAGGGCAAACCTGTAGGAGACTATCTAATTCACGTGAGGACTTAGTCCTCAGTAGGTGTCTGAACGAGTTGATGAGATGGAGAGAACCGGTTCAGTCCTTTGGCATATTTGGCATGTTGGCATGTAGGTGCCCTGAGCAGGGAGAAAGTGTGGTCGTCATCTTTAGATACAGGTGTTGGCTTGCCGTTTGAGGGCTTAGAACTCTGGGCACAGTGTGGAGACCTGGTAATCGAGTTAAGCCTGCAGGAATTCTCTGAGTAACAGCCATCATGGGCAGGGCTATTTCCAGGGCAGGTGGATAAGATGGAGGGACTGGGAAACAAAATCGGCATCCTTTGGCACACTTAGCCAGACGTGCTGGTCTGGCAAGTAGGGACTGTAATTTCTAACAGTCCTGTGGGGATGGTGTAGCCGGTTCCCTAGGCCCTTGGTGTTGGCGTAGGCTCTCCTGCCAAGCTGAACAAGGAATTGTAACTGAACTGTTGTTAATCAAAATAAAACCTCTTGTTCCTTTAAAACCTCTTGTTCGGTCACGAGTTTAGCGGCAACATGCAAGGCCCTTCCAATAATGCCTGTGGATATGGCGTGCCAGTCCTAGGCTCTTGATGTTGGTGTGAACTAGGCTGCCAAACTGGTCTAGGAACTGTAACCAGGACTGCAAATCAACCCTTGTTCTCCTAAGCTGTTTGGTGGTGTATTCATGAGCAATATGAAGAGAAACCATAATAGGATCCGGGGGTGGGGGTGGGGAATTGGGGGTGAGAGAGAGTGTGTGATGGGGGGATTGAAATGACTACAATTCATCACCCACACGTATGAACATGTGCAAGAATAATAATACCGAGAAGTGTGGCCAGTGGTAAGAAGAACTCTCCATGACTGTCAGGGCAGAGGGCGGGGTCTGCGAGGCAGAGCGTGTAGCTCACGGTGGATGCTCTCAGGCCAAATGACGAAGGATCAAGGCGAAAGGTATACCAGTTGTCTTGATAATACTCACCTGCATACACGTGTGGAAATCACCTCACATTCCACAAATATGCATAATTGCTGGATGTCAATCAAAAAATAAAAGGAAGGAAGCACGGCACGCTAGCACCCCTCGAGGTGGACGGAGAGCCGTTCTAACTGAACTCCCTCTTGTGTTGCTTCTGGGTAATGCTAAGGAATTGGCTTTCGAAGCTTCCTCCCCAATTTATACAGAACTTTTTCCATCTCTTTGTAATATTTTCTACATAATTTTATTTAAAAATTATCCATTGCTTCTCTGAAATTCCTATTTCATGTATATTTTAATATCTCGTTTTATAGTTTATGATTTTATATTATGTTTATTATTTTATTATCTGGGACCGGGCCCCAGGTATCCCAGGCTAGCCTTGAGCTCCTTATGTAATTGAGGATAGCCCTGGACTTCCGATCCTCCTGCCTCCAGCTGTCACAACATCCTGTCTGGAAATTCAAATTGAACTGAGCACCATGTATTTTTATTTACTAAATCTGGCACCTTCAGTTACAGGCATTTTCCACGTGGTTTGATTTTGACTTTGTGGTTGTTCCTTTGTTTTTTTTTTTTATTATTTATTATTTATTCAATTGTACGTGTATGCATGTGTGCCCGTGTGTATGTATGTGTGTGTATGTATGTGTGTGTATGTATGTGTGTGTATGTATGTGTGTGTATGTGTGTGTGTGTGTAGAACCACGGGCGAATTTGGGTACCACCATGGACCGCCTCCACCTCCTTATTTACTCTGCCCCAGGAATCACAGGCTCCGCCCTACAGGACCAGAAACGCAGGCCGCCCCCACTCCTGCCTGGCATCTATACATGGGGTCTAGGATCTGAACTCAGGACCTTCCACCTGCAAGGCAGGGGCTTAACCCCTGAGTCACCTCTCCAGCCCCCTTGTTTTTTTTTTTTTTTTTTTTTTTTAATGTGGAGGTTTGTAGAGTGTGAAGAAGCTGGCAGTGGCTGCTGGCACCCTCTTTCCAAAACCCTTCCTGTGTTGTCTTCTTTCTCTCTCACCTTCCCCACCTCTTTCTTCTCAGACACACACACACACACACACACACACACACACACACATTCTAAAATTTGATGTGTATTTTTCTCTCATTGCAGTTGTGTAATCATATACACAGATAAGACTTTAAGAATTGTGTGTATATGGGTTGGGGATTTAGCTCTGTGGGGAGCACTTGACTAGCAGCACACAGCTTTAGGTTTGGCTGGCAACACTGAAAGCAAAAGAACGATGTGTGTATATGTACTATACATAACTGTGTGTATATGTACTGCATATAACTGTGTATATGTACTGTGCATAACTGTGTAACTATGTATATGTACTATACATAACTGTGTATATATGTACTGCATGTAACGGTGTGTACATGTACTCTACATGACTGTGAGTATATGTACTATATGTAACTATGTGTATATGTACTGTATGTAGCTGTGTATATGTGCTGTATGTAACTGTGTGTATACGTACTGTATTTAACTGTGTATGTGTACTGTATGTAACTATGTATATGTATTGTGTCACTGTGTGTATATGTACTGTATGTAACTGTGTGTGTGTGTACTATATGCAACTGTATGTATAACTGTGGGTATATGTACTATATGTAACTGCATATATGTACTGAACGTAACTGTGTGCATATGTACTGGGTGTAGCTATGTGTATATGTACTGTATATAACTGTATGTATACATACTGTACATAGTGGTGTGTGTATCTATTGTATGTAACTGTGCATATATGTACTGTATGTAATGATGTGTATATGTATTGTATGTAACTGTGTGTATATGTACTGTACATAACCATGTGTATATGTACTGTGCATAGCTGTATATATGTACTATATATAATGGGTGTATATGTACATAACTGTGTGTGTATGTACTATATGTAACTGTATATGTACTATATGTAACTGTGTGTATATATACTGTACATAACTGTGTATGTGTGCTGTACATAACTGTGTGCATATGTACTGAATTTAACTGTGCATATGTACTGTATGTAACTATGTATATGTATTGTGTCACTGTGTGTATATGTACATATGTAACTGTGTGTATGTACTATATGTAACTGTATGTGTAACTGTATGTACATGTACTGTATGTAACTGTGTGTATGTACTGTAATAACTGTAGTATATGTACTCTATGTAGCTGTGTATATATGTATTGCATGTAACTGTGTATATGCACTGTATGTAACTGTGCTTATATGTACTGTACATAACTGTGTGTATATGTGCTGTATGTAACTGTGTATATGTGCTGTATGTAGCTGTGTATATGTGCTGTATGTAACTGTGTATATGTGCTGCATGTAACTGTGTATATGTGCTGTATGTAACTGTGTATATGTGTTGTATGTAGCTGTGTATATGTGTTGTATGTAGCTGTGTGTATGTGCTGTATGTAGCTGTGTGTATGTGCTGTATGTAACTGTGTATATGTGCTGCATGTAACTGTGTATATGTGCTGTATGTAACTGTGTATATGTGTTGTATGTAGCTGTGTGTATGTGCTGTATGTAGCTGTGTGTATGTGCTGTATGTAACTGTGTGTATGTACTGTAATAACTGTAGTATATGTACTCTATGTAGCTGTGTATATATGTATTGCATGTAACTGTGCATATGCACTGTATGTAACTGTGCTTATATGTACTGTACATAACTGTGTGTATATGTGCTGTATGTAACTGTGTATATGTGCTATATGTAACTGTGTATATGTGTTGTATGTAGCTGTGTGTATGTGCTGTATGTAGCTGTGTGTATGTGCTGTATGTAGCTGTGTGTATGTGCTGTAATAACTGTATGTATATGTACTCTATGTAGCTGTGTATATATGTATTGCATGTAACTGTGCTTATATGTACTGTACATAACTGTGTGTACATGTGTTGTATGTAACTGTGTATATGTGTTGTATGTAACTGTGTATATGTGTTGTATGTAGCTGTGTATATGTGCTGTATGTAACTGTGTGTATGTGTTGTATGTAACTGTGTATATGTGCTGTATGTAGCTGTGTGTATGTGCTGTATGTAGCTGTGTATATGTGCTGTATGTAACTGTGTGTATGTGCTGTATGTAGCTGTGTGTATGTGCTGTATGTAGCTGTGTGTATGTGCTGTATGTAGCTGTGTGTATGTGCTGTATGTAACTGTGTGTATGTGCTGTATGTAGCTGTGTGTATGTGCTGTATGTAGCTGTGTGTATGTGCTGTATGTAGCTGTGTGTATGTGCTGTATGTAGCTGTGTGTATGTGCTGTATGTAACTGTGTGTATGTGCTGTATGTAACTGTGTGTATGTGCTGTATGTAGCTGTGTATATGTGCTGTATGTAACTGTGTATATGTGCTGTATGTAACTGTGTGTATGTGCTGTATATAACTGTGTGTATGTGTTGTATGTAGCTGTGTGTATGTGCTGTATGTAGCTGTGTGTATGTGCTGTATGTAACTGTGCATATGTGCTGTATGTAACCGTGTATATGTGTTGTATGTAGCTGTGTGTATATGTGCTGCATGTAACTGTATATGTACTGTATGTAGCTATGTGTATATGTGCTGTACGTAACTGTGTGTATGTGCTGTACATAACTGCATGTGTATGTATATGTTCTTCGGTTAATTAAAGCCAAAGTTGCATCACACATGCGTTCTCTACCGTCTCTAGCACCCCAGAAAAGGCTAGAGCCACACCCTGATCTGTCTCCTCCTCTTTCCTCAGCTTGCAGTGAAGCGCTGGGACAGTGTTTGGTGTCAGGTGGCCTTAGAGCCTCCAAGTGTGGTGGAGACCCTGGGAGTTGTGTGTGGTCCCAGGTGACCAGCTGCACTAGTGTGCTGGATTGATATGGGGGGAACCCACTCTTGTGTGATTTTGGGGGGTTTCAAGTGAGACCATTGATTGGGAAGGGCCAGTACTATGAGAACCAGAAATGGGGAGACTGGGGAGAATTGGGCTGAAACCAAATAACGAAATGGTGCTAAGCCTCCCTTGCTGACAAAAGCCTCTGCAGACCACCCTACCCATCTGTCTGGCTTCTTGAGTCCTCCCTCTCTATCTCTCTCTCTCTCTATCCCTTGATACTTTTGGGTTGGTGTCTCACCCTCCAGGCCTGGCTGGTTTGGAATCTGCCGTGTACACCTGACTGTCCTCTAAGCGTGGCCATCCTCCTGCCTCCGCTCGCCGAGTGCTAGGAGGACAGTGAGCGCCGCACTCCTGGAGAATCCTCTTATAAGCTTGAGCTGATTTGCTCGCAAGCAGGTGCAAGTTCTCATGCCCTCTTCACCCCTCATTACATCGAAATACACGGGCGCATCGAGTTCCCTCTCCCAGGGGACCAATTATAAAGCCCAAGCCAACTTACCAAATACATTGTGAGATTTTGCTGATTTATTTCAACAGACGTGGATAATGTTTGTGGACACAGAGTTCAAAAAACTCGTAACACACTTTTATGTCCCCTCAAGTTTATTTTGGAGGGTCTTCTTGCTTGTCTGACCATCTCCCCAGCCCGTCCTTGAGTGTTGAGACAGTTTCTCATTGAAACTAGAACTTAAGTATTAAGCCAGGCTGGCTGGCCGGGAGCCTCTGGATTGTCTGCCTCCCCCAAGGGTGCCAGGATGTGTACCACTCCCAACTTTTATGTGAGTGCTGGTCATTCCATCTCCCCAGCCCCCTAATGATTTGGTTGTTGATTAACAGGTGGTCTGGCCTATGTGACTGTCATAGTTAGGCAAGGTGTCAACTTGACGGTTGAGGGTTTGAGCTCTGGGCACATTTGTGGAGAATTAGTGGTTGAGTTTGGCTCAGAGCAAACCTGCAGGAGATTGTCTAGTTGATGGGGAAGGCCCAGCCCATGGTGGGTGGGATTAGGCCCTGGAATAAAATACAGAGAGCTGGTTGAGGAAGCTGGCATCCTTGGTACACTTGGCCAGATGTGCTGGTCTGGCAAGTAAGGATCATCCCTCTCTCAGCTTTGGTGTTGGCGTGAGCTCCCCTGTCAAGCCGGATCGAGAACTGTAAACAGATAATCGTAAGCAACAATAAACCCCTTGTTCCCTTAAGCTGTTTCATGGTCATTTATCAGCAACCATGTAGGCAGACTGCAGTATCGACATACGTTCAGGAAATAGAAATTCATATCCGAAACAGACCACAGAGTGACGCAGAGAAATCTGAAGATGCCCGCTTTGGAACGCCGGAGTGCATTTAGTGCTCACCTCCTTCCCAACAAATTACGTGAGGCACCTCAGAGGGGGGGTGTTCCTGTCATGTGGCTTGGAGCGTGAAGGGGGGCGGAAGAGCTGTTCTCCCACTCAGGGGCATTCTTTGAGTCCGGCAGAGATGACCAAGTCTACACATGCAGATGCCACAAGTGGCACTTGACGTGGAGAGGAAGAGACTAGTTCCCGGAGGTGTCCTGGCTAGTGTGGTAACGGGGGCAGCTGGGGATCCAGACGGTTTGGACGTGGCTCCCCTGGGTACTCAGGGCCAAAGTGGGCAGCCGGCTGTGCTTCACTTAAATGGCACAACCATAAAACAAACAAACAAAAAACACCTGTAAGCAGATAGAATCCTGACTTAAGGTATCCAAACCTAGACACGACCTCCTCTCTTTCCCATTTCTAGTCAGTCAAATGAAGGAGATGAAGACCCAGGAGAAAGGACCCCGAAACCCCTTAGAAATACACAACTGTTATTCCTTGTCTTTCTCAAGAGGCCTTGAGCATGTTTACCATGGCAACCAAATCTGGGGAAATGGAAACCTATGACCCCTTGGGAAATCATTACCAATTGGCTCTAAACCAAAGTTGATTCCTGGAGCCCCAATTCTTCTGTGGGCCACTGTTCAGGTGAGATTTAGAAAACGTACGTGATTGAGCTTGGTTTGACATCCACATGTGTTTGTGTGTGTATATGTATGTGTGCAAAGATGTGTGTGTATGTGTTTGTGTGTGTATATGTGTATGTGTGTATGTATGTATATGTGTGTATATAAATGTGTGAGCATGTGTGTATGTGTGTGTATGTATGCATTTATGTGTGTGTGTATATGTGTGTATGCATGTATGTGTGTATGTCTATATATGTGTATGTATGTGCATATGTATTTATGTGTGTATATGTGTGTGAGTGTATGTGTATTTATGGTATGTTTGCATGTATGTGTGTATGTATATATGTGTGTGTGTGTGTATATGTATATGTGTATCAGAGGTATGTGTCCCTGTGGAGGACCAAAGGGGACTTCGGGAATCATCCCTTCCTGCCCTTTCTGCCTGGCGTTTTATTTATTTTTTACATGGAACCTGGGATCTGAACTCAGGACCTTCTACTTGTGAGCAAAGTCTTAACCCCTGAACCATCTCATCTCTCTAACCCCTGAATGCTTTTTTTTTTTTTAGAAAAAATAAACAAATCTTTATTGTGTGAAAAATATATACATATATGTAGATAAATATATCTTTATATATATAAATCTTTATTGTGCAAATGTGTGTGTATGCGTGTGTATCCCTGACAAGGGATGCTAATTTTATTTTATTTTTGCACTTGTGTATCTGTGTGTTCCATATGGAGGCTCAAGAGTAACTTCAGGAATCATCCTGGATTGTGCTATCTCCTCTTTGCTTTGCTCTGGAGTTTCCTAGTCTCTGCCTTCCAAGACTGAAAGTACAGGCTGCCGCCATTTCCATCTGGCATTTTTACATGGGATCTGAAATCTGAACTCAGGACCTTTTGCTTCGAGCCATCTCTCCAGCCCTATTTTCTTTTCTTCAATGCCTCTGATATAAAGGACATTATTACGCCTATTAAAAGTTCACTCGGATGTCCAGACAATGAAAAATATAATACACTTCATGAATTCGTGTGTCCAGCGCTAACAGCCTCCCTCTAGGAGGCTGGCTTACGCCAGAGGAGAAACATCTACATAACACATTCAGAAGGACATAAGGCAGATGGAAATCCTTCTCTCTTGGGGCTTGCATTCCAGCGGTGAAAAGGGAGACAGGTAACAGGAAGATCCTGGCTTCATACGTTAAGGACCAGAGTGGTGGCCAACAGTTGACCCTGCGACATACGCATGCTGCCACCTGCATGGGTCACAGTGCTGTCCCTGTCTTAGGGCCTTTTGATACCTGCACAGATTTGTTTGGGACCTGTCATGTTGTGAAATGTGTCCCCCACAGTCCCATGTGTTTGGGAGGTCATGGCACCTTTGAGAGGTGGAGCCTTGCTGGAGGAAGGTGGTCACAAGGGGTGGGCCTTGAGGTGGATTAGTCCCACCCTACCTCCAGGAGGAGTCTGCCTTTGCAGCAAGCAGTCTTGTAGCTCTCAATCTCTCAGATGAGTGTGAAGTAGCCTGTTTCCAGCTTCAGCCAGCCAGCCATGCTGTCTCCCCCATGAAAGACTGTCTCTCCATTCTGGAATGGTAAGCTGAATAAATCTCCCTTTCTCCCTTAAGTTGCTTGACTTTGGGTGCTCTCTTACAGCAACAGTGAAGATTAACTATTATAGGAGCTCAATCCTGCAGCCACAACCTCGATTCTTTTAAGCGTATTTATCTACTGTTAAAGCCTCCTATTCCAAAGGTTCTTTTGCTGATATGAATACAACTTAGGGGAACAAGAGGTTTATCCTTGGCTTATAGTTTCTGGTTACAGTTCATCAGCATGGTGGGAGAGATCATACTAACACCAGGAGCCAAGGGAACTGGGCACACCAAATCTACAGGAAGAACTGAATTGCCCCTTTTGCAATTTTCAAATTGGCATGGGCAGTTGGCTGCCTATCTTTTTTACTTTTTCTCATTAATATTCTCTTCTGGATTTTGCTCTCCAAGCATGACAGACATAATTCCACGCTCCACTTCTTTCCTCGTTGGTCTAGAAATTCTCCTATGCATGTGTGGATTGGTTTGTTTCTAGTCCACAGAAATGGACTCTAACATCAGCAGACAAGGAACCTGCTGGAAGGGTATCTTGGGTTTCTGAAGCAGAGAGAGAGGGAACCAGACTTGCAAAGGGGGTGCCTGTCTGATGGGTCTCCTCTTAGAAAGCACATTCCCTCCCTTGCGTCGACCTTGCAGGACAAATAAGTTGCACGATTCCCATGTTCTTTGGCCTGGATGGAGAAGCTTAGAAACAGTGTTCCTATGTCTTCACCCTCTCAGGCTCTGGCTTTTGATGCGGAAGAATTTTCTGGATAACCAAAGATGAGAGTGGAGGGGATCCACTCAACTCACTTTCCTCATTGCTGTGCATGTGTTCCCAGGGTGTTGCTCTTTCCATCCTGAGACAGTGACCCCGTTGTTTTCCTTCACACATACATCAGGCTGCGGGGGTTGCTCCTGTGTTAGGCTCTCATCTCCACACAGGAGCTGCGGAAGCCTAGACAGTCTGGCTTTCTTTCTTTCTTCTTTTTTCTTTCTTTCTCCATGGATTCTAGGGATTTGAACCAAATCCTCTCCTCCCACCTTTATTTTCTTAATACTTTATTTTGTGTCTGTATGAGGGCACTTACTGTATGTCTCTGTGGAGGACCAAGGGGTAACTGTGGGAATCATCCTGGATTGCTTCTACCTCTTCTGGTTTCACTCTGGGATTTCCCACGCTCCGCCCATCCTGGGACCTGGGATTAGAACTCAGGATCTTCCGCTTGTGAGACAGAGTCTTAACCTTTGAGCCGGCTCCCCAGCCCTCCTCTTACCTTTACCGATCTCTAGTTTTCATATTACAGACCTGCAGAGTACCATCACAAAGGTAATATCAGATGCAAACTCCATGCCCATTTCTTATCCCCCACCCCCCCTTATCCCCTAACACTTGACCACGGTTAAGTTTAAGTCCCAGCCGTACAATCCATCATCCAGGCCCCGACCCTTTTAAAACACCGTCATTTTGGGCTCAACAGGTAAGAAGCCTGCCTGCAAACTTGGAGACCTTAGTTCGACCCCGGTTGCCCACACAGTGGAAGGAGCGAATTGAGAATTGACTTCCGAGCGTCGTCCCCTGGTCCCTCTCTCCCTCTCTTCCTCCGCTTTGTCTTTCCAATAAAAAAAAACCAAAATCTGTAACTCTGAGTGAGATTACTACGGGTCTGATCTCCCCTCTGTGCAAGAGGAAAAAAACAAATCCTGGGTACAGTGTGCAGCGGAGCCGCGTCCGGTTTATTGTGAGCGTACAGTGCCCGAAGCGCCGTCTCGCGAGTGACGCGGCAGCGCGGCCGCCCGTCGGGGTCCCCCCCGCCGGGGCCCTAAGGTCGGCTCTGCGGCTTCCCCGGCAACGGGGCCCTGAGGTCCGCAGCGCGTGGCGTCCCTGGCAACGCGCGCGCTGCGCTCCGGCCCCGCCCCGCGCGGCCGCTTGTCGCGATTCCCCCGCGCCGGGGCCCTGCGGTCGCGACGCGCGGGGCGTCCCTAGCAACGCGCGCGCTGCGCTCCGGCCCCGCCCCGCGGGGCGGCGGAGTCGGCGAGTGCGCCTGCGTCCGGCCACAACCGCCAGTCAGAGCTCGCTCCTCCCCCGCCCCCCTCTCCTCCTCCTCCTCCTCCTCAGCCGCCCGAGCGCGCCGCCAACATGGAGCCCGAGGACCTGCCGTGGCCCAGCGAGCTGGAGGAGGAGGAGGAAGCAGAGGAGGAGGAGGGCGCGGCCGCGGGGGCGCCGGGGGCGGCGGAGCTGAGCTCCGAGGACGGGGCGCCCGAGGCGGCGGCGCCGGGGTCCGAGTCGGACTTTAACTTCGAGTTCCCGCCGCGGGGCAGCTCGGACGACGAGGACGACGCGGAGGCCGAGGCGTGGCTGCAGGCGCACGCGGGCGGGCTGCGGCCCCCGCCGCCGCCGCCGCCGCCCCGGCACCTGTACGCCGCGGTGGACCGCAGGCCGGCCGGGGAGGTGAGCGGCCGGGGACGGAGGGGGCGGGCCGGGGACGGAGGGAGGGAGGGAGGGAGCGGGCGGGCCGGGACGGAGGGAGGGAGCGGGCCGGGGACGGAGGGAGGGAGCGGGCCGGGGACGGAGGGAGGGAGCGGGCCGGGGACGGAGGGAGGGAGGGAGAGAGGGAGGGAGCGGGCCGGGGGTTGACAGCTGGCGGGGTCCCCCGGATGGTCGGGGCGGGTCCCCGGGATGGTCGGGGCGGGTCCCCCGGGATGGTCGGGGCGGGTCCCCCGGGATGGTCGGGGGGTCCCCCGGATGGTCGGGGGGTCCCCCACGCCCACGGGTGGGGGCATCCTCCCGGCGGCTTCCCTCCGCGGCACAGCGCCCTCCCCTGTGGCTCTGTGAACCGACAGATGCGGGCGTGGGGGGCTGCGTCCCTGGGGGGCTGCGTCCCTGGGGGGCTGCGCCCCCGAGCGCGGTTAGCAGCGCCTTTGGCGAGGAAGTTGGGCGCCAGGGCGTCCCCGGGGCGGAGCCGCCGGCTGGGGAGACAGTCGGCACCTTAGAGTCCCCAAGGCGCAAGCGGGGCCCCCTGGAGGGTGTAGGGTGCGTCGTGCACCCCGCGTGAGAGGGGTCGAGGGCTTCCCGCCCTAGGCGCCCTGCACCCGCGGTCAGCCGTGACCGGGTCCCCAGCCGGTGGGGAGGGGCTCAGCGCCCCCGGAGCGGGTCCCGCCCCCCCAGCGTGTGTGGACGGGTGCTTGGCAGGCCGCCCGCGCGTGGGCTAGGACGGCGTGGCGTGGCGGAGCTGGACGCAGCTTTTCCCGCGCTTCTGCCAAGCCCCGAGTTCAAACCCCCCAGCCTCGCAGGGGGAGAGGAATAGCAGCAAAGGGGAGCGCGCCGCATCGCCGCCAATCACTTGGCCGGGCGCGGTGGTCTGTTTGGCTAGTGGCCAGTGCGGCCAGCGCAGAGCCTGCTCGGAAGAGCAGCTGCCAGTGGGGGTGCCGGGGGCGCGCCCGAAGCACCCCTCCTGCCGCCGGTCTCCTCGACGCTGAGGAAGCAGACCGTGAATATCAGGCTGAAATGCCCGCTGCTCACCTGGGCCCGCCAGTGATGGGGGTGGGGTGGGGTGGGGTGGGGTGGTAGGGGCGTGGGGGTTGTAGCTCCGACTTCTGAAGGAGCGAGGTTGATGGGCTAGGCAAGAGCTGCGGACCGCTCGCGCTCTGCTTTTCTCTGTCTCTTGCACAGCTGCTGTGCACACAGCACTTGAGGGGCATCTTGCAGGAGCGAAGGGCAAGTGAGGACAGGCTGTGGGGGGTCATGCCCAAGCCTCAGGCTTCTCCCTGAAGCTTTGGGAGGCCAGTGAAATGTTGTAAGCCAGGATTTGGACCCCACGATGAGTTTCCAAAGGATCCCTGCGGCGGGCTGTGTGGTGGACGCAGCAGGAGTGGGCGGTGGACCGCTAAGCAGGGGCGATTGCAGTGTTGGGCCAAGTCCTGGGGGGAGTCCTGGTGGGTGCAGGGCTGGCTGCTGTGCAGGGATGTTGTTGAGGGATCGAGACACCAGGTTATTGGATGTTCTGTGGTGCCCCCGGAGCTGGCAGGAGCAAGACTGCTTGAAGGTGCTCGAGGGCATTGTGGGAAGGGGGTTGCCACCAGGGTAGCCAGGCAGCGCTTCTGGGTCAGGGTGTCCTGCTTGTGTGGTTCTTATCTGGTGCAGTGCGCATGTGTGTGTGTGCGCGCGCACTTCCTTTGGGGACTGCTTATCTATCTGTACAAGGCGTGCATAGGTCACTAGTGGTCAAACTTCTGAGGGCTTGAGACTGCAACTCCTTGTGGCGGTATCAGAACACCCTGAGGTGGTCTGCGGTCAGGGCTCTCAGGTGGGCTCTTCTGGTCCTCACAGAGCGGAAGCCTTATGCCGAACCCGCCTTGCACTGAGGCTGAGGCTGACTTCGTCATTTTTAGCTGAGATATTTCTTGAGAGAGAGAGAGAGAGAGAATATGCCTGTGTGGAAGTCAGAGAACAACTTGGGGAAGTTACTGTCTTCTGCCAGGTGGACCTGACGTCAGACTCAAGTGGGTTTGGGGACAGGAGGCTTTACTTCCTGAGCCTTTTTGCCAGCTCCAAAGCAGCCGGTTTTGAAGTTAGAATAGCTCAGCAGGACTCAGTGTTTGAAGATCAGGCAAGCAGTCCGGGCTGGAGAATTTTAAGTTATAAATTGTGTGAATTGTAATTAAAGCCACACTTTATGACTTCTCATCTGAATAGCTCTGAATATTTAAATTTGTATCTTCAGGCTTGGAAGAGGAATTAATTCCTAACTTAAGTTTCAACTGTTGCAACAGCTAACGTGAGAAGATCACTACCCCGCTTCAGTGACAGGGCGTATGTAGTAGAAAGTGCTGCCTTGAGAGCTGGGAGTGATTTCCCCCTCACTTTTTTAAAGACGTATGTTTTAAACAAGTCAGTTACTGGATTGAAGAGATGGCTCAGGGGTTAAGCCTCTGCATTATAAGCAGAAGGTCCTGAGTTCAGATTCCCATCCCACATAAACACGCCAGGCAGAAATGGCGGCAGCCTGCACTTTTGGTTCTGGAAAGTCGAGCCTGGGAAACAGCAAAGCAAATAAGAGGGAGAAGGAATCCAGGGAGGAATCTCTCTCCCTCTCCCCCCCCCCCTCACACACACACACACACACACACACACACACACACACACACACAGAATCTTAAGAAAGGTTCTGCGCAGTTCTAGAAGCGGATCCTACCAGTGGTTCCCGTGTGCCTGCTGCCTTCTGGCTCCTTCCTGTCCCACGGGTCAGCTCTTTCTTTCTTTTAATGGCTGCATGATTGTTGTATAAACGCAGTTACTTTGTCCATTTATAGGCTGAGGGCAATTCGTTTTAGCCCCGGTATTTGGCTATTAAAAATGATGCTTTTGGGTTGCAAGATGGGTCAGTGTCACGTGTCCAGCAACCTCAGTTGGATTCCCAGAACACACAAGGTGGAAGAGAGAACTGACTTCTTCAAGTCGTTCCCAGATCTCCAGGCACACAAAATAAAATAAAGACACGAAGCATGCGGCTGGGCTGGGAGATGTCAGATGGCTCAGTTCTCTCTGTGTGAGGGTGAGCATCAGAGTGCACCTCACACCTGAGGCAGGGGTCGCGGCCTGTCCAGCGCAGTCCGTCCAGGGGGGTGGGAACTGGAGAAGAGCAATCTCCCAGAGCTTTGGGGGCAGGACACCCTGGGACATGTACTGTGTAGAATGTCTGGTGGTCTTGCTTGTTCTTGTATTAGTAAGTCGTAAGAGTCTTGCTTTTTGGGGCCAGGCTGCACATTAGCTAGGCAGACCCTTTTTAATTTTCATTTTACTATTTCTCTTTTTTTAATTTTTATTTATTCAATTGTGCGCGTGTGTGTGTGTGTGTGTGTAGAACCATGCACGAATTCGGGAATCACCATGGACACCTCCACCACCTCCTTGTTTACTCTGCCCCAGGATTCACAGGCTCTGCCCTACCAGGACCAGAAACTCAGGCCGCCCCCGCTTCCACCCGGCGACTATAGGTGGGGTCTAGGATCCGAACTCAGGACCTTCTGCCTGCAAGGCAGAGGCTTAACCCCTGAGCCACCTCTCCAGCCCCATAATTTTAATATTTCTAAGTATTTTATTCTTTTTTATTTTTATTTTATGTGCTTATGTGTGTGTATCAGAGGGCATTGTGTGTCTCTGCAGAGAAGCAGGATTGACTTCAGGAATCATCCTGGATTGCTTCTACCGCCTTCTTGCTTCGCTCTGGGATTTCCCAGGCTCCGCCCACCAGGGCCACAAGTGCAGGCTGCTGCCCCCACCATTTCTGCTTGGTGTTTTTTTTTAATGTGAGATCTGGGATCTGAACTCAGGACCTTCTGTTTTCAAGACAAAGTCTTAATCCTTGAGCTATCTCTTGAGCCCCTAATCTTTATTTACGTGTGTGTGTATGTGTGTGTGTGTTTGAGAGAGAGAGATTTGTGAGGCAGGCGTTTGGGGGACGTTCCTCATCTTCCCACCGCATTGGAGACTGGCTCCTGCTGATGGGCTGGCTGGCCTCCACTTGGGGGGTAAGAGTGGGTCTCCACCTCTAGTTTCCTGCAGGGACCGAGGGATGTGAACTTGGCCTCTTGTGCGGCAAGCTTCTTACCTGATGAGCCCTTTCCCTTACCTGGCCTCCCCCCTCACTCCCGGCTGGGCCTCAGCCGGCACAGCCGGCCCCGGCTTCCCGCTTCTCACCAGGCTTTTCTTCTCCAAAGCTGGATCCTAGTCAAGTGCTCACACTGCAGGGGTCACATTTACTTTTGGCTCAGATAAGGAACTGACTCCTCAGACCTAGCTGTCACCCGCCTAGGACGCCCCAGCTGGCCTCTCGCTCCTGGTCCCCCGCAGCGCGCATCTTGTGGATGCTGCTCTGGTGAGCGTGGGCCGCAGATGTCTGGGTGCGCGTGGATCAGGGTGACTTTCCTAGCTTGTGCTGGCTGGCATTCCACCCCCCATCTGCGCGGGGCTCCCCCCCCACCTGCACTCCAGAGGAGTGAGGTGGTTGCTGGTTTAGAGTTGCATTTATTTATTCCTTAGATGCGCAGCGCGTCCCTGCCAGCAGCTCCCGTGGCCGCCTCCTCCTCCCCTTCCTCCTGTTCAGCTCCTCTGCCGTCCTCCCCATCAGGTTGTTCTGCTGTTAACTTCATGTTAGGCACAGGTTAGACGCGCTTTGCAGATCTGCCCCGTTCTGTAGCCTCCTCCTCCTCCCAGCCAGAGGACTCGTTTGGGGACGGCCACAGCTCCTCCAGCTGCCGTGCATCTGGTGCTTCTTTGCTGCTCTGGGGTTTGATTTAATCCCATCGGTCTTGAAGCCTCCCCGACCCCCTTACCCCTGTGTGAGGTGTGTTTTCTGTGGGGTGTTAGGGCTTGGCCCCCACCTGTGTGTTTTAGTCCATCTTGAGTTGGACTGTTTGGTGTGGTGTCGAGACGGTCTCTCCTTCCTCTGCTAGTTCCTTTTGATCTTCATGTGCCTTGGTTGAAGGTTAGTTGCCCAGATTTTATTTTTGTTCTCTTCACTCCATTAGTCAATGCATTGTGTTTTTCATGTCAGTAGGACATTTGGAATGTTATTGAAACACGTCGTGTGTCTGCTGTGGCTCTGTGCCTCTCTGGTCCTTTCCTCAGGCTGCTGCCTGGGCTCTTTGTACTTCCCTGTCTGGCTCTTCAAGGTGAGTGCCAAGTTGGGGTTTGAAGTTAAAGCTACAGGCTGTGGGCACTGCAGCGCCAGCAAGGCTTTGGGTGTGCCCTGCGTGTCCCGTGTTCTGTGGCCTCAAGGGATTACCTTGTCTTCTTTGTCCAGTTTAGGGCTGTGCAGATCTGTGTGTTTTCTGGTTTCATTTCACTGTGATCAGAAAAGATAGTTTGTAAGACTTCAGTCATTCTTAATTCAAGACCTCTTTTACGGTGTGGTGTGTTCTGGAGAATATTCCAGGCGCTGGAGTAAAGTATGCGTGTTGTGTTCAGTTGCTTTGTCTTGTTCAGTTCGTCTTGAGCAGTCTTGCTGTTTTTTGCATTATTGCGGTGCCCTCCACAGGCGTCTCCCCTGCTAATTCTTGGCCACACACTGGTGTGCCCAGCTTCAGGACGCGGTCTGTGCTGCCTCACAGGTCCAGTGCGGGTCACGGCTAAGGCAAACTGTCTTCACACGTTACCTCGGGTGTTTGGGGCAATCCTTGTGTGCGATATCAAATTTTATGTAAGGATTAATAATCAAGTTCTTGCATTGCTTAGTGATTTTGTTTTGTCAGTTATTCAGAAAGACTCTGACAGGAGATTTAGCCCTTTTTTTTTAAGTAAGGTTGTCTCAAAAATATTTAGAGTTAGATATACAAAGATTTAGAATTACCATGTCTCCAGGTGATAACCTGATGTGATGTGGTTATCTTCTATTCCTAATGTGACTTTTCCTTACTTCTCAGTATTGACATTTCATGAAGAGTCTTTTAAAACATATTTTAATTTATTGTGTGTGTGTGTGTGTGCGCATGTGTGCGTGTGTGTGTCAGGGCACTATGTCCCTGTGGAGGACCAACGGTGACTTCAGGAATCATCCTGGATTGCTTCTACCTCTTTGTTGCTTCGCTCTGGGATTTCTCAGGCTCCGCCCATCAGGGCCAAAAGTGCAGGTAACTGCCAGTGTCTGCCTGGCATTTTTACGTGGCACCTGGGATCTGAACTCAGGACCTTCTGCATGTGAGGCAGAGTCTTAACCCCTGAGCCATCTCTCCAGCCCCTTATGAAGAGTCTTAATTGCAGCCATTTTGACCAATGGAGGCCTTAAACCACGGCTGGACATTTTTCCATATGTCTGTCTAGCTCCTACCATCCCCTGGGGAGGTCAGAGGACAGTGCCCTCTGGTGTTAGGATTGGCGGGGACGAGAAACCCAGCAGAACAGGAATGTGATGCAGAAGAGATGAAGAAAGGTGTAGTTGCTGGACAAAGGTGTAGTTTTCAGGTCAAGAACAGGTGAAGCAGACTTGTGATCTGAGCTAGGAGCTCTTACTTTCTTTCTAGTCTGCTGGGCGTGCAAGGTACCGCAGTACTGTTTTCATGGTGTTTTACGCTACGATTTTTTTTTAATATGTCTTCTTCAATTTTTTAATTTTTTTTATTATTTATTGAATTGTGTGTGTATGCGTGTGTTCGTGTGTGTGTGTGTGTATGTGTGTGTAGAACCACGGACGAATTCGGGAACCACCATAGACTCCTCCACCTCCTCCTTGTTTACTCTGCCCCGGGATGCGCAAGCTCCGCCCCACCAGGACCAGAAACGCAGGCCGTCCTCACTTCCGCCCGGCGTCTATACGTGGGGTCTAGGATCCGAACTCAGGATCTTCTGCCTGCAAGGCAGAGGCTTAACCCCTGAGCCACCTCTCCAGCCCCCTACGCTACGATTTTTAAGCTCTGTAATTATGACTTGGCATATAGCTTTCAAAACTTGTCCTGCTAATCTCTTCACGTCAGTGCATGTGCACGTGACGACTACAGGAATCTCTTCATGTTAGTTCTGTGCTTTTCCCTCTGCACCTGCTTTGCTTCTGTAAGGAATTGTGAGATTCCTACTCTGGAGTGGTTTGATTTGTTAGGTCCGGATTCAAGGAGGCGGCACAGATTTGTGGCCCTAGGTCTGAGCGTGCCGTCACCGTGAGAGCCTGTGTGGCATCTACCATGATCACTCACTCGCTGGCTCTGAAACAGTCTCACAGCCAGGCTGGCTTCAGACTCAACTCCTGTGAACTTGATCCTCCCACTCTGCCTCCTTGGTGTTGGTGTGAGGCGTGTGCCACCACGACGGCGTACGTGGTGCTAGGGGCAACTAGAGCCACCTTCCAGCCCCAGCTGGTCTGACTGTTAGTTTTCCTATTTGTTATTTAGACCTGTAGGTTTTAATTTCTTTTAAATTCAGATTTTCATATTAAATAGAGTTCTTAATTTTGCATTTCTCCTCCACATCCTTGGTCATTGGCAGATTAATTGTTCTGTCTGTGACTCGGCCCAGGAATAAGTAGGTAGATGTGTAAGCGGATCTGCTCCGTTCTCTTTTCTTCTGGCCGGCTCATCTTCAGTACTCTCACACTTGGTGGCCATTACTGCTGCTTCCTCAGGGCTGGTGCAAAGGCCACAGCTGGAGAGCTGCTCCAGGGACCCCGCTCTTAGGCTGAGAAACTCGGGCAAGTCAGTGTGCATGCAGCAAGGTTGGAACATTAGGAAGAGATCAGTGCCCACCTAGTGGGTAGGTGGGGATTTATGGGACGTCACAACTGGGTGTCTAGAAGTTATATTGTTTAAAGGATATAGTACATATAAAGAGTAAAAATATTCATACATTTGCATATGATTTTCTGTGCGTGTGTGTGTGTGTGTGTGTGTGTGTGTATGTGTGCTTTACCTGGTTTCCTGAGTGGGTTCTAACTTAGGTGATCAGGTTAATGCAGTAAATACTTTGCTGGACCAGCTCACTGGCCGTGCACACTTACAAAAAAAAAGATTATTAAGTAGTTATGGAGACTATTAAGTGGTTTATAGAGTGCCTTGTAGAGGTTTGCAGATAAAAGAAATAAAAAGCCACAGGTGAAATGGGTCAAAAGAAATCTCTCTGTGAGAGGTCTTAAGCAAGACGTGTGTGGACCATAAGCATGGGTGGGACTTCAGTGAGCACTGGTGGGCAAGGAACACTGCTAGAGTGAAAAGTTAAGGCACATTTTATCCTAACCTGGGGTTTGTGCTGTTTTGACACCTTGCTTTGCAGGGCTCAGAAAAGGGAGGGTCCTTTCCATAGAGAGAGGGGGTCCCACGGTGCTTTTGTTGATGGTGAGAAGCCAGAGGGTCAGGTGGGGAAGGCACCTCTTCTTTCCCATGCTCCTTAATTTTCCTTGAAGTCTTTCTACCTGGCTTGTTACCTTTTAACCATTTTTGCTAAACTTCACACTAAGCCCTCCAGGGCTGTGGTGCGGTGTGTCTGACATGCCCAGTCTCATGATTTCTGTAAAAGTTTACGCGTAGGGTTTTAACGTTTGCTTTCATTGCTGCTTATTGTATGGCGGCCCACATCACCCTGTGCCTCTTTTTTTTTTTTTTTTTTTTTTAGGTTACAGTTCATTTTTTTTTTAAATTTATTTATTCAATTGTGTGTGTGTGTATGCGTATGTGTAGAACCAAGGGTGAATTCGGGAATCATCTTGGACCTCTTCTACTACCTCCTTTTTGCTCTGTCCCGGGATTCACAGGCTCCGCCCACCAGGACTAGAAGTGCAGGCCG
The DNA here is from genome assembly GCA_023101885.1 of Typhlomys cinereus. Classification (NCBI taxonomy): domain Eukaryota; kingdom Metazoa; phylum Chordata; class Mammalia; order Rodentia; family Platacanthomyidae; genus Typhlomys; species Typhlomys cinereus. The sequence continues at coordinate 145,301 of JALPQD010000732.1, forward strand.
CCCCCCCTTCCGCTGGGTGTTTGTCCCTGGGATCCGAACTCAGGCAGAAGCTTAACCCCTGAGGCACCTCTCCAACCCCACCCTGTGCCTCTTTTATGTGTGCAGTCTACCCTTGAGGTTCTTTGTACAGAAGCTCATGGAGAAAGTGAGACTTGTTTATTTGGGGTTTTTTTTTCTGGTGTCTGTGGCCGTCTGCCTTCTTGCTCCTTGGAACGGCGTCTTCTTCCGGAAGTTCTAACTCAGGCTGCGATGGCTCTGCCCGGTTCACTGTGGCTCTGCTCCGCCCTGTGCTGACTGTGTCCCCCCATGCCCGGCACTGATTTCGTGCCTATCACTGTGGGTTTTTACTGTGTGACCGTGGTGGTGCCCAGCGACTTGCCTGAACCTGCTCTGTTTGCAGGTGGCTCCTCTGGCCTGCCACGGCTGGCAGCATTCGTACCATGGCGATGGCAGAACACAGCTTCCCGATGCCAGGGACTTGTCGATGGAAACAACTACCCAGTGGGGCTCCAGGGGCCACCAGGTGTGTTGACAAGAACAAGAGGAATGCTGTGCTGTGAGAACAGAAGAGCTTTGTTGTTTTCTGTCTGCTGTTCTCGCAGATGCTCCTGGCTTCGTGTGGATCAGCGGCCAGAGCATCTGCCCTGACTTTCTGCTCGTCCTCATTCCAAGTCTCGTGCTTATTTTGCTTTAATGTTTATGAGGTGGGGGAGGCGTGCACGTGGAGGTCGGCAGACCGCCGGCAGAGGTTGGTTTTCTCCTGGATTGAACTCTGCTCGCCAGGGTTGTGCACACGGGTCGCCCACCCACTGAGTCTTCTCTGGGGCATTGAGAGTTGGCTTGTGGGTTCCGCGGTCCGGGAGAGCAGCCCAGGGCTTCATGCGTAGAAGGTGAACGCTGTAGGTAAGTAGTGAGCGGCCACCGAGCTGTTACCTGGCCTTTTAATTTTAAAAACCTCGAAGACAGGATTTCACCAGCTTTCCTGGGCTGGCCTTGGATTTGCGCTACAGCCTGGGCAGACCTTGACTCTCCGTTCTCTTGCCTCTGCCCCCCAAATACAGACTTGCGTTTGGAACATGGAAATGTTTCAAGTTTTAATCCAGAGGGAGGGGTTTAAATATGTGACTGTCCAGATCCAGCTACTCAGGAGCTGGCGCAGGAATTGCTGGTGTCGAGGAGTTGCCAGCCAGCCCGAGCCGTAGAGTTCAGACCCTGTCTGTAAGTGAGGTGGGAAAAGCCAGGCCTGGTGGTGTCCGTGTGATGGGCCAGCTGCAGGCTGACCAGTCTGGTTTACTGAGTGAGTTTCAGGCTAGCCTTGGCTGCGGGCGAGACCTTGAGTCTCCCTAACCCCCCACCCCTGCACACTGATAAAAGCCAAGTCCCAACTACTTGTGCTTCGTACATCTGAAAAATACTTAGATTCGAGAGCCTTTTACATTGATTGAAAAGGGAATAGCAAGAAGCATATAACATTAAAGGAAAGAGAGTACTGAACAAAGTTACTTAAAATTTACATTAGAAAGAATTATGGAAGCGTTTGCACGGGGAGAGAAATGGTTTGGTGATGAGAGAAAAACACGAAAGAAAGCAGGAAGAAGGTTATTGGAAAGAAATCATTGGAAGAAATGGGATGAAATGGGAAGGCTTTGATAGGGAGGGAGTCTTTTATTTCTTAACCATAAGCGAGAAGTCTGAGGAGAAGCTCACCTGTAGGTGGGTGCTGGGGGTCGAGGGAGTCCCTGCCCACAGTGATGATGGCCGTGAGCCCAGGGCTGGAAATGAGGGAGGAGCTGTCCCAGGGCAAAAGGGCTCCCCCAGCGGGATCTTTGCCTCTCAAAGTCACACCTACAATTGTTTCTTTTCTTTATTGGTTTATAACAGTCTTACACATTTGCGGGGTCTGGTGTATGTCATTATGTGTGTGAAGAAAGTAATAACTGGATCAGGTGGTCAGTGTGCATATTTTCTCCAGCATTTACTGCTCTTCCTTAACTCACAGCCACAGATGAGTAAATTTGTTTTTCTCTAATTGGCTTTTGTTTATCTGTACTTCTATAATATTGTATAGTGGATAAATGTATACCTTAAAGTTACTGCTCATGCATTTTATTAATTAATTTTAAATACTGAAAAAAATCTCACTGGAAAATAGGAATCTGGTCCAGTGAGATGCTTCTGCTGGTGAAGAGGTTTGCACTGCAAGGTTGATGACCAAGGCCGAGCAAGCCCCACCCACCCGCCTGAGGTCGCCCAACCCCACCCACCAACCTGAGGTTGATCAACACCCCCCCACACCCACCCAACCTGAGGTCTGTTAACACCCCCCACATCCACATCCAGAGGAGCCTTTCAGAGCAGGCTTTCACCTTCCATCTGGTGGGCTCGCAGGACTGAGCGCAGTCTTCAGGTTTGCAAGCCTGCTGAGCCATCTCCCGGCCTGCAGATTTGAGTCCAAGTGTTAACGCAGGTGTAACTCGGTCATAATCAGCATGCTTTCTTTCAAAATCATAGCTACAGAGAGTGGAATCTTGGCGTTGTCTTGCTCAAGAAATGGATCGTTCTCAGACCTTGGATGCGTCCCAGAGCCCCGTTGCGGTGCAAGTGGAAAGAGCTCACGTGACAGCCTCCCCATCTCTGGAGGAAGGGGGCCTGACCCACCCAGAAGGTCCCGTCCAGGAACCAGCCAGCAGCATCTTATGTTCTTCGCTGCTAGGTAATCCCAGGCCTAGTTATAAAAAGGGTTGGGGCGGTCCTGTTGGTGTCGCACCCCACTCGCTCGGGCATCTGTTGAGCGTGTCCAGCATCCTCGGAGGCTTAGCTTGGCTCTGGTCTGGTTCTGTCAAATGAACTCATTTTGTCATGCCTGCTCATGGAGGGGACGCGATTGCTTCTCTATTGGCAGCCCCCACCATCGCCTGCAGAGTCGTTCTTGGGAAAGCCATTTGCAGCTCTGCCTCCAATTCTTGGGAGCTGTTTGCAACTCTGCCTCTTTCGGTTCTTGGGATCAAGTCACTGCTGTTCTCAGCTTTGTGATCAAATGGATTAGTGTATCCACGATGACCCCTCCTCTGTCCAATGCCCCTCCCCTGCCCAGCATGAAGGGCCCCCTTCTGCCCACCATGAAGGGCCCTGTCTTGTGTAGGTGTTTATGGCGCCCTGCGCGTGTTGCTACGGCCACATGCGTCCAGATGGTTGTGCTTCCTGGTGCTCCTCCGTTCTCAACTTCCCAAATCCTCTGTCTCCCTTCTGTGTCCCCTGAGCCTTGGGGTGTGGTCTGCTGTCCCCCTAGTCTTGGGGCGTGGTCTGTCCCATTTAGGGCTCAGTGTGTGGAGCAGGGCGTCTGCGCTAACCTTGGCCTCTGCAGAGGAGGTTTCTCTCCCAGGCGCAGAGCAAAGCTGGATTTATCAGCTCTTTACAGAGACAAACTGAAGTTACTTTCAAATCATCAAGGGGTTCAGCCATAAGTTTTTACAGTTTATAGTGACCCAGAATAAGACCAAATTCTTCTCAAAATCAAGCTAATGCTATTCAAGTCAGATCAGTGCCACATTCTACTATGGGGATCATGGAAACCAGCTGTAGGTTTGCAGTTGAAGAAAGATGGTTGCAAATTAGAGACTTTTGGTGAGGAGACTGTGATACAGGACAAAAGATGCTGTGGCCAGATGTCCATCCACTGCAGGAGATGACGCAAGTGTCTGAGTGCCTACTGTGTGCTGAAGAGACCACTCAAATGTCTGAGTGCCTACTGTGCGTGAGCCCCTTTGATGTACTCTGAAACAGCAGCACAAATCTTCACACTTAGGTTGTGATGATTGTAGTGCAGTGTCTGTGGGGACGCTAGACACTTGGGATTAAGGCAAGCCTGGCCATTTCCATGGCAACACATTTGGAACTTGTTTTGTGTTTGTAACTGCAATAGGTACCTGTCCCTTGGGGTTGCCACAAGGATTTGCCTATCAGTGTTTGCACCCCCACAGCTCAGTGTACATTATTACTCGAATGCTCTAGAACCTTCCAGATGGCAGCCTAGGTAGGGGCTTTAGGTACTGCGCCATCCTCCAGACCAGGATTTCATGTTTGATTTGCAGTCATACAGGACGACTTCGCATCTGTTGATCTGCCTTTGCTGACGTGCTTGACGCAAGATCAGGAGTTTGAGCCCAATTCTTTATTTCAACCAAATGAACTTGATTTTGCACCTTTGAGGTAGGAGGATTTATTTGTTTGCCTTCTAACCTTTCTGCTCTGTAAGTTGTTACTATTATCAGTGGCTTCTGGCTAAGTCAGGTCTTGGAAATAAGGGTTATGTGTTTTGCAAATTCTGAATGTATCAGGCTCTAAATGCATGTTAATGTAAGACAGTCATGCATGTGTAAACGTGCAGGGTAACTGCAGTTTATTTAAAAATAGTTTGTTGTGTGCTGTAGCCCTTCAGGCGTACCTCAGTCATCAGACGCACGGCTTACCGAGTACAGACTCGTGTGCCCCTTCCTCCCTCCTCCTCGCTGCAGCGGCATTCATTCTAGGAGCGCCGTTGGTCAGCTTGCTTTTGACTTAGTTTAGCTCTTTACCTTTGTGTGTGTGTGTGTGTGTGTGTGTGTGTGTGTATGTGTTTGGTATTTTTTTTTGTTTGTTTTTGGTAACATTCCAAATCAATGTCTTCAAGAATAATCACAACAGAAGTAGTTTGGAATCCCTCGGAACATTTGGAATTGCCCATGACTTTCTTTTAATGGCTCCTTAAATTAAAAACACTAGATGTTTAGAAAGTCTACCATTCCTTTCTCATTACCTTGTAATCACAATTATGAAATGCTCTGTGCTCATTAGAGTGACAGCTGATGATTAAGTTACATTGTGTTTTGAGAGATCACTCCTTTTATTATTATTTATTCAATTGAGCGTGTGTATGTGTGAGTGTGCGTGTGTGTATAGAACCATGGACAAATTCGGGAACCACCATGGACCGTTTCCACCTCCTCCTCGTTTACTCTGCCCCAGGATTCACAGGCTCTGCCTACCAGGACCAGAAACGCAGGCCGCCCCCGCTTCCGCCCAGCGTCTATACGTGGGGTCTAGGATCAAAACTCAGGACTTTCCACCTGCAAGGCAGAGGCTTAACCCCTGAGCCACCTCTCCAGCCCCTGGGAGATCACTTCACAAGTTAAATAATGAGTTAAATCATAGCAGGTGATGAGCATTAAAATAGCAAGCCTTATTCAAAATGCATTTGAAACTTTTAAAGAACTTTTTATAGTATGAAAATCGATTCTGTATCATTTTGAACACATTTTCAAATAAAGTTGATTTTAATAGCACATTAGGTTTATCTTTGTGTTAGTACTTAAAAAGCGAGTGTTTGCACGCCAAGCAATGCAGTGGGAACCCCACGCCTGCTGGCCGGCAAGATGTGAAAAAGATTACAAAGAAAGCGCACTAAAGAGCACTTGTCTTTTCAGGGGGACGCCCGATCAGTCCGGAGACATGCAGTGGCTGTGCCGCCCGTCGGAAGTCAGGGAAGCGCTGATCCAGGCCACCTCAGAAGCATCATCCGATGTAGCCACCAGTTGCTTCAGTGTGTCTCAGCACCTTCTCGCCAGTAGCACTTTTGGGTCTCAGCAGTCCCTCTCACTGCTGGAACCAGGGAATAATGAAGAGAGCGTGTCGTGGAGGACACGGAAGAACAGTGAGCAGCCAGCAGACAGATCAGCCAATAAAGACATCTCAGCTTCACCTCCATTCGATGCTAGTGATGAAAACATAGCTACCCAAGCATACATGGGCGCAGATCCTAGCAGTGTGCGTGCGCCGCCACCGGTGGGTCTGGGCAGTAAGGACCATGGGGCTCCTCCAACGGTATTTTCTTTCTTGCGGCGCATGTTTGAAAGAAGAGAAAAAGGGCCATCCTGGGCCTCTGAGAATCCCCCCAAGATCGTTTGCTTAAAGGCTCCATCTGAGAGTAAAATGCATGGAAATGCATTGGAGTTCTACAAAGAAAACGATCTGAAGAAGGAACCATCTGGACACTTGAGACAAAAGGAGACTAGGGGCACTTTGGCCTCTTCGGAGGCGCTCCTGGTCCCTGGCAGTGTCTCCACGGCGGACACTTCTGGGGGTCCGCCCCAGGTCGCCCAGCGTAGCTCGAGTGCGGCGTCAGAGCAGCCGTATTGCCAGGAGGAAAGCCAGCTGGCAGCTGCTGAGCGCCGTGAGAAGGGGGCTGCAGGGAACGTGGCCTTTGAGGCCGTCATCGCCTCCATCGAGCCTTCAGGGCAAGAGACGTCTGGAAGTGAGTGCCAGGACAGCAGCAAGTCCTTCGCAGGTGACCGCCAAGGGAGAGAACCAGATGCCTCCCTAAGCAGTAGTGACGAGCACTCTGCCTCCGATACGCTTCAGCATCCAAAATGTCACTCCACTTCCGGCGTGTTTGACCCTGTAGCTCCCAAGCCATCTTTGCATCAAGGAGAAGATGGCCCTGTTCCCCTGCGTGAGTGCCCACACGTAGAGTCACCTCCTCACACGCCGCAGCACGTGCCCAGCGAGCCACTGCTCATTATTCCGGAGCTTAAGTCATCTGCGCCTTCAAGTGAGGCTTGTGACCAGGCTGCTGTTTTTGGGAAAACTCGGTCACTTTTATTTCAGTGTGACGTATATGAGGAGCCGTGTCTTCCTTCTGGGAGGATAAACTCTGTCACTGCTCTTGGCCTTGCAGAGGACAAGGTAGCATCTTCAACCATTATTTATCCACTGCAAGTCCCAACTTCAGATTCTTGTGTTTTACAAGACGTAGAGCAGCCAACCTTGGAAGAAGTTGTGGATTCCTCAGACTATAACTTGGGTAAGACTATAACTACCCTGAAGTAGTTCCCTTAAGGGACTCATCTGTGGTTATAGGAAGCAGCTTTTCGGCAGAATACTGGTGGGCAAGATGGTCAGCCAAGAGGCCTTCCTAAAAGCTGGTAAAGGCCCAGGAGAAATTCCTTGGCTAAAGGGGTGAGTGCAGTGTTGCTACGCACACTCACACCCTGTGACTCCTATTTCTAGAGTGTCTGCAAGGGAAGGCCGAGTCCGATGTCATGACCACGGATGGCGGCACCGAGTGCTCGAGCCTGGATGAGCCCACCATCCTCTGCATCGTGAGGGCTGCCGACCTCCAGAGAGAGGTGAGACGCGGCCAAGCCGGGGACAGCGTGGTGTCTCAGGACGACTCGGAGTGGTGGTGTTCTCACTGGACCTGTTTTGTCTCCAGGTGGGCGGCGCGCACAGCCTGACCGGCGCGTTCTCAGACCTGGACAGTCTCCTCGAGCAGCTGTGCAGTGGCTCCCTGCGCTGGCCACCGTCGGCGCCGTCCTCGGTGCCACCGTCTTCTCTGGAGGACGACGGCACGTTGGAAAAGCCTGTGAGTTTTTCTTTTACGTTTCTCATGGGCAGGAAAAGGAATACTTTAGTTGAAAGTGAAGGACCTGTTGTGCTGTAATGTTTGTAGTATAGCCTAGTATAATGTTCTGAAGCAGTGTACACGCCGGGCCTCCTCATGACCTTCTTGAACCGCTCTCCTTCAAGAGAAAACCCCTGCTTGCCTGCACAAGGAGCATCTCGTAGTAGTCTCCCTGAGTTAAACCCTCATGGCGTTTTTTGTGAATCTCACTCGTAAATGTCGTCCTTACCTAAATTCACCTTGTTTAGATTGGCACGGGAAAGGCACTTGCTGCCAAGCCTGCTGACCCGAGTTCCGTCCTGGAAGTCCACATGCTGCGCCAGTTCCTGAAAGTTGTCCTCTGATCTTAACATGTGCATCGTGGCGAGTGCATGCACAGGCGTGTGCCCATGAGCACACACCAACAAGCAATAGGTGTGTGTGTGCAGTGGGTGAGTGTGTGCGTGGTTGTGCCATTTGTGGGTCCTGGGGATCGGAAGACCACCCGTGTGTGCCGTTCCTCGCCTCTCCCCCTCCTGGGGACGGGGCTCTTCACCACTGCCACACAGTCTGGGACAGGTGAGACCCTGTTTAAAAACGGGTTTTGTTTTTATTAAAGCCTACATGCATTTGGAATTCAATCAGAAGATGCATGACTGGACTAATCTTTGGCAGGAAGAGAACCTGAAAGTGCTGACATGCATTGAGTACTCACCTGAATGTAGCGGATGGTCTGCACTGCGCCTGCTGGCTCCACTCACTGCCCGAACATCTGAATCACAGCCTTCGCCAGATGACATGGGACCGTCTGGCTGTTGTTCAGTGGAGAGGGGACAGTCTCGCTCGACTGTTGTTCGGTGGAGAGGGGACAGTCTCGCTTGACTGTTGTTTGGTGGAGAGGGGACAGTCTCGCTTGACTGTTTGGTGGAGAGGGGACAGTCTCGCTTGACTGTTGTTTGCTAGAGAGGGGACAGTCTCGCTTGACTGTTGTTTGCTAGAGAGGGGACAGTCTCGCTTGACTGTTGTTTGCTGGAGAGGGGACAGTCTCGCTTGACTGTTTGGTGGAGAGGGGACAGTCTCGCTTGACTGTTGTTTGGTAGATGGGACAGTCTCGCTTCACTGTGGTTGGTGGACAGGCGACAGTCTCGCTTCACTGTGGTTGGTGGACAGGGGACAGTCTCGCTTCACTGTGGTTGGTGGAGAGGCGACAGTCTCGCTTGACTGTTGTTTACTAGAGAGGCGACAGTCGCTTGACTGGTGGAGAGGGGACAGTCTCGCTTGACTGTTGTTTGGTGGAGAGGGGACAGTCTCGCTTGACTGTTTGGTGGAGAGGTGACAGTCTCGCTTGACTGTGTTTGCTGGAGAGGGGACAGTCTCGCTTGACTGTTGTTTGCTGGAGAGGGGACAGTCTCGCTTGACTGTTGTTTGCTAGAGAGGGGACAGTCTCGCTTGACTGTTGTTTGCTAGAGAGGGGACAGTCTCGCTTGACTGTTTGCTAGAGAGGGGACAGTCTCGCTTGACTGTTGTTTGCTAGAGAGGGGACAGTCTCGCTTGACTGTTTGCTAGAGAGGGGACAGTCTCGCTTGACTGTTGTTTGGTGGAGAGGGGACAGTCTCGCTTGACTGTTTGGTGGAGAGGGAACAGTCTCGCTTGACTGTTTGGTGGAGAGGGGACAGTCTCGCTTGACTGTTGTTTGGTAGATGGGACACTCTCACTTCACTGTTGTTTGGTGCAGAGGGGACAGTGGTGGAGAGGGGACAGTCTCGCTTCACTGTGGTTGGTGGACAGGGGACAGTCTCGCTTCACTGTGGTTGGTAGACAGGGGACAGTCTCACTTCACTGTGGTTGGTGGAGAGGCGACAGTCTCACTTCACTGTGGTTGGTGGAGAGGCGACAGTCTCGCTTGACTGTTGTTTACTAGAGAGGCGACAGTCTCGCTTGACTGTTGTTTGGTGGAGAGGGGACAGTCTCGCTTGACTATTGTTTGGTGGAGAGGGGACAGTCTCTCTTGACTGTTGTTTGGTGGAGAGGGGACAGTCTCGCTTGACTGTTGTTTGCTAGAGAGGTGTTGCAGTCCGCCTGCACCATTGCTGATAAATGACCATCGCACATCTTAAGGGAACAAGGAATTTACTTTCTTACGACAGTCCGGTTACAGTTCTTAAAGGTCCAGCTTGACGGGAGAGCACGCACCAACACCAGGGCCGAGGGAACTGGCCACCATAATGGCTGAGAGATGGACAATCCTTACTTGCCAGACCAGCATGTCTGGCCAAGTGAACAGAAGGATGCCAACTCTCTCAACCAGCTCTCTGTGATTTATCCAGGGCCTAATCCCACCCACCATGGGCTGGGTCTTCCCCAGCAGCCAGACAATCTCCTTCAGGTTTGCTCTGGGCTTAACTCAACCATCAACTCTCTACACCTGTGCCCAGAGCTCAAACCCTCAAGAGTCAAGTTGACACCTGTGCTTAACTATGACAAGAGGGGACAGTCTCGCTTGACTGTTGTTTACTAGAGAGGCGACAGTCTCGCTTGACTGTTTGGTGGAGAGGGGACAGTCTCGCTTGACTGTTGTTTGCTAGAGAGGGGACAGTCTCGCTTGACTGTTTGCTAGAGAGGGGACAGTCTCGCTTGACTGTTTGGTGGAGAGGGGACAGTCTCGCTTGACTGTTGTTTGCTAGAGAGGGGACAGTCTCGCTTGACTGTTTGGTGGAGAGGGGACAGTCTCGCTTGACTGTTTGGTGGAGAGGGGACAGTCTCACTTGACTGTTGTTTGGTAGATGGGACAGTCTCACTTCACTTGTTTGGTGCAGAGGGGACAGTGGTGGAGAGGGGACAGTCTCGCTTCACTGTGGTTGGTGGAGAGGGGACAGTCTCGCTTCACTGTGGTTGGTGGAGAGGCGACAGTCTCGCTTGACTGTTGTTTACTAGAGAGGCGACAGTCTCGCTTGACTGTTGTTTGGTGGAAAGGGGACAGTCTCGCTTGACTGTTGTTTGGTGGAGAGGGGACAGTCTCGCTTGACTGTTGTTCGGTGGATGGGACAGTCTCGCTTGACTGTTGTTTGGTGGAGAGGGGACAGTCTCGCTTGACTGTTGTTCGGTGGATGGGACAGTCTCGCTTGACTGTTGTTCAGTGGATGGGACAGTCTCGCTTGACTGTTGTTTGATGGATGGGACAGTCTCGCTTCACTGTTGTTTGGTGGATGGGACAGTCTCGCTTCACTGTTGTTTGGTGGACAGGCGACAGTCTCACTTGTTCCCGAGCTGGCCTGGCTCAGCATTACCTGCAGTGCCTTGGCAGGCCGTTCTCCTGCCATGGCCCTGCTGAGCACTGGAGTGGCATTACCAGCACACCCCATACCCACGACCATGAAATCTTCAGCATCCATTTTAAAGTAAGGTTTATTAAAACCAGTGCAGTTTGAAATGAATGCTTTTCCTTTCTTGTCTGTTCCATAGACACTTCACTTGGACCTGAGCACTAGTCAAACTCACTTGTCTGCTTCGCCTTCATTTGTTCCTCACGACCTCTATGACAGGTCAGAGCAGCATTCCAATCTCAGACTGCTGAGGGTCTCTCCTGATGTGGTGCCAGCCCTTCTCCCACGTGTAGCAGGTAGGTAGGAAGCAGAGGCCTTCAGTGCCTTCCTTATGCCCAATCAGGGAAAACCATCCACCACACCTTTGTTGCAACCTGGCTAGATTCGGGGTTGTCCGGGTGTCGGCAGATAATTATTTCTAGACATTAGCGATGGTCTTGAACTGGCCTTTGCAGTGTGTCTGTCCAGCTGGCAGACCTGGATTGAGCTAAGAGGCAGAGAGAAGGAAAACTGGAGACCCTGTAGACATGTGCTGGTGGGTCTGCATGAGCTGACAAGCGTCGGCTGACAAGGACTTACCATCTAAACCATCTCACCTCTGTTCTTTGTTTTTGCCAAGTAATAGTCCATCGTGTGTGGATGTGTCGCATTTGCTTGTTCAGCAGCTGGTGGAGATAACATGCTCAACTGTTTGGCACAATATGGCTGTGAACATGCATATACTAACTTTTTCTTAAACTTGGGGTTTTCTTGTTTATGAAATACGTATCTAGTAGCATTTCTCATAGAATTCTGTTTATCCTTACGAGTTCTCTGAAAGTGTGTGTGTCATGTGCAGATTTGTCTCCTCACATCCTGAGGACAGTAGCTACTTCCTGCCTTGTTGCTTACAGCCACCGGTGCATGTTGAGCTGGATCTGACTGTGTGTTGGCTATTCGTGCATCTTTCTTTTTGAAAAAATTTTTGTCTCTGTGTGAGAAAGAGAGAGAGAGAGAGAGAGAGAGAGAGCGAGCACACCGTATGTGTGTGGAGGACCCAGGGTGACTTCGGGAGTAATTTTGGATTGTTGTACTTCCTTTTTTCTTTGCTCTGGGATTTCCCAGGCTGATCCTTCCAGAGCTGGGAGTTCAGGCTACCCCATTTCCGCCTGATATTTTTATGTAGGGACCCCAGATTGGAACTGAGGTCCAAGAGTCTTGATTTCTAAGCCATCTCTCCAGCCCCTGTGCATATTCTCTAGGGAAATACACCCATTTTTGGTTGTTGCTTGTCTTCCTACCTCTGTGCTTACCAGTGTTCTGTGTGCTCTCCGAGGCAGGTCTTTTTGGGGGTGTCGTTTGCAGGTTTTCCATGCTTGACGGTGATTCTTCACCTACTCGATGGTGGTGTTTTGATGAAATCTACTTTTTTATTTTTTTTTTTTTGGAGATCATGTCCCATGTTTCCTAGATTGGCCTCAAATTCAAGCTTCTGTGTAGCTAAGGATGGCTTTGCATTTACCTTCCTATCTGCACCTCCCGAGAACAGGTGTGCACCACCGTCTAGTTCATTGTGTGCTGCGGACTGGGCCTTAGACTTGGTTTGTGCCTGGTAGATGAGCACTTTACCCACCAGCCATGCCCAGCCCTCTCCTGATTTTTTTAATTAGAAAAATTTTAAATTGTGATGGAATACAGCATAGAATTTGCCATTTCAGTCAGTTTTTAAATGTACAAAGCCATCCGTACAAACCCATCCCTCCATATGTTTACTGTCCCCACTACCAACAGTACAGAGCTCCCTACTCCCCTTTCTGAGTCCTCATGACATCCATTCTGCTTTTTGTCCCTGTGGATTGGGCCATTTTGGGACAAGTAAGTGTCGTCACGCAGTGTCGTCTCAGCCTGGGTTACTTAGCTCATCGCTTGGGCTCTTTGTAGAAAGTTTAGCAACTACCAATTGTCCTTTCATACTGCGTGTCTAGTAGTTTTTTTATTTTTCATTAATCGGCTTTGATAATTTATTTAATTTAGGCAAAGCCATCTAATCTTTTGGCAAACAGCTCTTCATAATCTCATGTGTTACTTTTTTTTGTCAGTAAGATTGGTAGTAATGGTTTCTCTTCGTTCCTGATTTGGTAATTTTCTGTCTTTTTTGTCTTGGAAAGTGTAAATGTGTCGGTTTAAATATGCTCATTTTGGTAACCTTTTCAATAAACTTCTGCTCCTGATTCACTTTCTGCTTTGTTTTCTGTGTGTTACCCTCACGGTATAACTGCACATGGATGAAATGGGATAGAACGTGTCTGATCGCTTATGCCTCTTGCTTTATCTGCCAAGCTCTTCCCGCACGCTGGTCAGGCAGGTCTGCGCACAGCGCAGTCTATTTCTGTGCGACTGGGATCATTTCATCTCATCTTTAGGGTTTTTCTACTGTCCATAGTCTTCATTACCACATTCACAGTCCTATACTATAGTGTTATTTCTATTGCTTGTTCTACTTTGTATTGTAATTTATGTCTTCATATACATCTCCTTTGATGGTTATTTCCACAGGAGTCATTTATAAACCTTTAAAGATCAAAGTACTAAAGTTTCATTCATTTTATTTACATAAAGTAAGAAATTTTAAATTGAAAAAATAAGTAATATGAACACATCACTTTTTCTTTAGGAGATCCTTCTAAAGGAGGCGTGGCTGAAATTGCTCAAACCAAATTGAAACCAGGCACCACTACCATCCCGAGAGAAGAAGACATCGGTGTTCGCGCATCCTTGCCCTTACAGCAGCTGGCTGTAAGTCCTCAAGAGAATGCTATGGGTCACCCCACTGATATTTCCAATCAGACGGCAATGACAGGTGGTCATCGAATTGAGGGGAGTCTGAAGGTCTCAGATGTTCCTGTGCCCGCTGACCAGAGGACTGGAATATTCTTGGCCCCCTCTGTCTCCTACGCGCAGAAGGAGAAGCCCAGTGTTTCACCGCTGACGGTGGCTACCAGCCTGACGGCTGCAGCACCTTCTTCTTCGTACGCATCCAGAGAGACGCCTGGTGTCTTCTACCAGCAGGAAGTGCCAGAGGAGGCTCTAAAAGTTTCGTCCATTTCAGGAGCAGTTGACCCAAGCACCGGGGTACCATTGCCCTCCGTTTCTCACCCTGCTCTTTTCCACCAGCAGGCTATATCTGACAGCCATCAACCTGAAGATGCTCTCAGACTTTCAGCTCCTCCTAGGATATCACCTGTGATCCCTGCTCTCTACTCACCGAGAGAGAAACCTAGTATTTTATACCATAGTTTGCCAGACACATACTCAGTTGACCAGGCACCACCCGTGTTAGCAACTCCTGGACAGGCTGACGAGAGGAGTGCTGACCCGAGGAGCGGCTTACCTACAGCAGCGACTCCTTTTCCTGGACAGGCTGACCCGAGGAGCGGCTTACCTACAGCAGCGACTCCTTTTCCTGGACAGGCTGACCCGAGGAGCGGCTTACCTACAGCAGCGACTCCTTTTCCTGGACAGGCCGACCTGAGGAGTGGCTTACCTACAGCAGCGACTCCTTTTCCTGGACAGGCTGACCTGAGGAGTGCTGACCCGAGGAGCGGCTTACCTACAGCAGCGACTCCTTTTCCTGGACAGGCTGACCCGAGGAGCGGCTTACCTACAGCAGCGACTCCTTTTCCTGGACAGGCTGACCTGAGGAGCGGCTTACCTACAGCAGCGACTCCTTTTCCTGGACAGGCCGACCCGAGGAGCGGCTTACCTACAGCAGCGACTCCTTTTCCTGGACAGGCCGACCCGAGGAGCGGCTTACCTACAGCAGTGACTCCTTTTCCTGGACAGGCTGACCTGAGGAGCGGCTTACCTACAGCAGCGACTCCTTCCTACTCAAGAACTACTACACCTGGTGTTTTCTATCAGTTACCCCTATCGGGTAGTCATTTATCTAGAGAGACCGTGAGAGCTTTGGCTGTCCCTAGGCCAACTGACCAAACAAGTGACGTTCAATCTGTGACACCTACTTTCTACTCACACAGAGAAGAGCCTAGCGCTTTCTATCAGGTGCGAGAGTCGCCGCAGCATCCTTCAACTGAAGGCCTAGCTGTTTCTGGAGCAGCCGACCAGGAGCAGCCTGGGATATACTCGGTACCAACGATGCCGTCTGGTTTTTATCCACAGGATAGGAGGCCTGGTCTTTTCTACCAACAGGCTCTGCCAGTCAGTTACCCAAGTAAAGATTCCTTCGAGGTTTCAGCCATTTCTGGATCAGCTAGCCAGAGGCCCCGGGCCCCGACTGAGGAGACATTGCCAGGTGCACTTGCTCCTGGCCAAGGCGAGCAGAAGAGGCTCGGTGCGCCGCCCCTGCAGACGCTCCCAAGGGTCCCTCTGCCTGAAGAAGCCGTAGCACAGCCTGCTGACTCTGCACCAGTTATCCATAAAGCTGGGATTCCAGCCATGCTTTCTAGTTCCTACAAGCATAAGGAGAAATCTAGCACTTTCTCCAGTCAGGAGTTGCCAGACAGTGGTGTCCCTCCAGAGATTCTGAAAGTTTTGGTTGTCCCTGGACCTGCTGACCAGAAGTCAGCCCCCTCTGTTTCCCATCCATACAGTGAAAAGTCCGTTGTTTTCCATCAGAAGTTGCCCGAGAGTCACCCAACAGAAAAGCCCCCCAGAGCCGTGTTTGCCCCAGGACTACCTGACCAGAAGACGGCCGTGGCCGCAGAGCCTCCTTCCTACTTGTACCCGTTGACTGGCAGGCCAGATGCTCATCTGTCTGAAGATGCTATCCAAGTTTCATCTGGTTCTAGATTAGCTGATCAGACATCTGAAATACCAGCTCTCTCCTCTGCTTCGTACTCTTACAAAGAGAGGCAGAAACTTCCAGGCGACTTCCTTGCTGAGGACGCTGTGAAAGTGTCAGGCGTGTCTGGAATGGAGACACCCTCTGGCTCTGCTGGCTCCTATTCACAAAGAGAGAGGCCTGGGACTTTCTACCTTCAGGGCTCGCTGGGCGACTCTCTGCAGACGCCAGATGCCCCCGGGTCAGCCAGACAGAGCACCTGGGCGTCAGCAGTGCCTTGGCCTCCTACCTGCCACCCGAAGGGAAGCCAGTTGCCTTCTACCAGCCTGGCTCTCGAAGCAGCCCTCTAACTGGAGACTCTGGGAAACCGTCCGATGTTTCGGGACCGCCTGGACTCAAGGCAGGGGCTGCTGGGGCCCCAGCAGGCTCCTCAGATTACCCGTTTGGAGAGCAGTCTGTTTCTCCTGAAAGTGCTCTTCCCGACACTCCTCTGGCGGCGGCCGTTTACGAACAAATTAGTGGCAAGCCAGCAAGACCCCCGGGTTTCCTCTCAGCTGGAGAGAAGGCCACTGTTTTCTACCAACAGCCCCTGCCCGGCGGCCGTGGACCTGGAGAGCCTTGGACGCAGCCAGCTGCTCCTGGACTGGCTGACCGCAGCCCTGCGGCATCAGCAGTGTCTGCAGCTTCCCACCCAGTCCAGCGCTTGGGGCCCCTCTTGATTGGCGATAAATCCGTTGTCTACAGACAAGCCCTGCCAGATACTCAGCTGGCTGCAGAGGGTCACGGCGTCTCAGTTGTTCGAGGATCAGCCGATCACAAGCCTGGGATGCCGCCTATCACCTCTACTTCATACTCAAATCTTGACAACACTGTTGCCTCTTACCTGCAGGACTTGCCAGGTCGTCACCTACCTGAAAATGCTGTGAAAGCTTCCGCTCTTCCTGGGCCAGCTGACCAGAAGACTGGAATACCAGCAGTGGCCTCAGCCTACTTCTCGCACCCCGAGAGGCCTAGCATTTCTTACCAGCAAGAGCTGCCAAATCTTACTGAAGAAGCTTTGAAAATTTTAGATGCTCGGAAAAAGGAGATACATGCAGCCGCCTCGGTCCCCTACTCACACAGAGAACAGCCCCGCCTCCCCAGCCTGGGGGAGTCTTCAGACATGGCTGAGATGGCTTTGAAAACAGCTTTTCATGAGCAGGAATTGCCAAATGTTGGTGGGGAAGCGTTAGGTGTTCCTGCTCATCCTGGACCCGGCGTGCAGAAGGCGGGGGCAGCGGCAGAGCCCTCCAGTTACCACTCGCAGAGAGGGCCCGTCGTTCACGTGACTCGAGAGCTGCCGCTCGGCCGTGTCCCGGAAGGGGCTCTGCATGTGTCCACGGCTGCCGTAGCAGCTCCGAAGCCCGGGACGACCTCGGGACCCGCTGGCTCCACGCTCCGTAGGGATCCGCGCTATGATTTTCACCCGCAGGCCTCGCCGGACAGCAGGTGGGCTTCCCCTGTCCCTCTGCTGCCTGACCACAGCAGGAGAGCCGCTGCACTGGCTCACAAAGACAAAGTCCAGACCCCGAGCGCGGCGCTGCGGGACGAGCAGATGACCGAGTTGCCGGCAGCTGCCCAGAGCTCCTCCTTCCAGAGAGAGGGGCCCTGGGTTTCAGCTGGGATTGGGCCAGATGTCCAGAAGGCTCCGTTGCCGTCAGCTTTTCCCGGTCACTACCCTCAGAGAGCAGCACCTGATGTTTTCTTGCCCCCGCAGTTGCCAGCCAGAGATCAAAGGGAAGGCGTTCTAAAGAGTTCAACTGCTGAGCCAACTGATGCAGTGGGGGTACCGGTGCTGCTCCCGGGCCCCCCCGCCCTCAGAGAGAAGTCTGCTGCTGCACACCCCCAGGGACTGTCGGACAGGCACCTGCCGGAAGATGGCGTGAGGGTGTCAAGCGAGCCTGCCCGAGTCGTCGAGGTCCCTGGTTTACCAACGGTCTCCTCTGGTACTTACCTGCTCAGCGAGACGCACAAACTCGTCTCAGAACATGTCCAGAGGCTGTTAAACCATCTGAATTCTCCCGTCGGCAGCTCTGCCTCCAGCCCCAGCTCCAGCGACATGCCTCTAAGTTCTCAGGTTGGCGATGGAGTCGTCTGCAAGCCGGAACCGTCCACCTCTGGAGACGCTGCTGCCAAGGAGCTGGGGGACTCGGAGAGTAGTTCCAAGACTCTCAGGGAAATCCGCACTCTGCTGATGGAGGCAGAAAACATAGCTCTGAAGCGGTGCAGTCTCCCGGCCCCCCTGGTCCCTTTCCGCGAAGCCAGCGGGGTGAAGAAGGTATGCTTCCGAGAGCCCTCTGTGACCGACGTTTCCAGCGACTTGCACCAGAGGGAGCAGTTGGCAGATGGAAGCCCCAGCATCGAGTGCCCGCAGAAGGACATTGGCACACAGACACACCTCAAGCATCCGAAAGACATGGAGAACTGGGAGGTGGTTAGTTCTGCCACAGTCAGGCACCCTCTGCAGGAGGCCGAGAGGACCACCAGAGTAGCGTTCGATGGGACCTTCAGGCAGTACGAAGCCACCAAGTCTGTGCTGTGCTCCGAGGCTGAAAGCTACAGTGCGGCCATCGGGAATCAAATCATCATCCCCGTGATGACTTTCCTCAGGAGCCCCTCGAGCAGCGACATCAGCGACGGCTGCTGCTCGTGGGACAGTCCCCTGCCGGAGTCCTTGGGGTCTGTGTCTGACGTTCTTCTCAACTTCTTCCCCTACACTTCACCCAGGACAAGCCTGGCGGACAGCAGAGAGGAGGAGGGCCTGTCGGAGAGTGAGGATGGCTGCGGGAACACGGATTCACTGGCTGCACACGTGAGGTACCTTCTGCAATGTGAGTCTTCCCTGAACCACGCCAGAGAGATACTTAAAAATGCAGAGGAAGAGGAGTGTCGGGTCCGAGCACGAGGTGAGGGTTGGCTCTTGTCGGGCTCAGAAACTTACAGTTGACCATTTCGCTTGAAGTAAGATGTTTGAAGCTCTGCGTGCTTTTCCGCACAACTGCTAGTGTGATTTTCATTTCTATCAGCCTTCCAGAAAACAGAATTGGGCAGAAATGCAGCTAAGTTAAGGTGTGGTACTGCAAAGTTGAGTTTATGGTCTTGAAATGGGGGCTGGGGGCTCAGGGAGTAAACCTCTGCCTCCCAAGCAAAAGGGCCTGAGTTTGGGTCCCCAGATCCCACGTACCAACATTGGGTGGAAATGGCATCGGCTGCATCTGGAGGTGGAGCCTGGGAAGCCCCGGAGCAAAGCAGGGAGGAGGAAACGCAGCCTCCACAGGCACACACTCAAGTGCTCTCTTCTGTACACACACCACACACACACACACACCACACACCACACACACACACACACCACACACCACACACACACACACCACACACACACACCACACACACACACCACACACACACACACCACACACACACACCACACACACCACACCACACACACACACACACACACCACACACACACACACCACACACACACACCATACACACACCCCACACACACACCACACACACACACACACCCCACACACACCATACACACCCCCCACACACACACCACACACACACACCACACACACACACACACACCACACACACACACACCACACACACCACACACACACCACACACACACACACCCCACACACACACCCCACACACACACACCACACACACACACACCACACACACACACACACACCACATACACACACACACACACACACACACCACACATACACAAAAAGAAAAAGAAAAAGTCGACCTTTATCAGATGGAGAGGAAGAAGTGGCTTGGGTTCCCAGCTTGTAAGGTTGTCTTGTTTTCTAGTATCCTTGTTAGGATATCCTTATTTTCAAGACCAAAAACTAGAAAACCCAAAGGAAAGGCCTCTTGTTTACTTACTCTGCTTTATATTATTCTGTCTTCTAAACCTACACATTTTATTTTGTTTTCTCATAGATTTATCAGAGCCGATTTCACATAAAAGGAAAAAACTTAACTAAGTCTTTCATACTAAAATTTGAATTAGAAGCTTATTTTTTTTTCTCTGTGTGTGAGTGCGGGTGTGCACCCCAGCGTGTGTGTGTGTGTGTGTGTGTGTGAGTGCGGGTGAGTACCCCAGCGTGTGTGTGTGTGTGTGTGTGTGTGTGAGTGCGGCTGTGTGCCCCAGCATGTGTGTGTGTGTGAGTGTGGGTGTGCGCCCCAGCGTGTGTGTGTGTGTGTGAGTGCGGCTGTGCGCCCTAGCGTGTGTGTGTGTGTGAGAGTGCGGGTGAGTGCCCCAGCGTGTGTGTGTGTGTGTGTGTGAGTGCGGCTGTGTGCCCCACCGTGTGTGTGTGTGTGTGAGTGCAGCTGTGTGCCCCAGCGTGTGTGTGTGTGTGTGTGTGTGTGTGTGTGTGTGTGAGTGAGTGCGGCTGTGTGCCCCAGCGTGTGTGTGTGTGTGAGTGCAGCTGTGTGCCCCAGCGTGTGTGTGTGTGTGTGTGTGTGTGTGTGTGTGCGGCTGTGTGCCCCAGCGTGTGTGTGTGTGTGAGTGCGGCTGTGTGCCCCAGCGTGTGTGTGTGTGTGAGTGCAGCTGTGTGCCCCAGCGTGTGTGTGTGTGTGTGTGTGTGAGTGCAGCTGTGTGCCCCAGCGTGTGTGTGTGTGTGTGTGTGTGTGTGTGTGTGTGTGTGTGTGTGTGAGAGTGCGGCTGTGTGCCCCAGTGTGTGTGTGGAGGCCAGAGGATAGATAGCCGTGGGCGTCTGTCTTCACTTCCTCCTCGTGTGAGACGGCTGTGTTGGTGGTGGCCAGCGCTAGCACTAGGTTAGCTGGCCTGGGAGCTTGAGTCTTGTGTCTGTGCGCTGCTGTATCCCCAGAGCCCAGGTCCTTCTGCTTAAACAGTAAGCACCTCACCCAGCCAGCCAGCCAGCCGTCTCCCAGCTGCAATGAGAATTTACTCAGCTCATTAATATTTTAATAGTACAATTTTTTTGAAAGGAGAAAGTAGCAATCTGTAAGACATAGGAAATATGTTTTGGAGCAATTTATAAATACTACGGCAAGCCTCAGAATTTCCTTCAGGCTGACTCTAGGCTGTTCCTTACATGTTTTGATTCTACAGAAATCTCCCTAGATTTATTCCTTTAAATGTTAGCTCTTATTACTATGCTGATATCTGTAGCAAGTGCTAGAAGATGACAAGAAAGATCAAGAGAAAACAATTGATGGAGAGATGCCCAGTGGATACAAGTGTGAGGGCCGGAATAGGACCTCAGAGCCACATCAGTGTCAGCAGGCTGGTGGCCTGGCCTTCAGTTGCGGAAGCCCCAGAGAGCCCCAGAGCAAGCTGCTGATGAGATGAGTCTTAGGAGCAAAGTTTGGTTTTGGTGCAAGAAATCCTGCCTTAAGGAGTAAGGCAGATCATTTTCTGGTCTCACCCTCGGGCTTTTTACACACGTGCACATACATACGCACCCACATGAATATGCACATGGGCAGAAATGTATACCGTACATGCACATGATAAGGAAAGATGGGAAAAGTAATCAAGTGGCCTCTTTGGAGAATTATCTTTAGAGAGTGTTTGGGCTGGATGTGGCAGCACACGGCTGTCACCCAGAGTTCGGGAGTCGGCTCGCTAGGTTACACAGCAAGGCCTGTGCAGTTGGGGAGGGGGAACCTCAGCGACATGACGGCTGAAGTTTAGTAGGTCTTGAAACCCGCCCATGCCGACTGTGGCGGGGAGGCCTTGTGGGGGCGTGGGTGGTCGTCTGTGCTGGGCTGGTGAAAACCACGCCTTCCAGTGCGCCGTCTCAAGCGTCTCTGTGCTCTCTCTCCAGCCTGGAATCTGAAGTGTAATTTAGCACATGATCGTGGAGCCTCCATTTCAGAACTAAATGAAGACGACAGGAGGAAAGTGGAGGAGATCAAGGCCAAGTTGTTTGGCCATGGGAGAGCAGCGCACACATCTGAGGTATCTAGAAATGCACCCAGAGTAGAAGAAAGGTAGACACTGCTTCTCTCGTTTGGGCGTCCATGGCTCTAGGGGAGTCTTGATAACCTTGGACTAACGGTAGAGTCTTAGCTCTTCAAAAGTTAGGATCAGAGAACACGTTCTAAAAGTTTGGGTTCATTTCAGATTTGTCTTGTGAAAAAAATTTATTACAAAAGAATCGAGTTGTTTCTTTTATCAATAGACTTTTGGATAGACAGATTAAGGATCCCTTTATTTTTCTTCTTAAAATTGACTTCTTCAAATTGAGATGGAAGTCTAACTAATTTCAGAAATACATATTCTGCTTAAGAACAGAGTTGTAGGGAGCTGGAGAGTGGCTCAGGGGTTAAGCCTCTGCCTTGTAGGTGAAAGGTTCTGAGTTCAGGTCCTAGACCCCACATATAGACGTGGGATGGAAGCGGGGGGGGGGGGTTCTGGTCGTGGTAGGGCAGAGCCTGTGAATCCCGGGGCAGAGTAAACGAGGAGGTGGAGGCGTCCATGGAGGTTCCTGAATTCGTCTGTGGTTCTACACATACACACGCGCGTGCGCGCGCGCGCGTGCACACGCACAATTGAATAATGATAATTAAAAAAAAAAAAAGAACAGAGTTGTAGATTAAAAACGTGACCGAGTTGGTCGTGTGTTTGCCTGGTGTGTGAACCATTTGCGTGAATCGTTTCCCCAACACTATTTGCTACTTTTTTTTTTTTTACTTTTTATTTATATATTTATCGTGTGTGTGTGTGTGTGTGTGTGTGTGTGTGTGAGAGAGAAAGGGTCCTGTGTATCCCTGTGGAGGACCAAGGGTGACTTTGGGAATCATCCTGGATTGCTTCTACCACTTAATTTGCTTTACTCTGGGATTTCGGTCTTGCATTTGCAAATGTATGATCTGGGATCCGAACTCAGGACATTCTGCTTGCAAGGCAGTCTTAATCCGTAAGCCATTTCTCCCATGCACACACACTTATACTCCTTCCTAACGACTAATAGTACCATCTTTTCTATGTACTTATTGGTTACCGTCAGAGTTAGCACGTGCCTGGCACGTGCTGGCTCTGATGATGTCGGTGGGTGCAGCGCAGGGAAAAGTAGCTCTGCTTCCCGTGGGTGTCAGCACTGACCGCACCTTCCCCGCTCTGCATGCTACTTTCTCTTTTCTTTCAGATCTTGTATGTGTCTCATGTATCGTGTTCAGGGAATTACTTGTTTAGGAGGAGAATTAAGGAACAGTAGGTCTATTTCCATCATTTTAAAAAAAGCCTTGTAATGGAAGTAGTCATCTGAAGAGGTCTTGCTGTGTGGCCCAGGCTAGCCACCCCTGCTGTAACTGGCCATTGCCTCCTGCACCTCCTGAGCTGAGTCTTTTGTCAGAAGCCATTTTATTCTGTAAAGTCTCATTTGCTTGCTGCGTTCTTGGGCTTCTTTTTCTACTCATTTCGCAGCCTGGGTGTAAAGTGACGAGCACGTCACTATGGACGGCTTCATTCGACAACTGTTTGTATCTTGTAGGGCTGGCAGAGTCCGAAGGGAGTAGGATACGTGCCTGAAGCTGTGTGTAACCACGTCATCATCCAGAGCCACGAAAAGGGCTGTGTCAAGACCCTGTCATCCAAAACGCGACCCGACAGCCGCCCTTCTGTCTTCAGATCTCCTGAACCCGCAGAAGCGCCTGGAGGCCGCCAGAGCCCGACATCGTGGAAGACCAAGCACGTCAGCCCCTCCAGATCCCTCGAGCACTGCAGCCCCAGCTTCAAAGCCCGGAACTCCTCGCAGCAGCTGCGAAGCCGCGCCCCCCAGCAGCTCCCACCTGAAGACACGACCCTCAGCAAGGATGACGGAGGGCCGTTCCGCAGGGACACTCGGTTGGCGGGGGAAGGCCCGTGCGCACCTCCTCCTCCATCACAAGCTCCGCCCCCAGAACACATGAAACAGTTTACCACCTCCATCACTTTCTCTTCCCACCGCCACTCCCATTGCATTTCCGACACCTCTGTCTTCCAGGTTGGTGTGACTGAAGGTACGCAGTATTCTGGACCGTCCGTGGGGGTGTTTAATTCTTATGTCACTGAAGAACACACGTCTCCTAGAAATGTTAAGCAGAAAATCTCCTCCCCTCCATCACTTACCTGGCGCAGTCACTCGCCTGGCAGAGACAAGACTACTTTAACAGAAGGTGTTAGGCAAAGCCAAAAGTCACCTCGACAAGAAAAACCCATAGAAAGGTCAAACTTCAGTGATTCTATGCATTATAGCAATCTGAAGGGAAGTCACTTTTCCAGTCAGCGAACCCTCATTAGCACAAGCAGACCCAGGTCCACACCAGGCGTGAAAGAGAAGAGTGTGGTGCTAGCTCCTGATCTGCCTTCTTGCATTTTTCTTGAGCAGCGAGAGCTCTTGGACAAGAGCCGCAGCCCACGTGCAGATCACCACGTGAGAACACATCGCTCTCCCCCTTGTCCCGACATTGCTTCTTGCATTTTTCTTGAGCAGCGAGAACTCTTTGAACAAAGCTCAGACACAGCCCCTCGTGTAGGTGATGAGACGGAAAAAGACCGTTCTCTCCTTGCTCAGTGCCAGGATTACGTAGCTGCAGACCTGCCTTCCCCTGTTTTTCTTGAGCATTTTGAGCGTAGGTCCCCAGATAGACAGCATCAGTTCTCTCCTTCTCCAGCTCAGGACCGTGTAGTGGAAAATGTTCAAGCGACACTTCCGTCCCACATTTCCAACGTAAGTGTTGAAGCCGAGCTCTGTCACATGGTCGCCCAGTCAGCCCCTGACCACTATACATCTGCGTCTTCTCCATCTTCAAATAGAAAAGCGCTTTCGTGTGTTCGTATAACCCTTTGTCCCAAGGCTCCTTCCAAGGTGGATAGTGGAACTTTAGATAACAAACGCCGTTCCTCGGATGCCGCTGTATCTTCGAGATCATTGGAACCAACCTATAAATCTATAGCACAGAATCAAGAATTTTTAGGTTTCCTAGGACCTAAATCTGCAGTGGACTTGCAAGTTTCACAGGCTCCTCCTCCAGATAGTAAGACTGTTGCTCAGGACTTGAAAGTCAGACTTTCTCAGAGTAGCCAGGTAGTAACCTCAAGGAAAACACAAGTGAACATTACAGATTTGGAAGAATATTCTAAGCCAGAGGGGACTCCAGTTTCTGCAGATGGGTGAGTCGTGCTAACAGGCAAGCTGATGGAATTTATAACAATTTAACATTCTTAAGCAAATGGAAAAAGTATAATTTTTCTTATAGGAGGTGGTATCTAGTCTACTAGAAGTCTTTCAAGAAACATGTAAGTGAGCAAGCAAATCAGAGTAATACGTGTCCACAGAGAGTTGGCATCAGGTATAAGAAATTGAACATTTTGAGAAGCTTTGACCATTGGTTGGTACGACTCACTGCTTATCTTCCTATGCGGGTTTGCTGAGGGTCTCCCTTGACCGTCGGCTGCTGCGACTCAGTAGTTGCCTTCACTTCGGAGGTATGCTGAGGGTCTCCTTAGAGGGTGCATCTTAGGGGCAGACTGGTCTTGGCTCAGGGTTCAAGGGGCTCAGCCCAAGGCTGCTAGATCCCCTGTGGCTCAGCAGCACCTCGTGGCTGCAAGAGAGCCGTGGAGAGCGTTTCCACCCGTGGGGAGGGGAGAGGGTGTAAGAGGAAGGGCCAGGCGACGGGCTCTAGCGAGAACGCACAGTGCAATGCAGGGTGGCACAAAGGAGCTGCTCCCTCACCTGTGTGCGGGGCTGTGGCAGGACAGGGCAGCAAAGCACTAAGGCCCCTTAGCAAATCAGAAAGGACTGGATTGGCTCCAGGACTGTCAGTAATGGCTTCCTTTGAAAATGTTTATGGGGCTGGAGAGATGGCTCAGGGGTTAGGCTTCTGCCTTGCAAGCAGAGGGTCCTTAGTTCCGATCCCAGATCCCACGTGGGCAGCCTGCCTTTCTGGTCCTGGTGGGCGGAGCCTGTGAATCCCTGGGCAGAGCAAAAGAGGAGATAGAAGCAGTCCACGATGATTCCTGAATTTACTGTTGGTTCTACACATAACACATACATAAACACACTACACACACACACACATACAATTGAATAAATTAAAAATAAATAAATAAGTTAACACACTTTAAAAAAAAAAGAAAATGTTTATCAATTCAAACATGGCAAATTTTGTATGTATGTAAGATACAACAACCTTGTTAAAGCTTAAATGCCAAATCATTGTATTTGATTCCTTAAAAATCAGATAAACCTGTCTTCTATAAGAAAAAAAGCAGCATGATTATAAAACTACAAGCTAAGAATAATAAATTTTCATCCATTATAGTTAGTTTGTTTTATGCTTAGCATAACTATCAAAAATAGATACAATTAATTTGTTTCTAGATTTTTAAAACTTTGATATTTAGAGAAATCGTTTTTGCTCAAGATCACATGCAACCATTCAGTCCTGAAGGAGCACTTACGCTACAGCCCAGAAGTTATTCCAGTAATACAATAATACAATGTCTATAGAAATACATAAAACATACATTTAAGCACATATATATATTTTTTTATTCAATTGTGCGTGCGCACGTGTGTGTAGAACCACAGGCGAATTCAGGAGTGTGTGCGTGTGTATGTAGAACCACAGGCGAATTCAGGAACCACCATGGACCGCCTCCACCTCCTCCTTGTTTATACTCTGCCTGGGGATTCACAGGCTCTGCCCTACCAGGACCAGAAACGCAGGCCGCCCCCACTTCCGTCCAGCGTCTATACGTGGGGTCTAGGATCCGAACTCAGGACCTTCTGCCTGCAAGGCAGAAGCTTAACCCCTGAGCCACCTCTCCAGCCCCTGCATGTGTATGTTTTTAAGCTTTTAAATTTTGAGTTCCTGTTGGACTTAGCAAAGAGTCAAATAAATCAAGAAGTGTTCCTAGGTTAGGTATCAACTGATTTGTGACATGTTCGCTCCCTGTACTGCGGTGATGAGTGTCTGTAGGTCAGACATTTGGGCACTGCTTGTATGGTTCCAGATGGTTCCAGCTCAGGGTTTTGCACAGGCCGAAGCATCAAGTGACTAAGCTGCACTATGCATAAGTGAGCAGGTGAAGGAAGAGGCAGCAGGACAAATCCATGGTCCACCTGTGGAAGTGGCATCTTCTCCTGTCTGCCTCGTTCTTTTCACCGTGGCAGCTCGGACGCTAGGGTTGGACTGATGGATGTAGGGCATGAGTTGGGGAAGAGATGATCGGGGTCTCTGATCGTAGGGGTTGTTCATACACCTTGTGCTGAAGTTTTCTCTTATTTTAACATCTTCGTGTAATGATACATTCGTGAAACATCTACTAGAACTACAAGTACGCTCAGTGTAAAAGTGGAACAAGGTTGGATCTTAGTTGCACTTTTTTTTTAAGCTGACCAGGATTCACCTTGCGTTCTGGTTGTCACGTCTTGTCTCCTCCTCCTGTGTAGCTTCTCAGTCTTTCCTTTTTCATGACTGGCCACTGTAAAGAGCTCCACAGTTACATGTGGAGAAAGTTCTTCAGTCTGGCTTTACATGATGTCTCCAGGTTAATGGCAGTATGTTCAGGGCATGATGGTGGGGACATGTTGTGCTGTGGCAACTCCTGGTTATGTTAAAGTTGGTCACTTGTTCATAGGGTGTCTGGCTGACTTCTCCACTGACACTGTCAGATGGTGCTACAGTTAATCTTGCTCCTGCTGTGAGACAATACTCATATTCAAACACTGGAAAGGGAAAAGGGAGATTTATTTGGTTTATGGTTCCAGAGGGAAAATATGGTCCATCGAGGTAGAAATCCCGTAGCTGAAGGTGTGTGTGGCCGCATGGCCGAGGCTGGCCCTGGCTTGGGTTACTCCAGCCATCATGACAAAGGCCGACAGAGAGCAGCAGACGACCAGAGCAGCCTACTGTGTGTCCTTGTGTGGGACTAAGGGTGACTTCAGGAATCATCCTGCATTGCGTCCACCTCCTCCTTGCTTCACTCTGGGATTCACCAGGCTCTACTTACCAGGGTCAGAAGTGCAGGCCTCGGGTTCCACCTGGCATTTTTACGAGAGACCTCAGATCCAAATTCAGGACCAGCCCTTCTTACATATTTAGTAGGCCACTTTCAGTTACCATTTTGAGAACTACCCATCCGTTTGTTTGCTGGATGATTGGGGTTTTAGGGTCACTTTTTTGGATTTTTACTCTTCATGCTGGGTCGTCATCCCCATCAGATGTGTAGCTGGTGCAGGTTTTCTCCCACCTTCACTCAGGCGCCTCTTTCCTTTGCTGTGTCCTGAGTCCTGCGCAGAAAGTCGTTTCCCTGTGTCTCCTCCAGGAGCTGCAGAGGGTCGGATCTTACAGTAGGTCTGTGGTTCTTCGTTGGTTTCTGTGCGCAGTGAGACATCAGAATGTACTTTGACCTTTCGTATGTCGGTGTCCACCAGTCTGAAGAGGACGACCTCAGCGTGTGCCTCTGGTACCTCCGTTGAAGCCAGGTGACTTCAACTGTGGCTTGGCTTTTGGACTCTCTGTTTGATTCCATTGATGGGGGTCTGCTGTTGGCCAGACCTTACGTTCTTGTTCCCGTTGCACTTCTTGGTTAGCATTGCTTTGTATTGTGAGGAGGGCTCTTGTGTATCTCTGAATTTTAAGATTTTTTTTCTATTTCCATGAAGAATTTTATTACAGTCTTGATGGTTATTGCTTTGACTGTGTAGATCACTTTTTTTTTTAAATTTTATTTATTCAGTTGTGCGCGCGCGCGTGTGTGTGTGTGTGTGTGTGTGTGTGTGTGTGTGTGTGTGTAGAACCACAGGCGAATTCGGGAACCACCATGGACGCCTTCACCTCCTCCTTGTTTACTCTGCCCCGGGATTCACAGACTCCGCCCTACCAGGACCAGAAACGCAGGCCGCCCCCGCTTCTACCCGGCGTCTATACGTGGGGTCTAGGATTCGAACTCAGGACCTTCCACCTGCAAGGCAGAGGCTTAACCCCTGAGCCACCTCTCCAGCCCTAGATCACTTTTGATAACAAAACCATTTTCACAGTTATAATTAATTCACATCCACAAAGATGGCGTCCATGTCTTTCCATCTTAATATCCTTTTCAAGGATTGCTAAGAGGTGCTCGCCGTGAACCTAATCACCAGTCCCTGGACCTGCGTCAAGGTGGAAAGAGCTGACTCCACAAAGTCCTCTGACCATGCACACCCCCCTTGAGTATGTGCACGCCCCATCACACACGTGTGCACACATGCACACCCCCCACTGTATGTGTGCATGTACTCACCCACATCCCACCAAACACATGTGCACACATTCACACACACATCGTGCACGCAACAGTTCATTAAAAATAACACCTTCTCTAATTTCTTAGTGTTTCAATAGAAACATGGGCAGCATTGTGATGAGGCCAGATAGAAGCGAGGGCCACATTATTGGAAACGAATAGACAGCCATTCATACTAATGCCAGAGAACTTGACCGAATTTTTCATTTCTTAATGTTTTATGTAAAGTAGGTGTCCAGATGAATGCAGTTGTCAACTTGCCTGTGAAGAAGGAGTAGTTAGGGAACGCCCAGCAGGGTCTGTGGGAGATTACCAAATGAATGCGGCAACACTCAGCCCCGGCAGTTGGGACCATTTCTTGGGACAGGTGGATGAGGTGAAGAGAGGTTTGCTCCTTTGGCATAATTGGGCATACAGGTGTGCCAGCGAGTGAGAACGTTTCTCCTTCTCAGCAGTTCCTGTGCACATGGTGTGGTTGGTTCCTTTGGCTACTGATGTTAGTAGCCTGGTTTGTGAGGTGTAAGCAGAGCTGTAAGCTACAGTGAGCTGCTGCTTGTGTCCGTGAACTGCGTCCTGTTTTACTTCTGCACCCGGACTCAGAGAACTAGAGCCAGACACAAGACGGCCAGGAGCAGAGCTGTCAGTCAGAAGACTGTTGTTGAGCTTTAAGGTCTGGAACTTGCTTGGGACTTTTTCTGCTTTCTTTGTTTATGAGATGAGAATCCCTGCCCCGTTCTGTTTGGAAGGACACAGTACGTTTTAACCTCAGTGGTTCACAGCTGGAGCTCAGCCTGAAGCCGCCCGTGTGGTAGAGATGGTATTTAGCTGGTGCTTTGAGTGAGACTAGAGAGAGATTGCGGGATGTGGTGAGGCTGTCAGGGGAGAATGAACGTATTTTGCATGTGAGGACTTGAAATGAGTGCAGGGGATGCGGCAGGGACAGAACTCTATAGTTTAAATTTTTTTTTTATCCAAAATGTGCTGGTATGTAGGTGGGTGAAGGTAAGTGCCTCATAAATGGGACTAGTGCCTTTATGTAGAGACCCCCCCAGACAGCTCCCTCGAATGAGGACATGTGCAGGGGCAGGAAGCCACGCCTTGCTGGGCTCACACTGCTGCTGCTTCAGTCTTGGGCCGCCAGGCTTCAGAACTATGGTCATGAGTTTCGGTTGTTGGTGGGCCCCGCGGACACGTGTCGCCTAGCCCGCTGTGCTGTGCACAGTCGTTCGCCAAGCTGAATGAAAACAAGGAACGCTAGGTGTTTTCCAGGCAGGTCCTCGGTTTCAGTTTAACTCGGTGTCCTGGGCTGGAAAGAGTGTAAGGGTGGGCCACTCCCTCTTCCAAGAGATAGGGACCGCGGAGTCGGCACCGGCACTGATGTTGGCTGTCATAGGAAAATAGGCAATCTGACCTTCGGCCAGTCTCTAAGTCCAGCCTGTACTTGAGGGGTGGGTGCAGGTGAAGACCTCTGTCCATCACTCCTGGCCAGGGGTGTGACTTGGTGCCCTTCTTATCCTCAGCTCACCAGAACAGAGTAAGACGCCCCTGTCCACCTTTGGGAAGTTGTCGTCTGATGCAGTCACACAGATAACCACGGAAGGTCCAGAGAAAACCATATTCTCATCAGAAATATTCATCAATACAGACGTCGGCCCCCAGGACAACGGCGCCCGAGTCAGCGGCGCCTGGGACATCGGTGCCAGGGACAGCGGCGCCAGGGACATCGGCGCCCGGGTCAGCGGCGCCTGGGACTATCGGTGCCAGGGACAGCGGCGCCCGGGACATCGGCACCCGGGACATCGGTGCCAGGGACAGCGTCGCCCAGGACATCAGCGCCCGGGTCAGCGGCACCCGGGACATCGGTGCCAGGGACAGTGTCACCCGGGACATTGGCGCCCGGGTCAGCGGCACCCGGGACATAAGTGCCAGGGACAGCGGCACCCGAGACATAAGTGCCAGGGACAGCGGCACCCGAGACATAAGTGCCAGGGACAGCGGCACCCGAGACATCGGTGCCCGTGTCAGTGTCACCCAGGACATCGGTGCCTGGGACGGCGGCGCCCGTGTCAGTGGCACCCAGGACATCGGTGCCCGGGACAGCGGCGCCCGTGTCAGTGGCACCCGGGACATTGGTGCCCGGGACAGCGTTGCCCGGGACATTGGCGCCCGTGTCAGTGTCACCCAAGACATCGGTGCCCGGGACATTGGCGCCCGTGTCAGTGTCACCCAGGACATCGGTGCCCGGGACAGCGGTGCCCGTGTCAGTGGCGCCCGGGACAGCGGTGCCCGTGTCACTGGCACCCAGGACATCAGTGCCAGGGACAGTGTTGCCCGGGACATCGGCGCCCGGGTCAGTGGCACCTGGGACATTGGCACCAGGGACGACGGCACCCGGGATGACGGCACACGGGACATCGGCTCCAGAGACAGCGGCGCCCACGATATCAGCACCAAGGACAGCAGCGCCAGGGACATCAGTTCCCGGGACGGTGGCACCCGAGATACTGGCTCCAGGGACAGCGGCACCCGGAAAATGGGCACCCGGAACAACGGCGTCAGGTTTGCTTCCTCGTCTTCCGTGCAGCTCTTTGCAGCTCCTCCTGAGGAAGACGGTGAGAGTGGGATTCGTCCTCCCCGTGCTGATGCGTGTGCGCGTGTGTGCATGTTATGCTTGGAATCCTGCGGCCTACATTTAAACATAAACACTCATCCAAGTTTTGTAATCATCTTTTATTTCCGTGTCTACGAGAGGAATGGAATTTATTACATTTTTGTCTTTCAGTAGTTAACAACCTGTGTAAAATTATGTGCTCACAGCTGACTTAGCTTTAATCTCATGATTCTGAAGCCAGTGACTCAGAAGATTCCTCCTCTGTTCCTGAACGCATGTTTCCTCTGGCACATGTGTCAGGAAGATGCCATAAGTTACCACATGCTCCACGTTCTGTCAAGTGGCATTGAAGGTCAGAGTGCTCCCCCAGCTTATGACGGGCGGATCAGAGAGCGCTCCCTCTCCCCCTACTTCTGATGGGCAGTTATCAGAATGCTCCCTCCTCGCTAGCTCCTAGCTTTTCAGGTTGGTATGATGTGGCGAGGCAGCACGTATCGAGAGCAGAGAATGTCTTCCTTGAAGACAGTGTGGAATTCAGGGGCCAAATAGAGCAGCAGACCTGCCGATGGGGATGGAGCTCGGGTGATGCGCAGGCTCCCGGCGTTGAGAGTGAAAGCTGTGGTGAGGATCCGTGCGGAGGAGCCTGACCGTTGCCAAGTAGGCAAGGACAGCTAGGTGTCTGTGGAAGCGGCTGCCAAGTGGAAGAGGAAGGCCCGGCTTGTGGGCTAGAGGTTTTAGCCAGGAGAAATGATAGCTCTCTTCAGAATGCTATTCTGCGAGCTACACAAATGCATACACTCAAAAATGACACAAAAGTGTGGGGGGGAACACGTGTGAAGGCCATAGGTCAGTCTTGGGTGTTTTCATCCATCACTTTTTATCTCATTTTTTAGAAATGTTTGTGTGCATGCGTGCATGTGTGTGTGCGCATCTGTAGAGGCCTGAGAGAGACATTGGGAATCATCCTGCATTGTTGCACAGCCTTACTGCTTTGCTGTGGGGTTTCCCAGACCTCGCCTTCAAGGGCTGGAAGTGCAGGCTGCCAGCATTTCCTGGCATTATATGGGCCCTGGGCAGGCACACAGGTGCCTTAACCCCTGAGCCATCTCTCAAGCCCTAGATACTTTTATTTAGGGGAGTGAGGAAATATGCTAGTGGTGGCGTTATGGGCATGTGGAAGTCAGAGGACAATCTGGAGAAATTGGATTTCTCCTTCTACCTTCACATCTGCCTGAGCCGGGGGGCGATCCCACGAAATTGCCAGATTTGTGCATTTTACCTGCTGAGCCGTCATGCTAACCAGCCTCCTTTTTTGGAGATAGGCTCCCAGCGAACTTGGTGCTCCCTGGTGTAGCTCTGCTTGCTGACCAGTGAGCTGCAGACATTCACGTGTCTCTGCCTGCCCAGTGTTGGGACCGCAGACATACTCTGCGGACCATGCCCAGCTTTTCATGTGAGCCTAGGGATATGAACGCAGGTCCTCATGCCTTTGTGGTTAACACTCTACCCGCTGAGCCAATCCTTTGTGCAGAACAGCTACCTAGAGCGCCAATGTACTTTTGGATGGCAAAGCTGTGTTTACAACTGTTACTTACTCCCCATAAAAACAGATTGCAGAATTCTGCTCACAGCCTGAGGCAATTGCTTTCCTGAACTTCCCCAGTGTTCTTAAAGTTTATCAAGAATAACAAAATTGGGTAAAAGAGTAGCTTTTGTTTGCTGTCATTTCTCACAGTGGAGAACGGGAATTACATAAAACTGTTAACAAACTTATTACTTACAGGAGGAAGTGGGTTGGAAGAACCAGCAGCAGCTGTAAGCGACAGTACTACATTGAGACGCACCTGTGCTGTGCACCCGCAGGGCAGGGCCTGGCTCCATCTTGTGGTGCTAGGTGTTGAATTTAGACTCTCACACATAAGACACACGTTCTACTGAGCTGTGTCCTCAGTCCACCCGTTAAACTGCCTCCCGCTCCGTGTCCTGTGTTCCTGAGCTCCTCCAGCAGGTGTTCACGTTGCTGCGGTTTGTTGTGGATCATTCACTTGCGTAGTGTACGTTAGTCTCCTTCCTCCACAGTCCTGGTTCCTGTTGACACAAGTAGGTTACAGTTTAGAGCATCCACGTACCCAGGCATGTGAACATTGGCAGCACGTGAAGGAGCGCAGCGTATGCTCAGGGACTCGGTGCTGCCGGCTTGCTAGCTGTCCTCCTCTTCTCCTCCTCAGCCCAGCCCGTGCTATTGCCTTACAAGCCATCTGGAAGCACGGACGTGTACTATGTCCCACAGCTGCAGACCATTCCTTCAAAGGACTCCGCGTCAAACACCACCATTGAGAGCTCACATTCAGGTATTATAAGAAATTACAGTTTGTTTATTGTGTGTGTGTGTGTGTGTGTGTGTGTGTGTGAATCTTTGTGTGTCAGAGGGCACTGTGTGTGCCCGTGGAGGCCCAAGGATGGTGTTAGACAATCATCCTGGATTGTTCTACTTCCTAAATTAGTGAGGTTCTCTAGAAACACAGAATCAACACAATGAATATATAAATAGGGAATGTATTGAGTCGTCTTGCAGATATGGCCGAGGTAGTCCAACGATGGCTGCCAGTAGCTGCTCAGTCCAGTAGTCCAGTAGGTGATGGCTGAAGGCTGGGGGATTCCTAGAGAGTCTTTAGTCTAGTTGAAGACTTGGAGGGTTGGAGGGCTAGAGGGTCGAAGAAGCGAAGAAACCGAGCGGCTGGAAGGAAGAGCAATTCCCAGCACAGCTACAGAGCATCTCTTCTCTTCTGTGGTTCCCTTTTATCTGGTCCACTACTGGGAGGTTCCTGTGAGATCTATGGAGGCTCCGATGGGATCTAGGGCTGGTCTTGCATTATGCAGAGAATCTCTTCAGATGGTCTCAGCCCTTTTGGTTAATACCAGGTGTGTCCGGTTGACACCAGGACTCATTGTCACACTCCTTTTTGTTCTGCTCCGGGATTTCCCAGGTTCTGCTTTCCAGGTCTGGAAGTATAGGCGTTGCCATTTCCAGCTGGCGTTTTGATGTGGATCTGGGGTCTTCTTGCTCTCGGAGGATTAACCTAAGACCACCTCTTCAACCCAGAAATTGCAGGGTTTTTTTGAAATTCTTTGTGCTGTCTGGTTGGTTATGAAATGATAATGACATCTCTCAGTGAGACATTGGAGCCTTTCATGCTGTGACCTGATTCAGGCAGGTGAGTTATTTGATGAAATCTGTTCTGTAATCTTCAGTACTTAACAAACTTTTGACAAAGAAGATCACGTGGGCGATTGTTTGTTAGGTTAGTAGACTCCATCTTGGAGAAGGGCGTCCTATTCTCTTGATGCACACTTCCCTTAGTGTTAGCAGCGAAGTTTTCTCACTCTATACATAGTGCATATAAGTAGAAAAAAAAATTTTTCCAGATTGCTGCTAAAATATCAGAAATATTGAGTTGCTCTAACAACATGGTAAACAAAGCAATTACCTCTTTTGAGTTTGTTTTGCAAAGGTGTAACAGCAACAAAATAAATGCAACTGCCTGTAACTACAGTCTCAGAAGGCAGAGATCTGCCCGCCAAGCCAGAACCATTGGCCAAGTCTCTGTTTAATTAGAGACCCAGTTCAAAAAAACAAGGTGGAAAGCAGTCAAGGACGATTCCTGATACTGGCTTTGGCTCTACACATGCATCACAACATGCACCCACAGCCATGCTTGCACATGATGCACCCTTACCCTCATGGAAAGTAGAAAAAGAAAATCTAAATGAAGGGCTGGAGAGATGGCTTGAGGATTAAAACCTTAACCACGCAAGAAAAAGGACCTGAGTTTGGATCCCAGGTTGGCAGCCTGCACCTGTGGTCATGATGGGCGGAGCCTGGAAAATCCCAGAGTAAAGCAAGAAGAAGGTAGAAGCAATCTAGGATGGTTCCCGAAGTCACTCTTGGTCCTCCACAGGACACATAGTGCCCTCTGACACACACACACGCACACACACGCAAAATAGTTTAAAAAAATGTCAGGTGGGGCTGGAGAGGTGGCTCAGGAGTTAAGCCTCTGCCTTGCAGGCGGAAGGTCCTGAGTTCGGATCCTAAACCCCACGTATAGACGCCAGGCGGAAGTGGGGGCGGCCTGCGTTTCTGGTCCTGGTAGGGCGGAGCCTGTGAATCCCAGGGCAGAGTAAACGAGGAGGTGGAGGCGTCCATGGTGGTTCCCGAATTTGCCCGTGGTTCTACACACACACACACACACACACACACACACACACACACACACACACACACATATGCACAACTGAATAAATAAATTTAAAAGATTAAAAAAAAAATGTCAGGTGAGAAGGCAGCAACCTAGAATTCTAGCCTTGAAATTCCACACATTGTATATGCAGGAAAGAAAAAAAAGGAAGACTTAAGAAACTTGCATATAAACAAAAAAATGAGAATCTATTTTTATGTTTTATTTTATTTTTGTGTGTGATTTTTTTTTTATTATTATTTATTCAACTGTGCGCATGTGCGTGTGTATGTGCGTGCACGTGTGTGTCTGTCTGTGTATGTGTAGAACCACGGACGAATTCGCGAACCACCATGGATGCCTCCACCTCCTTCTGCCCCGGGATTCACAGGCTCCGCCCTACCAGGACCAGAAGCTCAGGCCGCCCGGCTTCCGCCTGGCGTCTACGTGGGATCTGGGAACCGAACTCAGGACCTTCCGCCTGCAAGGTGGAGGCTTAACCCCTGAGCCACCTCTCCAGCCCATTGTGTGTGATTTTGGTAATCATTTCCACCCAGCATTTTTAACATGGGACCTGGGATCCAAACTCAGGACCTTCTGCTTATGAGGCAAAGCCATCTCTCTAGACTTGAGAATTGATTTTTAAAATTTCTTTTCTAATATGTCCTCAGTCCAGCCTGATCATAAGTGTCTGCTGTGCCTCTCTCCTCCTCCTCCCTCCACACACCTGGCCTGTCTCTCCTCCTCCTCTTCCCTCCACGCACCTGGCCTGTCTCTCCTCCTCCTCCTCCCTTCATGCACCTGGCCTGTCTCTCCTCCTCCTCCCTCCATGCACCTGGCCTGTCTCTCTTCTTCCTCCTCCCTCCACGCACCTGGCCTGTCTCTCCTCCTCCTCCTCCCTCCACGCACCTGGCCTGTCTCTCCTCCTCCTCCTCCCTCCATGCACCTGGCCTGTCTCTCCTCCTCCTCCTCCCTCCATGCACCTGGCCTGTCTCTCTTCTTCCTCCTCCCTCCACGCACCTGGCCTGTCTCTCCTCCTCCTCCTCCCTCCACGCACCTGGCCTGTCTCTCCTCCTCCTCCTCCCTTCACGCACCTGGCCTGTCTCTCCTCCTCCTCCTCCCTTCACGCACCTGGCCTGTCTCTCCTCCTCCCTCCATGCACCTGGCCTGTCTCTCTTCCTCCCTCCGTGCACCTGGCCTGTCTCTCTTCCTCCCTCCATGCATCTGGCCTGTCTCCTCCCTCCATGCACCTGACCTGTCTCTCTTCCTCCCTCCGTGCACCTGGCCTGTCTCTCCTCCTCCCTCCGTGCACCTGGCCTGTCTCTCTTCCTCCCTCCGTGCACCTGGCCTGTCTCTCTTCCTCCTTCCGTGCACCTGGCCTGTCTCTCTTCCTCCCTCCGTGCACCTGGCCTGTCTCTCTTCCTCCCTCCATGCATCTGGCCTGTCTCCTCCCTCCACGCACCTGGCCTGTCTCTCTGCGTTCCTCTCCCCATGCCAGTCCTTTTCTCAGGCCGCCATCCTGGCTGGAGGGGGCCTCCTGGTAGTACTCTATTCACCCTCTGTGTACTCTATTCATTTGCCATTTACTGTGCAGGTCTCAGAGTTTGACTTTGACCAACGTCTTCATAGAAGTCTAAGAAGAAAAAATTGAGGTTTTGCCTGCTAGGCTGCTGTGCCGTTGATGGGAGTCCTTCTGTCTTTCCGTAGGGTCCAATGACGCTATTGCCCCAGACTTCCCAGCTCAGGTGCTCGGCACGAGGGACGATGATCTGTCGACCACCGTGAACATTAAGCACGAAGAGGGGATCTACAGCAAGAGAGCTGCCAACGTTCCCTCGTCTGTGGGGAAAAGACCCTTCCAGAAAGACTCTGCAGGTAATAAGCCGCTCGGCATGTTTGCATCTGCTTCCCAAACCTTTCTTTCGGAGGAGAGTGTTTTCTAACCTTGTAAGTTTCCCAACCCTTTGTGCACACACTTTGCCCCTCTTACATTAAGCGTAACAGAAAGGTGAAAATAATAACATAAAATAAAATCTTTTTAAATTTTTTTTATTATTTATTCAATTGTGCGTGTATGTGTATGTAGGTGTGTGTGTGTGTGTGTGTGTGTGTGTGTAGAACCACGGGCGAATTCGGGAACCACCATGGGCCACCTCCACCTCCTCCTTGTTTACTCTGCCCGGGGATTCACAGGCTCCCCCCCCCCCCCCCCCCCCCCCGCTTCCGCCTGGCGCTCAGGACCTTCCGCCTGCAAGGCAGAGGCTTAATCCCTCAGCCACCTCTCCAGCCCCCATAAAATAAAATCTTTTAAGATGCTTTATTGTCACCATGAGAATAAGATAGATTGTAACTTTTGAAATTACATTGAACCAAGCATGTTTTAGAGAGTAAAATTTTGATAGCTAAGTGAGCCTATTAAGTACTGACCAGTACTAACACAGCAAGGGAAAGTTTGGACTGCGAACTTTAATTTAGACAGGGCGTTATGTAAGTTAGTTGACCATGTCACCTGACAGGCGAGAACCGTGCCGGGGGCATGCCTGTCAGGAGCTGCTGACTGGAGCAGGCCTCTGAGCGAACCTGCTGCAGAGTAGCTGATGGGGTGGAAAGACCCAGCCGTAGACGAGTCCCTGATTGCACTTGGCAGTGCACACTGCCGAGGTAGATAGCATGCCCTTCTCTGGGCTCTGCCTGAATGTGGCGTGCCCGGTTCCTTTGGCGCTCGTGTTGGTGTGCTCTCTCCTGCCATCACAGTGACTGTAATCAGAGAATTATGAGCAGGAATAGTAAGTCACTTGATCCCCTGAATTGTTTGGGTTATGTGTTCCTGTCGTCAACAAAGGCACCTAAGACAGTACTGTTGGCAAAAGGATAACAAACTGACCGTAGACAAAATGCTCCAGAAGCAAGCTCACAAATACACTGATTATGCCAGAGATACAACAGGATACATTGGCAGCTAAACTTTTTTGTGTGAATTGGCGCTGGAGAATTTGGATATTCATACTGGAGAAATATCACAAACAAAAATCACTTCCAGATAGTTTTAAAATCCAGAATTGAGGCTGGAGAGATGGCTCGGGTTAACAGAGGGTCCTGAGTTCAGATTTCAGGTCCCATGTGAAAATGCCAGGAGGAAATGGTGGCCACCTGTATTTCCAGCCTTGGTGGATGGAGTTTGGCAAATCCCAGAGCAAAGCAGAAAGGAGATAGAAGCAATCCAGGATGATTCCTGAGGTTACCCTTGGTCCTCTACAGGGACATATAAGGTCCTTTCACACACACACACACACACACAAAATAAAATTAAAAAGGAAAATCCAAGAGTATGGAAAGAACTTTAAAAAAGAAAAATGGCCTTCTCCTAAGATGACATTCCTGTGTCGTTTCTCCATAGAGACCGAGGAGAGACTGTTCAGTGCTCTTGGACCATGCATAGCATTTGTTAGAAAAGTCAGATACACTGAGCAAAATGTACCACAGCCATGTGTGTATGGAAAGCAAGGCTGAAACTTCAGACTATAGATTCCTCTCCTCATCCGTCCTAGGCTGACTTCAGACATTCCGTGTAGCTAAGGATGCCTCCAACCTCCACCTCTCAGTCTTGATCCCAGGCGAGCGCTACCATCCCAGTGTACACGCTGGCGAGGACTGAAGGCACGGCTCCGTGAATGCATGTTAGGAAGCACTTTACCAGCCCAGCTGCATAGTTGGCTTGTAATTCAGCATTTTTCAATCAAGGTATATGTGGCATAGACCCCAAAAGAAAAGGAAAAAAGCTGAAATGATTAAAGTGAAAATTTATATGTAAAAGAAGATAAAGTGTTAGGATTCAAGTCACAGATTAAGGAAAGATGTTTGCAGCCCACACAGCCAAGGGACATACTATAGGAATCCCACCACAGTGCTTCTCAGTAACCACAATCAGAATCTAAGGATCGATCAGCAGATGAGTTCATATGTTAGTGCAGTGTGAGAGGATATACTACATATGGTGAAAGTCAGTCGTAACATTTACACAACTGAGGACTGCAGAGATGGCTTAGAGGTTGAGACTACCTTGCAAGCAGAAGGTCCTGAGCTTGGATCTCAGGTCCCACCTAAAAATGCCAGGTGGAACTGGTAGGCGGCCTGCACTTCTGGCCCGTAGTGGGTAGAGTCTGGGAAGTCCCAGAGCCAAGCAAAAAAGGAGGTAGAAGCAATCCAGAATGATTTTCAAAATCACCCTTGGTCCTCCATAGGGACATACAGTGCCCTTTGATACATGCACACACACACACAAAGTAAAGTTTAAAAAAAAAAAAAGAAATATAGCCAAGAAAGAAGACTAAAATACAATATAAGTTTAAAAGTTAAAATTACATGATTTTTTAAAAAACACATGAGAATGTTATATCTAAAAATTTAGGTTAGGTGGTGTGCTTTTCTTAACTGCAAAATACCAAAATTAGCTCCATAAGTGATAAAAGCTTTGACTGGGCTGCAGAGTCGTGGAGTTGAGCCGGGTGGTGGTTTTCCCTCCTCCTGAAGGGCTGGGGTTTGAGTGCTGGGGAGCTGGAGGGCTGCTTGCCCTTACACATCGTGTCCTCCTCCTCCAGGGAGCGCTGGGAACAAGAGCCTCCCAAGACTGAAAGATGCCTTCATCGGAAAGCTCCTAACCCAGACCACCGCGCCGGAGCACACTGCAGGTAGCTGAACGGGCTCATCTGTCGCCAGTCTCTGCTTTCCCGAAACGAACCTGTTCCTTTAAGAACACGAGGAACAGGGTAGTCTGTGCTGGGCCAGCCCTCCAGCCGCCCCTGTGTAGCAGCTCCCCTGTGTAGCAGCTCCCCTGTGTAGCAGCTCCCCCGTGTCTGCAGCTCCCATGTATTACAGCTCCCCCGTGTCTGCAGCTCCCCCGTGTCTGCAGCTCCCCCGTGTCTGCAGCTCCCCCGTATCTGCAGCTCCCCCGTGTCTGCAGCTCCTCTGTATTGCAGCTCCCCTGTGTCTGCAGCTCCCCTGTATTGCAGCTCCCCCATGTCTGCAGCTCCCCCGTGTCTGCAGCTCCCCTGTGTCTGCAGCTCCCCCGTGTCTGCAGTCCCTGTGCTGTGCTTTGCCAGGGTGAAGTCGACATCTATCTCGCTGTCAGAAATTCATTTACTGAGCTTTGCCCTTTGCTCATAGTTCATTTCAATACCAAAGACACTGACCTTGATGCCGTCATATACGTACGCTTTTCTTGAGAATCCAGATGGTTCCCTTGCTGACTTAGCTATTCACTGTATTTACTTCTGTGAATTCGTGCGGATTAAAATTTTGATAGTAGTTGAGATTAGGCTTGACTCTAAATTAAATCATATGTTTTTTAAAAAGACAGACAGCGAGTAGGCTAGAAAGATAGCTCAGGGGTTAAGATGCTGAATTCGGATCCCAAGTCCCCCATAAAAACACCAGGTGGAACTGGTGGTGGCCTACACTTTTGGCCCAGGCAGAACCTGGACATCCCAGAGCAAAGCTAAAAGGAAGTACAAGTAAGCCAGGATGGTTCCCGAAGTCACCCCTGGTGGTCCATAGGGTCACACTGTGCCCTCTGATGCACGCACACACGCACGCGCGCACACACACACACAGAGAAAGTAATAATTTAAAAAGACAGCATTTCTTCCTTGTTCGAATCAAAGATGGATGGACACACAAGGTCAGGAGACTTGCTCTTTCTCTTCCATAGCTCAGCATCTCATTCTCGAGTTGTAGGAGGAAGAGCAGGAGAGACATTGTTCCTTCCTCAGGATGGATGTCCAGTTATTCACACCAAGTGTGCTCCGGTAACGTGCCCAGCCGGGTTAGGACCTGGCCAA
Organism: Typhlomys cinereus; assembly: GCA_023101885.1. Lineage (NCBI taxonomy): Eukaryota > Metazoa > Chordata > Mammalia > Rodentia > Platacanthomyidae > Typhlomys > Typhlomys cinereus. Next base: position 186,818 of record JALPQD010000732.1, read on the forward strand.
ATGGAAAGGGGCTGGGCGTGGCAGTCATCTGGCCTCCGGGCCACAGTTAGGAGGCAGAGAATGTTCTCAGCAAGATCATAGTCTGGAAAACGCCCTTCTTCTCCAGTTATTAAACGAAAAGTTCCCCAAAAGTTATGGTTACATTAGTCTCCTAATAAATGTCAGTCTTCATGTCTGGAGAATAAAATTCAGTCTCTTTCAGCAGTCTTCCAGAATGTTCCAGCTCCTTAGCCATCTTTCAGTTTGTGTACCATTAAGGAAAGCATTTCTTCTTCCTTCCTCATCCCTCGTTAACCCTCGGCCTTCTCTCAGGGAGTCATGCAGCCTCTTGAGATCTTCCCTTGCAAGGCGATAGACCAAATCCTGTGTAGGTCTTGTGGGCACACACAGAGCTGCCGTTGAATGCATGTGCCACATGCACATATGCATGTGCAGAGCAGAGTGCCTCACTCCCTTCTGGCTCTCACATCCTTACCGCGATATTCTTGAGCCTTGTAGTGGTGTGTATTGTGGCAGATGTCCTGTGGCTCTTTGCTTTTGATGCCTCTCTTTGACCTCAAGGTATATCCCATCTTTGAAGGCCCAAGACAGTTATTCTTCTGTGAAAGTTGTTGCTAAAACTAGTTTTCTTTCTTTTTTTAAACTTTTTTTTTTTTTAATTTATTCAACTGTGTACATGTGTGTGTGTATGTGCTCGCTCGCGCGTGTGTGTATGTGTGTGTCTGTGTCTGTGTAGAACCACGGACGAATTCGTGAACCACCATGGACACCTCCACCTCCTTCTGCCCCGGGATTCACAGGCTCCGCCCTACCAGGGCCAGAAGCGCAGGCCGCCCCCGCTTCCGCCTGGCGTCTATACGTGGGATCTGGGATCTGAACTCGGGACCTTCCGCCTGCAAAGCGGAGGCTTAACCCCTGAGCCACCTCTCCAGCCCTAGTTTTCTTTCTTTTATCACTCCAATTTGTATTTCTTTTTTATTATTATTTATTCAATTGTGCATGTATGTGTGTGCGCGCATGTGTATGTATGTGTGTGTGTAGAACCACGGGCAAATTCGGGAACCACCATGGACACCTCCACCTCCTTGTTTACTCTGCCCCTGGGATTCACAGGCTCCGCCCTACCAGGACCAGAAGCGCAGGCCACCCCCGCTTCCGCCCGGCGTCTATACGTGGGGTCTAGGATCTGAACTCAGGACCTTCCGCCTGCAAGGCAGAGACTTAACCCCTGAGCCACCTCTCCAGCCCTTGTATTTCTTTTTTAAAAATATTTGTGTGTGTGTGTGTGTGTGTGTGTGTGTGTGTGTGTGTGTGTGTGTGTGTGTAGGCACTGTGTGTTCCTGTGAAGGACCAAGGATGACTTCAGGAATCATCATCCTGGATTGATTCTACCTCCTTGCTTCGCTCTGGGATTTTCCAGGCTCCGTCCACCAGGTCCAGATGTGCAGGCCGCCGCCATTTCCACCTGGCATTTTTACATGGGACCTAGAATCCAAACTCAGGACCTTCTGCATGTCAGAAATCATATCCCCTGAGCCAGCTCTCCAGCCCTCCGGTTTGTACTTCTGAACGTTTTGACGGTAGACTTTCACTGCCAGCATCACTTATAGCATTTTGGATATTTTTGTCAACTTCCTGTCTTTGTGAAAAGGGTCGTTTTGCTCTCAGGTCCCAGTGAGCCTGCGGTTCGTGAGCCCTCCGCTGGAGCGCAGGACACCAAGTCCGAGCAAGCCCCCGACACTGACCGCAGCGAACAGAGAACAGAGAAGACCTGCGTGACAAGGACCTTTCCCACGGAAGTGTGTCCAGAGAAGGACGAATCCTTAGAGATAGAGATTTCAGGTAATGGGGTGTGCGTCATTGCGTGTGTGTTTCTGCTTCATCCTGATGAAAATTCAGCTTCACGGTTTAAACCAAGATAACTTTTGGTTTCCTTACATTTCGAGACTACGTTGTCTGTACAGGCATGTATATACCGATTTGTGAAATAGTCATTATTTTTGATAAACATATATAGAAACAAAACTAACAGTAAATTTAGTTGGCCTTGCCGGCTCACCGGTTCCACTCCTAGATCTTCAGTCAGTTCTGATCGGCGAGCCTCGAAAACAAAATGACCCATGTGGCAGTTAACCTACAAGGCGCTGACAGATTCATGACCCGACAGCTTACAGGGGAGCAAAAGGTTTTATTCTCTTACCATTATCTGGCTACAGTTCCTAACCCAGCCCCTCAGCAGCAGCTGAGGAAACCGTCCACACCATCCCCATGATGCATCCACAGGACGCTGAGAGGGACGATCCTCACTTGCTAGACAAACATGTCTGGCCAGGTGTATCAAAGGATGCCAGTTTCCTTAACCCGCTCCCTCCGTCTGAGTGCCCGTGGACTGGGCCTTCCTACCGTGGACTGGGCCTGGGCCCTCCTACCGTGGACGGGCCCTCCTACCGTGGACTGGGCCTGGGCCCTCCTACCGTGGACTGGGCCTTCCTACTGTGAACTGGGGACTGGGCCTTTCTCATCAGCTAAACAGTCTCCTGCAGGTGTGTTCAGGCTTTAACTGAACTATTAATTCTCTACAAATATGCCCACAACTAGAACTCACAACCATTAAGTTGACCTGTATCTAACTAGACAATACCTTTATTGATCATGGAGAAACTTCTTTCTTATCGTTATTCTCTAAATAGACAGTTTAACGATTGTGTAGTCCTTAGCCCTGCCTTCCATAGAAGTGTCTAGTTATGGTTTGAATTATAGAGAAGGGACAGTCACACATCAACATGACCGCTAGTCTCATTTCCTTGAGATTGTCCTTTGAAGGACATTTGATAAAGTATAAATTTATCTATTTTAATAGCTTTTGTCTTTCATGTTTTTGGTATAGCTGAGAATCCTTTGCTAAATCTAAGGCCATAAAGATTTACCCCTAAATTTTTGCTAAGCATTTTTTAAACATAAGCACTGCTAAACACCATGTGCTTTTTTTTTTAATATTTTTTATTCATTTTTATTCAATCGTGCGTGTGTGCGCGTATGTATGTGTGTGTAGAACCACGGACAAATTTGGGAACCACCATGGACGCCTCCATCTCCTCGTTCGCTCTGCCCGGGGATTCACAGGCTCCGCCCTACCAGGGCCAGAAACACAGGCCACCCCCGCTTCTGCCTGGCGTCTATACGTCGGGTCTAGGATCCAAACTCAGGATCTTCTGCCCGCAAGGCAGAAGCTTAACCTCTGAGCCACCTCTCCAGCCCCCTGCTAAGCATTTTATGATTAACTTGGACATTTACGTCAGGAGTTGCTGTGTAATCATTTTTGTGTGGTGTGAACTGAGGGTCTGGCTTCATTCCGTTCCACGTAGATATGCAGTCGTTATTGCACTAGCTATCACCATAACATTGTTTCCCCTTTGGGTGGTCCTGGATCCCTTGCCGTGTGTGACCCGTCCTGGTGACATGCATTTACTTCTGTTGTATGCCCTGTGTGTGTTCTTGTGGCAGTTGATCTGTCCTGGTGACTGCTGGGTGGTACTTTTACCAGGGCGCCTGCTCTCAGCATTGTTTTCTCTTTCAGGGTTATGTGGATGATTCTGGGCGTCCTAAAGCTGCATGTGAATTCCAGACTTGTCTTGGGTTCCGCAGAGGCAAGGCGGGGGCCTTACGGGGCTGGCACTGACCTTGAGCTCTTCAAAAGTGCCCTGCCCTCCCATGCAGTCTTGTCCTGAGGGCCGTTCGTTTAGCTCTTCCATTTTCAGAGCAGTGACTTATAGTTTCAGAGTTCTGTTAAACTCATCTAAGTATTTTATGATACTAGTAGAATTATATTTTTAAAATTTGGACATAGGTATTTGGACATAGGTATTTAATAATTCTATATTATCTGTATTATCTAGTAAATTATCCATTTTGTAGATCTTTCTTTTTTTAATTTATTCCGTGTGTGTGTGTGTGTGTGTGTGTGTGTGTGTGTGTGTGTGAATCAAAGGGCACTGTATATCCCTGTGGAGAACCAAGGGTGACCTTAGATTGCTTCTACCTCTTTTTTGCTTTGCTTGGGATTTCCCAGTCTCCGCTCACCAAAGCTGGAAGTACAGGCCACCATTTCTGTCTAGTGTTTATACGTAGGACCTGGATCTGAACTTGGGGCCTTTTGTTCGTGAAGTAGAATCTTAACCCCCGAGCCACCTCTCCAGCCCCCCCCACACCCCTTTTTTAAACTTGGAGCAAACATTTTTTAATGGATATTTTATAAATGCACTGGAATATCATGCAATGCTGCTTGCACTGGGTGCAGTTCTGGGCCTCAAGTCTGCACACTCTTGCACAACTGGTCCTGTGATGGCTGAACCTTCCATTCCACCTTTATTGTCTACTATGACCTCTGAATTATCTTCAAAATAAAGAAACACCACTGCTGGATGGACTCTTTCTTAGCTCTGGTTTGCCTCTCTTGACTGGCGGTTACCATGTCACTATTTCTTACGAAGATATTTATTTGTGTTTTTGTGAATTCACAGTTACTTAGGGCATGTATCTGCTCTGCTTCTGTTGGGTGTGGAAGCTTATATGTCTATGTACATTTATCTACTTTTTTAAAATTTTTTTTAATTCAATTGTGCGTGTATACGTGTGTACATGTATATGTGCGTGTGCGCGAGAGCGTGTGTGTGTGTGTGTGTGTGTGTAGAACCACGGGCGAATTCGGGAACCACCATGGACGCCTCCACCTCCTCCTTGTTTACTCTGCCCCGGGATTCACAGGCTCCGCCCTACCAGGACCAGAAACGCAGGCCGCCCCCGCTTCTGCCCGGCGTCTATACATGGGGTCTAGGATCTGAACTCAGAACCTTCCGCCTGCAAGGCAGAGGCTTAACCCCTGAGCCACCTCTCCAGCCCCCATTTATCTACTTTTTAAAGTAAGAGTCCCACATAGCTCAAGCTATTCTCAAACTCATTCTGTGCCAAGGATGGCTTAGACTTTCTGACCTTTCCCTGACCTCTCAAGTGTTGGGATCACAGACATCTGCCTCCCCATTTGACTTATGTGCTGCTGAGAATTTTGAATCCAGAGCTCTTGAATTACATTCCCAGCACTACTTGGCTGTTGACATATATTTTATTTTATTTGTATGTTTACATTTGCACTGGAATTGCTTTTAATTTTTTTTCAGTTTATCTAAATGTTAATCTAATGTTTATCTAAGTTTTAAGCATATATTTTTTATTCTGAAACCTTACTAAGTTCTTTCATTAGTTGTGATAGTTTTTAATGGGTTTCCTAGAGAAGGCTAGAATGGAATACATTTAAGGATATTTGCATTTCATGGCAGCTCTGCATCTAAGTGGATTTATCAAATACATAAGTGCGTGGTGAGGGGCTGGAGAGGTGGCTCAGGGGTTAAGCCTCTGCCTTGCAGGCGGAAGGTCCTGAGTTCGGATCCCAGATCCCACGTATAGACGCCGGGTGGAAGCGGGGGCGGCCTGCGCTTCTGGTCCTGGTAGGGCGGAGCCTGTGAATCCCGGGGCAGAAGGAGGTGGAGGCGTCCATGGTGGTTCGCGAATTCGTCCGTGGTTCTACACATACACAGACACACACATACACACACGCGCGAGCGAGCACATACACACACACATGTGCACAGTTGAATAAATAATAATAATAAAAAAAAAATTAAAAAAAAAAAAAAAAAAAAAGAATAAGTGCGTGGTGAATCTATGGTCATGAGAGAGGTCATAGCTCAAAACACAGTTGTAAAGCCCAATGTTGGCACTGAAGTGGTTCTCAGGCCACGAGCGTGAGGAGAGTGTGCCGTGGCATTGTGCACGGGGACCGTGGCCGTCCTCGGGAGCACCTGCAGGGGCCCGCGTCAGGGCACCAGTGAAAAGCAGGAGACAGCCCGGCGGAGGAAGAGCGGCGGCGGGCAGATGAGTGCTGAGTGATGTCTCCTCGCCTCGGGAAGGTCCCTAAGGGGCAACCTGAAGATGGACGAGAGGGAGGGAGATGGCAGGGGAAAAAGGGGGGAGACGGAGGGGGAGGCGGGAGAGGGAGAGAGAGAGAGAGTGAGCAGGCGAAGGAGCTGGCCCAGGAAGCTGTGGCAGGCTCCAGAGTGTGTGCATTGCACGCCCCTTGCAAAGCATGTGCACTGCACGCCCCTTGAGGTGCTGCAGAGTTGTGTGGTCAGGGCTGAGTCTTTGTTTCCAAGATGGCACTCCTTGCCTTGGTGGGCAGGGACTCTAGACGACTCACCACCTCCCAGAAGGTCACCTGGTGCTGTCCCAGAAGGATTTTAACCAGCATTTCAGAGAAGATGATTATTCAGAGTGCAGGGACCCGTGTGGCGTGCGATTGTGCCGTTGGCATAGGTTCTGCCTGTGTTTACCACAGTAAAAACTGAGAAAGTGAAGGTGGTCCACAGAAAAGGAGTCTGAATGGTTTGAAGACGTCAGATTCCTTTACTCCACCCACTTGATGAGTGATTGGTGTCACAAGAGGACACGCGCATAGCGTTAGAGTCGTTGGATACACGGCACACTCAGGTCTGGGACTGAAGTTCTTTCTAGAGGCGCCACAGCTCTGCCACACCATGGCGGAGCTCAGCCCAGAAGTGTCCGCCCTTGGCGGCCAGGCTTCTCGAGACAGGCAGTGAATTTTCTAAAGCTTTGGTGAGGTATTCTTCTTCAACTTTTGTTCTGCATCTAAAGAACTCAATACAAATTGTATTTCTAAACTGAAATTCTCTCAAAATCTTTTTTTCCCTCTCAGGCGCTGAATGTCATTCAGAGTTTGAAAATACTACGCACTCTGTCTTCCGATCAGCCAAGTTTTACTTCCACCATCCCGTGCACCTCCAGAGCGATCAAGAGTTCTGCCACGAGTCTTTGGGAAGGAGTGTTCTCATGAGGCGCTCTTGGAAGGACTTCTTTCCTTGTGGCTCCGACACGCACCGAGAGCACAGCTGTCTCCCTCTCCCCCGTCGCAGCACGGACAGAGCCCACGTGGACTGCACCACAATAAAGAGCCTGAGCATCAACGTGAACGTGGGAGACAAGACGCTGCAGGCTGACAGGACGCAGCCCAAAGAGCTCCCAAAGAACAGAAAACAAGCTAGTGACCCCAAAAAGGATCAGAGTGTCACCCCAGAAACGGCAGCCCCGGCCCCTGTGAGCTTGAATGAACTCTGGAACAAGTACCAGCAGCGGCAGAAGCAGCAGAAACCACCCGGCGTCTGCAGTCCGAAGGAGCTGTCTTTGGTGGACCGACTGGACCGCTTGGCTAAGCTGCTGCAGAATCCCATCACGCACTCCCTGCAGGCCTCGGAAAGTACACAGGACGATAGCAGAAGGGGGCAAAGCACCCGGAGCTGGAAACAGCAGCCCCCCAAGAGCAGGGTGCAGAAGCGGGGGAAGAGTTTGGAAAAGGACTGCAGAGTCGCAGGCGACCTGAGAAGCAGAAGGGTATTTTCTCCGGTTCCAACTAAGAAGCCCAACCACATTAAGATTGAGCAGATTAAGCTTGATAAATATATTCTGAGAAGACCACCAGATTATAGTTACATCAGCAACACTTCCTCAGACTCCAGACCCTCGGAAGACAGCGAGCAGTTCACTGATAGTCCCACCAACATTCTTTCCAGCACCACTTCCCCCGTGGACTCCGACGTGCTGACCCAAACCGACAGAGAGGTGACCGTGCAGGAGAGAAGCAGCTCCATTTCCACCATCGACACCGCCCGCCTGATCCACGCCTTCGGCCACGAGAGACTGTGCTTGTCCCCAAGGCGCATTCGGCTGTACAGCACCACCACCAACCAGCAGCGGAGGTACCTGGAGAAGCGCTGCAAGCACGGCAGAAGAACGCTGGAAGTGTGCCGCCCCCACGTGACTTCTGAGCACACCCGAAGGAGACACATCCAGGTACATGACTACAGCCTCCATCTGGCCATGTGACTTCCCTGTGTGTGGACTTGTACAGGTGAAAAGAAAGAACGAGCCATTTGCCCTTCCTCTCTCTAACGTTTCTTCCCAGCTGCAAAAGAGTGAGAAAGCGCAGTACTTTTGTTTGTTGTCATTCTTTCCTCCAACACGCACTTGCCAGTCACCTCGGACCAGGGCTTTGTTCTAGATGCTTCCGAATCTGCAGAGTAAAAGTCCGCCCCTTCTGGGGAGCGTCAAGTTCAGGATGACCTCTGTTTCTGCACCATACTGCCCGGGTTTGTCCATTCCTTCTTTCCTCCTGCCTTTCAGGGAGTCCTTGAGCTGGCTTTTAAACACACGTGCACACAGTAGGAGAGAGTTTTTAAAAGCAAAGGAAGAATTGAAATAGTAGAAAAGCCAAAGTGGGGGGGGGGATAAACTGCAACATGGGTTTTAAAAAATAAAGGAAGAGCCAAGTTAAAACTGGGAGATAAATACACCTGTGGGTGTGTTTGCATAAGCTGCAAGGTTGGCATTCCATGTCTTAGTAGAAAAACTGGAGCTTTGTGACCAGTTACCATTGTAGTAAAAGGAAGTAAAGTTTCCAGAAGCCTCACAGGTAATTCTGATACAAACACCCGAGCAGAATCTCATTGGTGCGCACAGAGAAGAAAGCTGTCAAGCGCACCAGCGCCCTGGACACTCGGGTGTGTGGCGTGTGCTCGCGCGTGTATCTTCGGTGTGCGCGAAGGCTGCTGTGAGTGCCTCCTTTGGATCAGGGACTTAGTCAGTAAAAGCAGCTCTCGAGGGTCCATAAATACAGATGCTTCAGCCAAGGGTAAAGTCTGAGTCCATGTGACGGTGCACCCCTGTAATCCCAGCACCCCAGAGCTGAATCTGAGGATCTAGTTAGTGTTCCAGGCCCACCTGAGCTGCCTAGACACTGTCTCAAAAAGCCGGCGGTAAACTAGCCTCAGGACAGGAGCTCTCCCGGGAGAGACCGCTCTGGGATGCAAAGTAAATTAGGACACTACTCCACTTTTCCAATTTTCTACTGTATTTTTAATCTGGGTAGTGAAAAATTTATAAATAAATATTTATTTTGGCAATTTGTGCTCAAAAATACTTTGTCAGTAAGAATGCCCGGGGAACGCAGGCCCGAGGAGAAGAGCGAAGCCTTGTACCGACGACGACGGTTGTGAAGAAAGCCTTGGGGACCACACAGACAGGAGATGCCCTGGGGAAGGGACCAGGTAGAGGCGTTGTGTGTGGGTGCGACAAAATGCACAGTTCATAGTTTTGAGCTAGGCAGGTGGTGCACTCCTGTATTCCCAGTACTCAAGAGGCTGAGGCAGGAGGATTGCCATGGGTTTGAGACCAACCTGGACACTTTAAAAGTAAGGCTCTGTTTGAAAATGAAATGAAAAGCATTTCTTACGATATTTGCATGAGTGTGGGCACACGTGTGTTGCACACATGCACATATGTGTACAGGCATGTAGAAGCCAAAAGTAGATGTTGGTGTCTTCAGTTGCTTGCCACTTACGCAGGCCGGTTCTCAGCTGGCCCTTGCCTGAGGGTTGGTCTTTCCCACGCCTGCCCTGCTTTTACGTGGGTTTTGGGATCTAAACACATGTCCCTCCTGCATGCAGGGCAAGTGCTTTATCCACTCAATCACCTCTCAGCTCAAGTCCTTACTTTCTTTTCCTTTTTGCGTGGGTGGATTGTGAAGAGGCACGGTGCGTGCCTGTGGAGGCCCAAGGGTGACACGGGAAATCACCCTGGATCTCTGTACGTCCTTCCTGCTTTTGCTCTGGGGTTTCCCAGGCTCTGCTTTCCAGGGCTGGAATTGAAGGACGCAGCCATATCCACCTGGCATTTTACATGGGATCAGGGATCTGAACTCCGGTCCTCTTGCTCGTGAGATACAGGCATTTACCTCTGTGTCATCTGCTTAGCCTGAGAAATGTCTTTTGACATCGCTTGTCCTTCTGTGAATATTGCTGCTAGGTTTCAGTGCTGAATTGTTGGAATTTTCCTCTTGTTGGATCTGCGAATACATTTTTTGTCGTGCTGAAGTTTGCTTCCTGCACATTCGCTCTGGTCTTGACACACAGTTTTGATATCGTCCAGTGGATACAGTTCTATGGCCCGGGTGCTTGATGTCGCATCTGGGAAATCATTGCCGGGTCTAACATCATAGAGATTTTTGTCTGTTGAAAAGTAGCTTAAGAGGACTTGGCCCATTTCGAGTTAACTTTTGTACATGGTACAGTCGGGACCAGCATTCTTCATGTTTGCATACAGTTTGGCACCATTATTTGTTCAACCAACTGTTCTCTTGGCGCTGTCATCAGAAGTCGCGTGACCTTGGTGTCTGTCGGGACCCTCTCTTCCATCCACTGAGCTAGGGCTCACAGTGGGCTTTGAAAGCAGACAGCACCCTACAGCTTCCTGTTTCCAGTTGATTTGGCTACTTGTCATCCCTTGAAACCCACCCTTCCATGTTGTACTTTTCCGCTGCTGTGGTAAGTTCAGTTGTTTTCTTCATTCCCACCTGGTGTTGGTTGTGCGCGGCTGCCGAGCTGTCTGATTCATGTTGCCCTTGTGTCCTGCAACTTCAGGGAATTGTTAACTCTTGACAGTTTTGTTGTGATTCTTTGGCATTTTCCACCTGGACAACTATCTCTGCAGACGGCCTCATTGCCTCGCTCCCCGCCTGGAGGCTTGTCTTCTTCCCTTGTGGCCGTGGCCCGGGCTCCCCTAGAGTGTGTCGCGCCGTGCCAGCAGCTCTGTCCGACGGTGCGCTCACAGATGAGAGCGTTAGCTGTGGCCTTTCACAGGAACTTCGCTATTCCGAGGCAGTTCCCTTTTCCTGTTTTAATGACACCTCTCTTGTGAGCGCATGTGGATGCTTGTTGAATGCTTCGGCTTGTAGTGGATGATTGTCTGCTCTCCCTCCTGTTAGTACGGGGCACATCTAATGTTGGATTTAGTGCTCTTGTCCGTTCATGTTGTCTTGATCATCACTGTTACACTAGCCTTGTGGGATGAGTTCATTACTCTTTTTTGGGGTGATGGCGAGGTTGAGCATGAGTGTTGGCTGATTTTAATTCTTTCGCATGCTTGGTAGAGTTGGCCAGTGATGCCAGTCATCAATTCTACCATAAAGCGTATTTTCTTTGAGGGAAATTTCTTAGAACTAATCTCTTATATATTCACATTTTCTATTTTTTCTTGAGTAGTTTTATATTTTGTTTCTTGAAATTTTCTAGCGTTTCATTTCTACTCAGTGTATCTTTAATTATTTTCTCTCCTTGCTGTGAGTTTACTTTTTTTCTGACTTCTCATGGTTTAATGTTTGGTTATTGATCTGAAATTATTTTTTAACTAATTTTGTTTTTATTTTTACTCTTTTGCAATCTCATACATGTGGACAATGCATTTGACCATAGGTCCCCTTTCTCCCTCCCGCTTCCCCTGGACACTTCCCTTGCCTATCCACCTCCTGCCTTTAGGTCCTATTTTTTTTTAACTGGACAATATAAAATAATATGTAAGCAATAAAAGAAAATACATTAAAAATGTAGATAGTTGGGGCTGGAGAGGTGGCTCAGGGGTTAAGCCTCCGCCTTGCAGGCGGAAGGTCCTGAGTTCGGATCCCAGATCCCACGTATAGACGCTGGGCGGAAGTGGGGGCGGCCTGCGTTTCTGGTCCTGGTAGGCGGAGCCTGTGAATCCTGGGGCAGAGTAAACAAGGAGGAGGTGGAGGCGTCCGTGGTGGTTCCTGAATTTGCCCGTGGTTCTACACACACACACATACATACATACACACACATACATACACACACGAGCGCACACACATACACGCACAATTGAATAATAAATAAAAAATTTTTTTGAAAAATGTAGATAGTTATGATTGAGCTCCCAGTTCCACATGGTCAAAAACACATGATAAAGCTGAAGAAGAGCAGTTCTGTCCATTTTCAGAGCCCCTGCCCACAGGAGGCCGTCCCCACTGTGGGCACACGGAGCCCCGGCCCACAAAAGACCATCCCACTCGTGCGCACACAGGAGGCCGTCCACTTTGTGAGCATACAGACCCTAACCTAGGGAGGGTGTGCACATGTGTACCCCACGAGAGGCCTTCATGTTGTGAGTACGCAGATCAGGAACTCGGGCTTTGGGCAGGCAGTATGGTGTGTCAGGCCGTTACTCATTCGGCTGTCTACAGGTCAGACACTGAATGTAGAAATGGTCTCATCTCCTTTCTGCCACTGTCTGACTCATGTGGGACACAGTAGCCACATGTGCGGTGCCTCTCAGGGCAGGTGATACTGTTTTGTTTTGTATGTAGCCCCTGTACTTTCCCTCCGAGTACCATTTTTTGAGATGTTAATTTCCCTTGAGACTTTGCGTCCGCTGCATCCCATACGATCTGTTTTGTCTTCATTCGTTTCACGGTATTGGACATATGACTCAGAAACACGCTCTTCCATTTTTCTAGATTGCTTTTCAGTTTCTCGATGTCACTTGCACAATTTTGACTGTTAGCAGAATCCAGGAATTTTAACTCTTAGCAGAATCCACTGTGTGTACTTTCATCACCTGTGCTTTTTCCTTAATTGTGTGTTTTGTGGAAAGGTGTGTGTGTGTGTGGAAAGGTGTGTACAGTGCCTGTGCGTGTGTGTGCACGTGTATGTGCACGTGTATGCCTGTGCAGGTGTGTGTGCAGGTGTGCTAGCACGTGTGCAGGTGTGCCTGCCCATGTGTGTGCAAGTGAGGTCAGGTGTCATCTTCAGTTGCTCCCGTTACTGAGATCACGTCTCTCAGTTGAAGCCAGAACTCCTGTGCCAGTTGGTGCCAGCCGGGGTAGCTAGGCAGCTTGCCCTTGAGTCTCTCAGCTCCTGGGTGCTATGCTTCCAGCAGCCCCAGTGCCGGCCTGGCTTTTAGGGTTCTGAGAATCTGAAGTGCAGTCACCTCACTTGCCTCCCAACACCTTATCCTCTGTCGCCCCAGAGCCAGCTTGCACTTCATACATTACCTTTGAAACTAACGTCCAACCAAAGTCACAAAAAGTTACTCCTTTTTTTTTTTCTTGTATTAGATCTGTGGTTTTGGCACTCTGAATTGGGTGTGATCAGTTTCCACTAAGCTCGATGTGTTTCGAGTGCTCAGAACCCCTTGTCCTGGCACTGATGTGGCAAAGCTGCTTTCCGTGCACTGGGTGGTCTGGACACCCGCATCAGTGGCCATTCTGAGTAAGAAGCCGTGGGAGGTGGTGGAGAAGGCCGGCTCTCCAGTCTCTCCCTGCTGCGTTTTCTCTCTGAAAGACCATTTCAATCTCCAGAAAAAGTATTGTAAGGATTCTGCAGTCTGTTCTCCTTTTCTGAGCAGATGCGGCTGTTAGCACAGGCTGACCAAGCTGTCAGTCATCCTGCTCCCCTTTCAGTTCTGGGGTGCTGGCCGGGGCCACTGAGACCTTCATCCCCGGGGTCTGAGGGTTAAAAGTTCCCCCAAGCCTTGAGGCCGCGGGTTCTGAACAGCTTGTCGCGTGGACTCACGGATCCCACTGTGGAGAGCCGCTGTGGCTTCCTTATGCCTCGAAGTCCTGCACTGGGCGTTACTGAAATCTCATCGGCGCCTGTCTGCAGGCCAGGACTCTGGTCACTGCCTGACGTTCCGTGCAGCGTCCACAGTTGTCATGAGCTTGTCCTCTCCAGCACCATGAAGCATAGCTGTCCCTTCCAGACCTCTGCAAAACTTATCACGTGTAACCTGAAGCGTTCTCGCAGCAGTGCTGGATTTCTGTCTGGTCCGTTGCTGGATGGAATTGTATACACATTTCCATTTTCACTTCTCTGCCACTAATTCGTAGGGTTTTTAAAAATATTTTTTAAATTGTTTTATTCATTTATTCATTCATTCATTCATTCATTTATTTAGTGTGTGTCAGAGGGTACTGTGTCCCTGTGGAGGACCAAAGGTAACTTTCAGAATCATCCTGGATTGCTTCTACCTCATTGCTTCGATCTGGGATTTGCCAGGCTCTGCCCACCAGGGCCAGAAGTGCAGGCTGCCTACTGTTTCTGCCTGGCGTTTTTATGTGGGATCTGGTATCCAAACTCAGGACCTTCTGCTTGCAAGACAGAGTCTTAACCCCTGAACCATCTCTCCAGCTCTAATTTGTAGTTTTGCAAGAAAGTAAGTATAGGTTTCTGTATAGTGGGGCACTCTAGACCATGGTTAGATTCTCCTCGTTTTAGCATTTCCTGCCTATCTGTAATTTCCAAGTAGAAAAAAAGATAAGCTTTTAGAGATTTTACTCGAGTTTTCAAATAGAGTACATTCATTTGTTCATCCAAGCATAGTTATAACATGGAATGTGATTAAAGTATAAGACTGGTATACTTTAATAAGCTTTTCTCTGATGTTGACATTTTGATACACAGATTAATACCTAGACATAGATTTTAACAGCAAATGTGATTCTCAAAACAAAGCCTTCTCATTGTTTCAAATACCTATGGAGTGTTAACAAAAAAATAGTTGTGCAATTGACAAAATGTTGCTGAATCTCAAAGTAGGAATTCTTACACAGTGGCCACAGTACAGTAAAGTTGGACTGTCATTTTTAAATGAAATACGTGAAAATGAAGTCTCTTACATTTCAAGATAGGAAAAGCATGTTTTTAAAGCATGTGGGTGTGGATAAATTAGAGGAAAGGAAATTTTCCAGCTTGCCAACTCCTAAACCTGATCGTAGCCCCCAAGGGCTGCTCTTTAAAAGAACGAGAGCTGCTTCCTAGAAGAGAACCTTGGCTTTCGGGATCCGGAAGACGCAGTCATGGTCGAAGGAGCAAGTTCTGTCACTTTAGGCTGGTTTCCTAGGAAAATGTAAATTAGGGAAATTGACCAAGAAGTTAAAAAACGTGCATAGATCACTTACAGAAGTCGAGCAGATAACTCCCGATCATGTTTGTCTTGATTCCTTCATTTCTTTATGACATTAACGTTTATTTCGGAGAGAACATGGCGCAGAAGCCAAAGGACAACTTTCGGTCTCTCCTTCCACCATGTGAACTTCGACTTGGGCGCAGCTTTTCACGTAGGCACCTGCCCGACCCGCTGAGGCTTCTTGCGGGCCCCTTCGTGCTTCTGACCCGTGAGGCTTCCTGGGAGCCCGTGGTAGCCCCTTCATGCTTCTGCACAGCCGGCTGAACTCAGTCTCCAGCCTCAGCCTCTCCAGGGCTAGAATTACACCTGCACCTTGAACCCTGGCTCCGTCACAAGGTGCAGCGTGAGCTACTGTCATGTATAGCTCACTCGCTCCCCTACCTCGTCCCCTCCAGAAATGCTGCCCAAGGGCCCCCCAGAAGGTACGAGCATCTTTACCTTCACGCTAACTGCGGGTGATCTGCTAATGCTAAAAACTGTTCTTTAAGTATTAGGCTTCAGGTTTCCCCTTATACTTCTTATTTTCTCTGCAGGTTTTTTCTGTTGATTCTTAAACATTGGTTACATTATAGTATTACGTACCTAACTCCATTTATTCTGTGATAAACGAGTACATCCAGCCTCAAGATCATAAAAACAATTTTCCCAACTTGTAAAAAATAATTTAGGGTAAGGAAGCAATGCATTCAAATTTATGGTATGTGCGTAATTTATTTTCACGTGTAGTTGCAAACTTATTTTAAATAGCCACTTGGCCTAACATAAAATCAGGATAAGCTAATGTCCTTGTTGACTGGAACCCTCCTCATCCGGGTTGGGAATGAACCAGTCGGTTCCTTTGATGTTTTTGAAATACGAGAGCGTCTTACAGACGTGCGTAGATCTGACCAGGAAGCGGGTTCTGTCCAAAACAAGGAATTTTCCTAACGCTTGAAGTGGGAGCAGAGCCTCCAGCCAACTACCCAGCGGAGAAAGCGAATTGGCGGCTTGACGGGGACCCTCAGGGCCGCCAAGAGCAGCTGGGGGTCGGGGGGGGGGCACTTCTACCCACACTCGTTCAGATGGGGCCCCTCGCCACCAAGCGAGCTTCACAGGGGTTCCTGGCTTTCCTGCATGCGGACTGAGGACTGTAGCCCTTGGCTTGTTTTCCTCGCTAAGTCTTGGGGTTCCCTGGGAAACTGCCCTGTCAGCTTCCCAACGTCCTACCGTGGGCGCTGAGCGTCCGCTGGAGCTGCAGCTTGAAGTTGGTTTTGTGATGGTCTTCACTCAGCCACCCCCCATGCACACTGCACTGAGCGCTTCCCGCGGAAGTTTAGGCCTAGTGACTGCATCTGCTCAACGCGCAAGAGCCGATCCTGAAGATGATGTTTTTTTACAGACACATTGTAAGTGTGGCCAGTACGTTCTATTAAAATTAACTTGGTCTGGACATCTCTAAAAGCTTTTCATAGGAAAACAATACTTTTGATGCCATACAGTGTTTGTCTAATTTTGACTGACTAATTGTGCCTATTATGAAACCACTCAGTTATATGTTAATTGCCAGAAACCCGTGGCTTCAGGCTGTGACTTGCAGATTCCTATATGATAATGAACATGTTTTCCAAGTCAATTTCCATGTTCAAAGTCTCTTTCTTTCTTTTTCTTTCTTTCTCTTTCTTTTTCCTTCCTCCTTTCCTTTCCCTTCTTTTCCTTTCTTGTCTTTCCTCCCCCCTTCTGTTTCTTCTCCATCTTGCCTCTCTCTCTCTCTTTCCTTTCCTTCCCTTCCCTGCCCTCCCTTCCCTTCCTTTTTCTCTCTTCTCTCTCTCCTGACAGGGTCTCATGTAGCCCAGGCTGGCCTTGAGTTGACTCCCTGCACACTCCACAAGGAGGTTGTATATTACCAACCTGTATGACTGGGAGACAGAGGTCTTTGTTTATTTGGAAGTAAATTTCAGACTTTAAAAAACTATTTAAAGGTTCTGGAGCCTAGTGCTGTGAGCCCAGAGACGGGAGTGAATCTGAGGTTCCACGCGCCTGGGCTGAATGAGATCTCCTCTCCCACAAGCAAGACATTTCAGTGATCTTTCTGGGGTCTCTAACCAGTGACGGGGGGGGGGTGACTGTCACCTAGTACTTTTTAAGTTGAAAGCATCCCTGAGGGGCGGCTGTCCTCTCTCCCAGTGTAGAACAAGGACCAGAGGTGAGTTGTTGTCATGCTAGTCGACGTCCAGACCGAGGCGGCATCCGGCAGTGAGAGCTTCCAAGCCGGAGTCTACGTGTCGTTCACGCGCCAGTCCTTTGCAGCACCGCGGCCAGCCTGTCCCCGAAGCGCCCTCCACGGCTGAGGAAAGTGGCCCGCCCGCACCGTGGGCGAATGGATTAAAAGGACTCTGTCCCGTGGCAGGGCCCCAGCAGGCTCGCGCACGGTGGCTTTGTTGTCTGGATGCTCGTGGCATCTGTGGCGCGCTCCGTGTCGCTTGAATGGAAGCTGGCCCTTCGTTCTGCCCTGGGATGTGGGGCCCCTATTCTGTTCCGCAGCGTGGGCAGCACTGTCACCCCCCGTGCTTCACCTGTTTTCAGCACGTCACCCCCACTGTCCATTTGCACATTGGGGGAGGACGGTGGCAGGTCCCGCTGTGTGGTCAGGCTGGTCTTGAACTTGAATCGGTGCACTCTGCCGTCCTGGGAGCCTCACGCCAGGGGTCTGCCTGTGTGAGATGGTTTGGTGGGTTTTGCTCTCTGCAGCGCTGTGCAGCCGTCGCCCTCCTCTCTGAGACATTCAGCCCCATGAACCCACCCAGCGGTCATCCCCACACCAGCCCTGTCCCCTCACAGACCCTGGGTAGTTCCCCGTGCCTGGGGATTTGCCCATTCTGGGCATCGTCTTGTAGAGATGGAGTCGTGCACTGTTTAGTCTTCCTGCCTGACTTCTGTGTCCTCGTGCGGCACCGAATGAACACGCCACATCTTGCTGATCCACCATCTCCTGGCAATCGGGTTTCCATTTTCAGCTGTTAGGAACAAAATACATGAACATGCGCATTCAGGTTTTTGTGTCTGTGCCTCCTGTCTCGGGCATTGCCAGTCCCATGGTAACTACCCGTTTGTGAAGCTGCCAGACCTTCCAAAGGGCTGCGCCCCCCACAAGCAGGGGCATCTCAGGTTTCTCCGCCATCACAGAGGGCTAATGTGTGTTGAGACAGTGTTGTAGTTCTAAGTGCCACAGGCAGGAGTTACTTCATCAAAAAGATGGAACAGAATGAAGCATCACTGAAAACGTGTCTTTGCACTGGCTGTTGGCCCCATGTGATCCTTCAGCATGTGCCGCTGCTGAGCCTGCATCGCTGCGGAGCGTGGGTGGCTGTCGCGCCAGGTGGCTGGCGAGCATTCACAGCTGCTCACGCGCGTCGCAGGAGACCTGGGGCCTGGACCCTCCGCCCCAGCAGCCCCTCGTGGCTTCTTATAGAGCAGCCCGTGCCACGTGTCTTAGGTCCCGGTTTCCAAAGGCTTTTACTGTACAGATCTTCCATCCACTTGCCGTGCCATGGACTTGATCTCTGGAGGCGCCGGGCGTAGCCTCGTGCCCGTCTCTGAAGCGTGTGTTTTGGGTCTTCCTCTGCCCATTCCTCACACAAACTGGCTTCCACTTGAACATGCGCATTCAGGTTTTTGTGTCTGTGCCTCCTCTCTCGGGCATTGCCAGTCCCATGGTAACTACCCGTTCGTGAAGCTGCCAGACCTTCCAAAGGGCTGCGCCCCCCACAAGCAGCCTTCTTGGGCCCGAGTTTATGGGTCACCTGCTTGTAGGATGTGTCTAGCGTGCTGCGGGCAGCAGACCTTGTTGGCAGAACCACAGGTTTGTCTGCATTTATGGAGCTAGAACCTTCCTGGGTCCCGACACGGTTTGGGTCAAATGAACTCACTACCGAAATCACTGGACTTAATGTCAGGCTGAAGATTTTACGTGGAGTTTGCACGTGCTTAGTTTCTTTCTGATCTGGTGAGACAGCCAGGTGGCACAGCACCAGGTGGGTATTTGGTGGTGGTCTTCCACTCTTACCCAGCAGATGGTACGGTCCTTGGCACCGGTCACCCCAGGGTCACCTCGTTCCCAGCCTTCGGAGCCGCTCACCCGTCACCTGGGCGTGCCACGCAAGCCAGTCCTGGAAGATGTGCTCCTCATCCCGCCTGCCTGCTTGCCCGGCATGTTTCCAACGTTGTCTGTGCTGCGTTCTGCACCGGTAGTTTCCTTCAGCGCTGTGGACTCGTCCATGAGTTGACAGACCAAATACATCTATGGACATTTGTGTAGCTGTTTCTGGGGAGGCCCTCGTCAGTTCTTTGAGGTGTGCAGGTCACAATAGCTGGGTCATATAGTCAGTTTTGAGTTTTCAAGAACTTTTTCATAGCGACTGTACTATTTTAAATGGCCACAGATCGCGCGTTGAGTGGCCTGGTTTCCTCACATCCTTGTAGCTTTTTTAAAGCCATCCTCAGGGGCGTGAAGTGGTATGTGGAATTGATTTGCATCTCCTTACTGACTGCTGGTATCGAACGTCTGCTCAGGTGCGTATTAGTCACTCATGTCTTCGGTGAAGTGGCTGTTCAGGTCTTCTGCTCGTTGTTAAATTCCTGTTCAGTTTTATGTGTTCTGGGATCTCATCTCAGCCTTTTCAGTGAGATCAAATATGTGGCTTCTGTTCTCATCAGTTACGCGTATTATCATGCATATCATAGGATGGCTTAAAAATAGATCCCTTGTCCTGTGCGTTGTCTTTGAAAGTGCAAATGGCAAATACAGAAGTCACAGGTTGTTCTTGGTGTTAGGCCTGAGCACCTTTTACCTGCACAAAGCCTTTGAAGTGTTACCGTTCTGCTTGCTGTCTAGGTCTCCACTTCATTTTCGGCCTTTTTTTTGGGGGGGGGGATCTTTTGCATGAGAAGGTCCAGCCCCAGCGCCTTGTTCTCTGGTGGGCCTGACGCTCTCGTTAATAAATGTTGGTGCCGCCTCGGCCCACTTTCCCCTTGTTCCCACTGGGTCTTGATTACTGTAACTTCGTTTGAAATCGAAACGTAAATGTTTGCATTCTTGTTTTTTCTCTCCCTCCACCCATCACAACACTTTTTGGCTCCTGTGATTTGAGTGTGGGGGAGTTTTACATCTTCTAAACTTCTTCACGTAAAAAGCAAAACTTGCTGGGACTTTCTGTCTTCAGGGATCCTGCTCACTGTAGTTGACTTTGGAGGAACCGCGTCCGGCTGGCTCTAGCATAATGTTCCAAGGTTGCCACGTTGTGTTAGGGGATCACCCTCGTGTGCAGGCGTGTGCTCCACTGAAGGTATCGTCAGTGGAGTTGCTTCTTTGATTTATTTTCGGGTTTCTCGCTGCTAAAACAGAAACATTGCTGGGGGTTTTTTGTTTGTTTTTTGTTTTGTTTTAATCTTATAATTCTGCAACCCAGCTGAACTTAGTGTTTCAGTTCTTCTTTATGGACCCTTTGGTGTTTCTAAAACTGTCATTTGCAGTCAAGTCATTGGGTGCTTTCTTTTGGATATTACACACACTCTCTCTTCACAAAAACTGTAGCTTTTATCCTTAAATGTCTGTCTTGAATTTTTTTTTAATTTATTTATTCAATTGTGCTTGTGTGCGAGTGTGTATGGGCGAATTCGGGAACCACCAAGGACCGCCTCCACCTCCTCCTTGTTTACTCTGCCCCGGGATTCACAGGCTCCGCCCTACCAGGACCACAAACGCAGGCCGCCTCCGCTTCTGCCCGGTGACTATACATGGGGTCTAGGATCTGAACTCAGGACCTTCCGCCTGCAAGGCAGAGGCTTAACCCCTGAGCCACCTCTCCAGCCCCAACGTCTGTCTTGAAAGTCAGCCCATTTCAGCCGCTGTGCGCTTTCTCCGCAGCTGGGGGAAAGGGGGGGCGTCCTCCTGTTCTTGTTGCCTTGGACATGTCTTTGTTTTCTTTTTCTAGTTTTACAAGCTTTTACCCCTGCTTCCCTTATCCCTCCCTCCTCCCTCCCATTTCCTTCCCTTCCTGTCATGAGTCCCTCCCACCCTCCTGCCTGTGCCCTTCTCTGGCCCCCAAGGTTCCCTTGGTTTATCTGCTCTTGTAGGGGTTCAGGCCTCCATGGCAGACCAAGTTGCCTCTCATCCCACTGATGGGGGCCTTCACTTTACTCATCCGGCTTTCGCCTCCAGGGCTGTCCACTGTATGTTCTTGTCTCTCTTGAGTTCCTCACCAGTCTATGGGGACATGTTGGCGTGTCAGTCATTCTGCAGGTCTGGGAAGGACAAGGGTCTCACTGCAGTGAGTTCCTGGATGCAGCAGTCCATGGAGTGTCCTGTCCAATGGTGAACCTTCCCATCTTTAGGTTCTGACAATCTCACTGCCATCTCTTCTGTGAGGTTCCCCAAAGCCTTAGGATGGGGGACACTTTGTTTTCATCATGGTAGTCTCGGTTTCACACAGGCCTGTCTCTTGTAGCTTGCATCTGAATTAGTGTTTTGAGTCGAGATGTCGTCTCGCCGTGTTGTCCATGCTGGGCTTGCACTTAAGGTCTTAGCCTGAGTAGTGGGGTCTCTTTGTTCCTGCTACTTTGTGGTGGGCGGCTGCCGCCCTGCTAGTCAGACCCGCCTAGAACTCACTGTGTCGCTCAGGCTGGCCTTGAACTTGTGTTGGTCTGTCCCTCCGCACCCCCGGGGCTGGGTGCCAGGAGCGTGCCCAGCCTCTGGTTCTAATGAGGAAGCGAGCGCACAGGCTCTCGGCGTGAGACTGACCTGGACTGGCTTTAGCCGCATCCAAGTGGAGACGTGACTGCTTTCCTGACCCAGCACACTGCGGTTTGACCTGGCTCGTCAGTGTTTGTGTAAATAGAAATGCTCCCGCTTTCCAAATTCCCTGGACACCGCTGCGTGGAGTGTGAAGGCGGAACGGCCGTCCGTGGTGATGCTGGGCGAGGCTGCTGGAGCCAGCGTGCGGTTCAGAGGTCCGCGTGCCCACTGCACACCTGGCCCGTCCGTGCCTGTGTCTTTGAGGGCAGCGAGGCTGCCCGGGGGCTGCCCTACCTTCCTTCCACGCGGACCGCAGTCGCTCGCCTTTCTCTGAACTCCAGCGCCTGCAGATGATCCGAACGATGGCTGATCTAGATTGTACCGTCTGCAGCGTTTACTTCTGGGAAGTGTTTTGTCTCCAGATGTTTTACGTGACTCGTTGGTTCCAAGAGTCTGTGTCAGTCGACCTGGTCCCGTGGGACAGACACTTCCTTGGGCCGCAGCTCACCGCTGTCTGACTAACTTATGTTTAGAGTCCACGTGTAGTCGGTGGTCCTCCCTGGGAGCTGCTCTGCACCCCGGATTCCCCGCTTGGGACATGCTAATGAGCAGGTTAGGAAGTGAGTGGTGAGACTGATGTCACCTTGAGCTTTTATTTTGACGGTGATTTATCGGGAATGGAGATATTGTTTTTAAGGGGAAAAAAAATGTATCATGTAGGTTGTCTAAAAACAAAGTGCATTTAAGCTTGAAAGAGAGAATGAAAGAGAGAGGAAGGAAGGAAGGAAGGGATGGAGGGAGGAAGGGAGGAAAGAGAGAGGAAGGAAGGAAGAGAGAAAGAAGGAAGAGAGAGAGAGAAGAAGAAACTGGCTGGTACTGTGCCTGCCCCATCTGCTTGCTGGTCACTCTCCCATCCTCTTTGGCTTCCTTCCTCCATCAATCCTCATCACTGTCCTGCTTTGGGGTATACCTTTAAAGGCTTTGGGGCGCTTGTGTGTGTCTCAGGGTTTCTCCTAGTGTCTTGCAGCTCTTTGGCGTCTTGTGAAAAGCATCCGCTCTGCTCCTCTGGGAATACCGGGTCAGGCCTACTTCGCTGGTCTGTGGTACTCTGAGTGTCTGCAGGGCCAACTGAGAATCTCCTTCCAGAGATGCGTCTGGTTCGGGTTTGACTTCCCACTTCTTCAGAGCATTTTCCCACCGTGGTGAAATCCCAGCTCCTGTCTTGGCAGCGCAGCCCACAGGTTCATCCCCAGCTGCATCTCAGCACGCAGCTGGTCTAGCCGGTGGTAGCCACGCCCCTGGCTGCAGGAAGCTCTAACAGCATCTCTTCTTTTCCCAGGTGACAAGCCACACGATTTCTTCTGACTCCGTGTCACCTGCCAGTAGCTTCTTGAGCTTGAATTCTACCCTCTGCGACGAGCAAGACATGTACGTGTTAAACAAGGGCACACAAGCAGGTAAATCCCTTGAATTTAGCCTCTGCACTGAAGTGAAAATGTCTCTTGCGTGTGAGAATCTTAGCCGTACTCATCCTGAGGGAAAAAAGATTGAGGGCAGCCGCCTTCAGGTACTGAAGTTGTCAGCAAGAATGTGGAACAATGAGCGCCCTAGTGGGCATAAAGTGATAAAGCAATGAGAGACAGTTTGGCGCTTCCTATCAAATTTATTTTGACCCAGCATTTTGCTTTTAGAATTTAGCCAGTAGATGGCCTTGGATATTCTAGTGCAAAATGATAAGTATACAGAATTTTGTTTGTTGTAGCAGAAAATTTAAATCGATTTCAATAGCCATCAATACCCAAATGATGAAGTTAAATTGTTCTTTCATATAATGAAGTTCAATATAGAATGGGGACTGTCGCAGTTCGCCTGCATGGTTGCTGATAAATGACCATCAAACGGCTTAAGGGAACAAGAGTTTATTCTCTCTTATGATTCCTGGTTACAGTTCTCAGTACAGCTTGACCGGAGAGCACACACCAACACCAGGGCCGAGGGAACTGGCCACAGCATCACCACATAACGGCTGAGAGATGGACCATCCTTACTTGCCAGATCAGCATGTCTGGCCAAGTGAACAGAAGGATGCCAACTCTCTCAACCAGCTCTCTGTGATTTATCCAGGGCGTAATCCCACCCAGCATGGGCTGGGTCTTCCCCAGCAGCCAGACAATCTCCTTCAGGTTTGCTCTGGGCTTAACTCAACCATCAACTCTCTACAACTGTGCCCAGAGCTCAAACCCGCAACAGTCAAGTTGATACCTGTGCCCAACCATGACAGGGACTCTGTACTAGTACTAGAAGGTCTAAAGGTGGAGGATCTGAGGAAAGCTAAGGGACAGAGCTGTGTCCAGTGTCGCTACGTGCATTTTTCAGAAACAAGATGAGCGCGGGAAAGTAGCTTCTCAGACGCACAGAAGTGGTTCTGAGGGGCTGAGACTGGGCTAGCGTGAGGCGGGCTGCTGTTGCGTCTTTTGGGATCTTTCTCTTTTTTGCCCAGTAATGAGTTCAGTTCCTTCTCTGCCCCACAAATCTTGATCTTCTTCTTAGCTGGGTGGTTGCTGGTGGATCCAGGTCTCGTTGTCTTCTCATTTGGGATCAGAACTGGGAACCTTTACCTATTGAGTTCATTCATTCTTCCTTGTCTCTGATATCTAAACTCATTTGGAAATTAAAACCCCTTTGACTGGAGAGATGGCTCAGGACCTCACAAGCAAAAGGTCCTGAGTTCGGATCCCAGGTCCCACATAAAACTGCTAAGTGGAAACGGGCAGTTTGTACTTCTGGTCCTTGTGGGCGGAACCTGGGAAATCCCAGAGTGAAGCAAAAGGAAGTAGAAGCAATCCAAGATGATTCCCAAAGTCACCCTGGGTCCTCCACAGGGACACACGTGCCCTCTGATCACATGCACACACACACCGCCCCCCCCCAAAAAAAAACAATTCAATACCCTTGGGCCAGAGGAGGCAACTCCCTCGATAAAGTGCTTGTAGCGCAAGCATGAGAATCTGAATTTGAATCCCCAGCCCCTACATAAAGATGGGGTGTCAAGGTGTATGTCTGTAACCTGCTCTATGGGAACAGAGACAAGAGCCTCAGGGCCCCCTGGCCAGCCTGCCAAGCAGCAAACTCCTTTCTTGGAAAGTAAACTGCCAAGGACGACGCGCGAGCACCCCACACACGTAGCACCCCACACGCAGGGAATTAAACCTGTTTGTTTTTCCTTCCTCCCTCCTTCGTTCCATCTGCCTGCCTCTTGCTCCCCGTTGAGTCTCTGAGAAGCGCTCACCTGTCGATTTCAGTGAACCAGTCATCTGGCCCCAGGCTGCTCCCGCCACATCTGTGATCTCTCCCCTCAGGAAACATGGAGACTGTGACTGGCGCCAGAAAACACACTCGGGATGTTGGGGTGACTTTCCCAACCCCAAGCTGTAGCGAGGCCAGATTAGAAGAGGACAGCGAAGTGAGCTCTTGGTCAGAAGAAAAGGTTGAAGAGAAAACACTGTTAACTCATCTTCCCGAGAACAGAAAGATGAGGAGGAGCAAGCATATCTGCTGCTGCGAAGGTCAGTTTCTTTCCTGTTTGTGTTTTGCGGCTCAGTTGCTAAGTCCAGGGAGCAGAAAAGCTAGTGGGTTTGTCTCTTCGCTTCTAACTGATGCCAAGACTCCCCCGTCTCCAGCCAGCAGATGGTAAAAGTATCTGTTCTATAGTGGAGTCCTACCTACACTCAGGAGTACCCCAGGGCGGCCCCCCAGGCTGAGGAGCCCCTTGCCAGCTGGGATTACACCGTCGTGGATGAGAGTGGCTGGGATGTAGAAAACAAGAGCCTCTGCCGTTGCTTCTGGAATCTTTTTCCTGCAGGCATCTCATGGTTTGTTCCTGTGGAGCATGTGAAGTCTGGATCCAGGAAGGAGAACCTGCCCAAGATGTGTGGCCCTGGGATCTCCTGGTTTCAGCCCTTCGCCGCAAGCAAACCCTGGAGGGAGCCGCTGCGCGAACACAACTGGCAGGGACCCTGCATGGATGGGTGGAGGTCCCAGGGGGGCCCTTGTGGAGACGACGGCCAAGTGCCCCTGAGGCCCTTTGTGAGAGTAACGCTGCAGGTACGATGGTGGGGGGCTGGCTTGTGTTCATGGGCGCAGGGCAGGTCCGGCCGCCGTGCCGAGGTCTGGCCGTGTGGCCCCTGTAGTGGCTCTGTGTGACCCCCTTGTAGCGGCTCCGTGTGACCCCTTGTAGTGGCTCCGTGTGACCCCTGTAGCAGCTGCGTGTGGCCCCTGTAGCGGCTCTGTGTGACTGACCCCCTTGTAGCTTCACTCTGGGATTTCCCAGGTTCCGCCCACAAGGACCAGAAGTACAAACTGCCCGTTTCCACTTAGCAGTTTTATGTGGGACCTGGGATCCGAACTCAGGACCTTTTGCTTGTGAGGCCTGAGCCATCTCTCCAGTCAAAGGGGTTTTAATTTCCAAATGAGTTTAGATATCAGAGACAAGGAAGAATGAATGAACTCAATGGATAAAGTGTTCCAGTTCTGATCCCAAATGAGAAGACGATAAGACCTTTTATGTTTTGTTTTGGAAAATACCTTTATTTTTAATTAGAAAGTGCTTTTATTGACATTTGTTTTTTAGCTTGTTGGTTCTGAATGTGCATTGTGTGCCTTTATGGGCTACATATTGGAAAGAACTGAGAGGAGGAGAAAAAAGGCGACTCACGCGTCCTTATAGTCGCTCCGTGTGGCCCCTGTAGCGGCTCTGCGCTCACCTCTGTGCCGCGCGAGGGTTTGGTTCCTGATCCCTTGAAGGCCGCCTTGTCTGACCTGCACGGCACGCGCCTGGGGATCTGGGCACAAGGTGGCAGGTTCTGCGGCTACTGCCCCCCAGTGCCCGTCCCTGCTCACCCCACGCTCAGGAGGCACCAAGGCTGCCCAGCTTCGGTTCCTAGCACATCCCAATAGCGTTTCTTTGTCCCGTGGGTCCCCTGGGCGCTGTCCCTGCGGCTCCGCGCCCAGGCTGATCCTGTGTCCTGGGCACCGGAAGAGCAGCCGGCCATCCTGGGTGTGTTGGAATCTTTCTCTCGCTAGGAAGCGCTTCAGCTTCACAAACCCGACTTCATCTCGCGCTCTGGGGAGCGGGTGAAGCGCCTCAAGTTAATAGTCCAGGAGCGGAAGCTGCAGAGCAAGTTCCGGGACGAACGCAACGTGCTCTTCAACGCCTCGAGGCCCCCGTCAAGAAGAGGTACGCCCCCTTGTCTCTGCCGAGGGGCTGCTGCCGGGCTGGTCACGGATCTGCCAGTGTGAATGTCGGACATGACTTTGGCTGTGAGTCTCAGACTTCTGTAGCTAGTCAGCTGGCCCACCCGGCTTTTCTCAGTGGTGGTCTGAGCAGTCCCATGAAGCCAGCCCCACCCTGCACCCAGGAGCGGACAGTGCAGCAAGTGTGACCCTAAACAGCTTGGCCCTGAACAGGCTGTTTCCAAAAGTGTGTGATCGTTCTTTAAAGATGGGGCCTCCTGTGGAATGTACCACTGGGAGGGACCAGGTGTCAGACACACTTCTTACCAGCGCAACCAGGATTCCGCCCCGGTTAGCGGAGGAGCTGGGATTTGTGCCCAGCTGGCTGCAGAGCCTGTGCTCCTGGGGCAACACGAAGCTGGGGTCTCAGCTGAACGGCAGTGAAGCCGTGAGGCCGAGACACAGCTCGCCAGCTGTTGAGTTCACACTGTGGTCTGTGCCGCCGCCAGCTCAGCCCAGCCCAGGGGCGCGAGGTCCAGCAGCACCTCCTGCGGCTAGCGCGCCGCACCCTCCTTACTCAGTCATTCTTAAAAAGCTGCGTCTTCTCTCGCCTAGTCTTCCTGACGGCCTCGAGGAGCAAGCCCATCGGGAAGAAGGAAATGGTGGACAGGTCCAAACGGTAAGGCCCGAGTGCGCGTAGTGCGGGGTGCACGCCAGGCCACCCCAGTGACCCCCACTCAAGAGGATGACAGGAGCTTCTCACAGCGTGAGGGAGTGTGCACGCACATGCATGAGCACACGCGTACATACACACACACACCTATGGCCATGCGTACGCACATACACGGGAGCATGCGCACACGGGAGCACACACGTGCACACATCCATATATGCACACACGCATACGCACACATGCACGAGCACACACTTCATGCTTCTGAAGTGTTGGTTCTTGGAAGCAGTTGATTCTGTTGTGGATCCCGTGTTGTGGATCCCGTGTTGTGGATCCCGTGTTCTTCCTGATCATTGTGCCCTCTGTTAGTAACCTTTGTAGGTCATTCAAAGGACACTTTAACCCGTGTTTTTTAGAGGGTGATCCATGGCCCTTCAGCAGGAGTTGTAGGAATTTTCCCAGTTGAACCCTGATTTCAAAACAACCGTTTTCACTGTGCTGACATTGCACCGGTGAGGCAGAAGAAGGGCTCGTGTCCAAGCGCTGCGCGAGACGTGGGGCTGGCGGTGCCCTGCGGGAGCTGTGGGCTTGGGCGGTGCCCTGTGTGCAGCACAGTACACTCGAGGGCACACAGGACACCGGCTGTGCAGTGGGCTGAGTGGCTGCCTCTTCATGGAGTCCTTTGCTGAGAAGGACTGGCAGGCGCGCTCGTGACTCCGACCAGTACAGACACCTTCCCGAAGGCCAGCAGCTGGCCGCACTTGTTGCCAAGAAGGCTCGAGCTTGAGGGAATTCTGGAAAGCTGCGTCCAGCACCGAGAGCACCAGCTGTCCGGTATTCAGACCTTTCTTGCAGGATGAGCAGCAGTGCTGACGCATGGGGTGATCTCGCGCCACACAAGCGCTTTTACCAAGCGGTGGTCAGGGGATGTCACCGAATCGCATGTGGGCCAAGACCTACCAGTGCCCTTTCACGTTGCACCTTGTGACGGAGCCAGGGTTCAAGGTGCAGGTGTAATTCCAGCCCTGGAGAGGCTGAGACTGGAGACTGTGAGTTCAGCCGGCTGTGCAGAAGCATGAAGGGGCTACCACGGGCTCCCAGGAAGCCTCACGGGTCAGAAGCACGAAGGGGCCCGCAAGAAGCCTCAGCGGGTCGGGCAGGTGCCTACGTGAAAAGCTGCGCCCAAGTTGAAGTTCACATGGTGGAAGGAGAGATCGAAAGTTGTCCTTTGGCTTCTGCGCGTGCTATGTTCTCTCCGAAATAAACGTTAATGTCATAAAGAAATGAAGGAATCAAAATAAACATGATCGGGAGTTATCTGCAAAAACTGTTGTGAGGATCCTGTGGAGAAGAAATGGTTCGGGGTGAAAATACTTTCTGTGGGCGCAGCATAAAATGCTGGCAGCCCCCCGTCATTCCAGTCTTGGAGGCAGCACTGGGGAGACCCCAGAGAAAGCTAGCCAGGCGAGCCCCGTCTGCACGAGCCCCGTCTGCACGAGCCCCGTCTGCGAGCTTTGCGTTTGACGCAGACCCAGGCTGAAAGACCACGGGGCAAGAACGGAGGGTGATTCTCCGTACCAACCTCACCCCTTCGGGTTCACACGCACGCACATGTGTGTGTGTGTGCATTCCCCCCTCCACACACAGGATTTCCCTGCAGTTGTTGGTGTATGGAACGAAGAGTCTTTCAACGCATTCCTTCACTAGAATAATGTGTGACAGTGCTTAATCAACAGCATATTTGAGAGTCCAGCTGAAACTAGACATTAAAGACTTTCGCAGAAAATAAGCCGCTAGGTTTCTTCGCTATAGGTTTTTTGTTTTGTTTTGGAAAATACCTTTATTTTTAATTAGAAAGCACTTGCATTGACATTTGTTTGGTAGCTTGCTGGGTCTGAGTGTGTATTGTGTGCACTTTACGTGCTACATATTGGAAAGAACTGAGAGGAGGAGAAAAAAGGCGACTCAGCAGGTGGTCTTCAAAGCACAGCAGGGAGGATGGGAGGCTGGGGACAGTCGAGGAAAAGTGCAGTAGAGCATGTATGTGCAGATGTCACCTGAGGTCTGTTACTTGAATGCTGACCCCCCCCCAAAGATGGGGAAAAACGCAATAGAACACTGGGCGTGTGGTACGTGCCTTGGATCCAGCATTGGAAGGCTGACGCTGGGCTGCATGGTGAGCCGTAGACCAGCCTGGGCTGCGTGGCACTCCGCGTGGCATGTGTGCAAAAGCACGCGCGCTCACACACACACACACACACACTGTCAGTTTAAACCATTGAGTTTTGCAGACATTGGCCCATGCCGCCTTTATCCCCCTCTTTCCCCAGAGCTGACCACGGTTAGTAAGATTTGTGTCCTCCTTTCTCTTTTCTGGGTGGTCAGCACTCTGGCTGGGGTCTCATCCATGTCTGACAGCCCGCCTGGAGGCTGTATGCCTGGAGCGGGTAGAGCATTGTGGGCCTCCTGCCTGGAGCGGGTAGAGCTGGGGAGGGGGGAGGGGCATGGCTCACCCCCTGCCTGGAGGCTGTTGCCTAGCGGGGCAGAGCTGGGGTAGAGCTGGGATGCGGCCGCGGGGTGACCTCCCTCTTTCTCTTTCTGCTGCTGCCCCTTCAAGGATCTATGATCAGCTTCCAGAGGTGCAGAAGAAGAGAGAAGAGGAGAAGAGAAAGTCCCAGTACAAATCCTACCGACTGCGAGCTCAGCTCTATAAAACGGTTAGTTGAGTTGACACTGCAGCGGGACTGGGTGGGCTTGCACTGGCGGTGATCATGTGACCTAAGGGCACCGGCTTGGAGCGGGGCTTTGAAAGTGGGCGGACTTGAAAATGCAGTTTCCATCCACCATTAGGCTTTTCATCAGGCCTTAATTATGGAAGGCACTTTGGAAGGAACCAGGTCTCCCACACAGGGGTGATTTAGACGTCATGGTGGGAACATCCGCAGTAACAAGGATAATTCCCAAATGGTTCAGATAAGGTGCAAAGTGCTGAGTGGCCCTGAGGGGTCAGCTTGCAGAGGAGTGGCCCTGGCCCAGGACAGAGCCCGGTGCCAGAATCTTAGCAAGAAGGGTCTTGCTGGACCAGTTTGTCTTTGGAAGCCACGCTGGCCTGAAGGCATGTAGAGGTCAGAGGTCAGAGCAGACTAGCATAGGTGGGGGGGGGACCCAGGGCTGCGTGGCCTGTTGTGTGTCAGCACCCAGAGGGGCCCGGGCATCACCGTGCCGCTGTGCCGAGCCCTGGTGGATGGTTCAGACCCCCGCCCCACTGAGTACCAGCTAGAAATAGCGTTTCTTAGGTACCATCTCTTTCCTTTTTTTTTTTTTTTAATACATTTTTTATTGTACCATCTCTTTCCTAACTGCCGTGGTTTTGCAGTGGACTAACGTAAAAATGTAGGGAGAGCCGCGTGGGTCTCCCGCACACGGCTGGGGGGTGGGGGGGTAGCAGTGCTTCTGCTGGCCAGAGGACCTGACTTTCCTGCCTTTCTTTTCTTCCACAGAAACTGACCAATCAACTCCTGGGGAGGAAAATCCCCTGGGACTGACGTGATTATTTTCCTTAGAGCCGCGGAATTATTTTTTATGAATCCATTTAATAAAGCTTCTTGTTTGTGTGCAGTGTGGTGACTTGTGGTGACTTCGGAGTCCAAGCAGTGGTGGTGGAATGGCTGCGTGCGGGACACGCCTGTCTCCACGGACCCGCAGGCTTTGCCTTGCCCCGTGGCATCTCTTAACTCGAGCCGGGCATGAGTTCCTTTTTGTACCTGTTTTTAACTCTTTTAGAAAATAAGCTGTTTTTGATTGGCTCCCAGTAAAGCAAGGTCACATCTCCCTGTCGAGAGAAGCTGGGGGTGTCTCCGCAGTGTCGAGCAGCCTCTCGCCATGGGTGAGCCAAGGTTCACAGTCAGGAAGTGACTTCTAGAAAAGAAGTCACGCACCAAGCGACCAGACGAGACTGTGCCTGCAGCGCATTTCACCCAGCACCTGGCCAGGGCCCAGCGGGGCTCCTTCGGGGTGGGGGGTGAGGGGGGCTGGAGTCACAGCCAAGGCCCCAGGGAAGGAAGGTGTTACACGGTGAGCAGTGGGAGTAGCCGCCCCGTGGCCTCCCCGGAGGCTTCCTGGAGGCGGAGGCAGAGCAGAGCCCAGGCAGCAAGCGCTGGTCACTCCCAGCTCCCGGGCTCACCCGAGAGGTGCTGGGCAAAGCGTCTCCTCGCTCAGCGAAGCCCGTGGGATGCCTGTAACACGAGAGCCTCAAGCCACTTCCGCTGCAGAATGCCGTGTCTCGCATGTCGGGAAGACTGCCCGCACTAGAAATGACGTGGTAGTCGTCTCCACCTGCCATGCACGGAAACTGCAGGATGGAGTCGGCTAGGATGCCAGCGTGACTCCAGATTCCTCCCAGCCCCGGCAGCGCTCACATCAGAAGGCTCTGTGTGACTGCGCTGGGGAAGCGTCAACACATCTCAGCTTGCTTCTCTGAGCCGAGAGCGGCAGAGCCTGCAGGTGCACGCAGGTCCCTGCCCTGGGGAGGGGCACTCCCGAGTCAAAGCCCAGGAGGGACTGAGCTCACCAGCAGCCTCCCTGCCCCGCCTGTACTGCCACCTCAAGCTGAGCGCTCCTGCAGAACCCGGCCTCCCCTCCTGCGACCACCTGCCTGCATCCGTGCACAGGGCGCCTCAACTTCGCCATAACCCGCACTAACACGAGCCCGCCGTCTGCGTTGGTTATCTACCCTAAGGTCAGCCTGCACATCGTCCTATCATAACACCGGGCAAAACCCTGCCCGTGGACACTACCGCTAGCACAAGCCCTACAGTGCGGTCAGCCCCAGCACTGGACTCAAGTAGTCCTTTACCCCCAACCGTAACCCTCCCTGTTGCCCTGACACTAACCCTAGACGTAAGTCTACATTGAATCAAGCCCTACGCTTGACTAGCAATGAACTTAACCCTAACCCTGCCCTTAACTCGAGCCCTACACCTAGACCCAAGCCTTCCCTAGTCTTTGCCCTAATCTTAGTTATAACTGATCTAACAGCCTGAGACCTAGGGCCTTTACCCCCACAATGCCCTATTCAGATCCCTAACCCTAACCCTAGCTCAGTCCTCACCCCAACTGGAGACACAGCATGGCCTCTGGCCTGTGGTTCTAACACTAGACTGAGACCTAGTATTAGTCTATCTAACCATAACCCTATCCACAAGTACAAATCCTAAGCCTTATGTGGACATGTTGGTACATTTAACCCAAGCCTGTATGTAGACATCATCCTAAACTTAACCAACCTTAGTTCTAACACAGCCTTGGATGTAAACTGAGTATCCATTGCCCTAACCCTAACCGTAGGCATAGAACTACATCTACCCAAGCCTGTGCCTGGCTGCAGCCCTTACTGATCTTAATGTTAGCCCTAACACTAGACCAAATCTTTACCTTGATGCTTAAGACTCTAGTCCCAATCCTAATTGGCCACAGCCCTACATGGCCTTACATCAGACAAGCCCACACGCAGCTGTAGTCCAGCCCTTGCCCAAAGCCCTGGGCTAAGGTGGACTTGGCTGTGGAATGAGTCTGCTCGCCACCCTCATGCCTTATCCCTAACTCTGGGTCTACCCTAGACGTAGCTCTGAGTCTCACCTGTGACCACTTCGTGCACCATGATGCCAGCCCAGAACTTTATGAGTCTATAAACTGTCAGCCTATCCTTGGCTCTAACCCTAGACATAGACATTTAGCCCAAGTTCTGGAATTGGACATATCCTAAACTGCACCATAAGCCAACTCTCAAACAAACCTGGGGCCTACATCGGTTACCCCACGTGCCCTAAGGGCACCCCTAACTCAGGGTGTGGCACTAACCCTGAACATAGCTCTATATTTAACCCAAGCCCTACAAATAGCCTAGAAGAACTTAACCACAACTGTGGCCCAATGCAAGGCTTAGCCTGCAGGGATTATTGTGACTGCAGCCCTATCCATCACCCTGACCTCCCCATCACCTTGACCTGACCCTAACCCGGACCTGAGCCTGACCCTATTATCCATCACCCTAACCCTAATCCTCACTCTGGGCCTGATCCTAGTCCTAGATGGAGAATTACATCCAACCAAGGCCTCCTGGTGTTAACACTAGACCTGGTCTTCACCCTGCTGGTATCCTTACCCATTGTGCTGGGTAGCCCTGGCCTAACTCTAGAAATAGCATTGCATCTAAATCAATCCTTACACTGTAGCCTTAACCTTAGCCAAATCCCTAGACCTAATCTTTTATTGAGATTCAATTCACTGACCATGGCACCCCCATCCCAGCTTATTCTGAATCATAGACCTAGTTCTAAGTCTGACCCAAACCCAAGACCTACCATGGTTGTAGCACTAGCTCGGGACCTAGTATAGGTCTATGGCCATAGACCTATCCATATCCAAAACCCTGGTCCTGGCCGTAGCTCCGGCTTTAATCATAGCTACAGCTTTAATCATAGCTACAGGACTATAACATGAGCCCTTCAACTGGACATAACCTGACACTTAACCATAATCCTAGTCCTGAAACAACCACGGATGTGCATTGACTACACTTTTTGGCATTCAGATTCTATCACCTTTCTACCATTTATCTACCTGCCTGCCTCTCACATTCTTAAAATGGTAGTTTTCTTTTAAGGCCCCCCAGGCCTTGAGTAGACATTGGCCGAGCACATAGACGGTAATCACAGCCATGAAGACTGTCCGGTTCCTCTCGAAGAAATTACTCCCGTTTAGCAGCCACAAGAGATAAATAGGGGCTGGTCGGGGAGGTTGGGGATCGAAGATCCCTGTCATGGTCAGGAGGTCTGGTGATGTAGGCATGACAATTTTTCCTCTCGGCAGCAAGTGTTTTCCATAGAAGCTTCCATCTGTTTCCAAGGTCTCCACAGTCCTAAGTTGACACATGCCATTTCCTGGGTCTGTGAAATTCCCAGTACCTTCTGTCACATTCCATTTTTTTTTTAATTTTTAAAATGTTTTATTATTTATTCAATTGTGCATGTATGCGTGTGTGTGCGTGTGTGTATGTATGTGCGTGTGTAGAACCAGGGACAAATTCGGGAACCACCATGGACCGCCTCCACTTCCTCCTTGTTTACTCTGCCCCAGGATTCACAGGCTCCACCCTACCAGGACCAGAAATGCAGGCCGCCCCTGCTTCTGCCCGGCGTCTATATGTGGGGTCTAGGATCCGAACTCAGGACCTTCTGCCTGCAAGGCAGAGGCTTAACCCCTGAGCCACCTCTCCAGTCCCTCCATTTTTATTTTTTAAAAATATTTTATGCACTAAATTATCTGAAAGAGAGAAAAAGGGCTAGAGAGATGGCTCAGGGGTTAAGCCTCACAAGCAGAAGGACCTGAATTCAGATCCCTGATCATACTTTACACAGAGTAAATAAATAAAATATTTTTAAAAAGTCACATTTCCAGACTGGGAAAAAAAGCCAGGTGGCCATGGTGGGGGCCTGTAATTCCAACCCTGGAAGGCAGAACCCAGAATAGAGAGTAATCCAGGGTGATTTTGATCATCCCTTGGGCTTCCACAGGCATGCACACTCAAGTGCCACGGGCACGCACACTCAAGTGCCACCTTGTACTCTTGGCCCACATGAAAGATGCACGTGTGCCCGTGCACCGAAAAATGAAATTTGGGGGCTTGTGATATAGCTCAGTGGACAAGGTTCCTGCTTCCAAACCCGGAGACCTGAATTTGATTCCTGGGAGTCCACATAGTGGTAGGAGACCTGACTTCCTAAAGCCCCTCTAGAATCTCCCCCCACATAGGTACCACGGAGAGAACCAGACCTCAATATCAGAGAAGAAAACCCAGAGATGAGATAAACCCCATCTCCACAGGAGACCCCACCAAGAATGGTAATAGGATCTGATAAGAAAAACAGGTAACTGGGGAAAAAGGGAACCAACCGGTCAAACCCAAATCCCTTCTCCCTGTTAATAGCTTGCCCCCCTCCCCCCCCAAGCCAGTAGCGATTTCCATCCCAAGGAGAAATGGCGGCTCCCTCGCTGCAGTTTGGAGGAGCTTCCTGAATAAACTAAGTGGATGAAGCCTGGGTTTGGTTCTCTTTCCTCTTCTGTTTCTAACACCATGGCATGCATGTATGCGTGCCTGTGCAGGCCCCAGGGTGACTTCAGGAGTTATCCTGGATTGCTTCTGCATCCTTCTTGCTTGACTCTGGGATTTCCCAGGTTCTGTCTTCTTTAGCAGGACGTGCAGGCCTGATCACACTTCAAACGGACAGAAATGGCAGGCTGGATCCTGGATTGCTTCTACCTCCTGGCTTTGCTCAGGCATTTCCCAGGCTCCGCCCACGAGGGCCAAAAGTGCAGGCTGCTGCCATTTCCTCCTGGGATCCAAACTTAGGACCCTGGGAAGCAGTCTCCAGCACCTCCAGCCCCAGAGGGCAGCTTGCAAGTCAGCTGACCCCTTCCTCAGCCTGAACGTGGGTCTCCAGTCCGAGCTATTTTGCCGACTCCTCTCCTCTCTCGCACCTCACAGTGATCTTGCCTTAGCAAGAGCCAGGCCTGGAGTCTCCGAACTACAAAAAGCCAAACAACAACAAACAAACAAAGAAAAGTGCTGGGCTGGTGTTCCGAAGGCCCTAGACCCAACTTCCCTGTATGCTGCGTGGAAGCAGACTTTTCTAATAGCATGCTAAGTAGTCAAGAAGATGCTTGAGGAAGGAAAGCCTTGCAGGAGTCACTGTGAAGAGACAGGGGGGGGGGAATCAGGGCGGGGGGGCTGTGTGGGAACCTGGCTGGGCAATGCAGACCTGCTCAGGGCCTGAGCCATTGGCAGAAGTGTTCAGTGTAGTGGTGTAATCTGTATGTAATCTGTAAATACACCTGGGTCTCTGGGTCCAGCTGGAATGGCTGACCAGGCCAAGCACCGGGCACCACTCTCTGGCAGACCGTTCAGGATCTTCCGATTACCCCTGCTGGTGGATCTGACCCTCAGTTTAGCAGAGAGTGGCTTTGAACTTTTGATTCTCCTGCTTCGCTTCCTACTCCGCAGTGATTGCTGGGATTATAGGGGTGCCCCTCCACAAGTTCCTGCAGAACCCAGTTGGGACCCAGGGCTGTGTGCATGCTAGGTGGACTCTACTAACAAGCTCTAAGTGCCCAGAGAGTTCTGTCGCTTCACGCGGCCTTTTCTGCCATACATGGTTGTTGGCTGTTTTGATCTCTCATGACACTGGGAGACAGGTGTTGGGTTCCTTTTCCAGTGGAAAGGTTTTAGCG
Source organism: Typhlomys cinereus (assembly GCA_023101885.1). Taxonomy (NCBI): domain Eukaryota; kingdom Metazoa; phylum Chordata; class Mammalia; order Rodentia; family Platacanthomyidae; genus Typhlomys; species Typhlomys cinereus. The sequence continues at coordinate 223,657 of JALPQD010000732.1, forward strand.
AAGAGGACAGCCCCCAGGGCTCCCTGGCTTTGTTCCTATAGGGACCACCCTACTATCTCCTTCCAGTTTCAAGCCCCACCCCCATCCTGTCTCCAGGTTTGCCTTCCCAGCTAAGCCTCAAGATGGAGGGTGAAGGTTAGGGTGACTGGTGAAAGGAACGGCCGCTAACCCAGCCCGAGTGGGCACCACGTGAAGGTTCATCAACGAGAAACAGACCCAAGGGAGAGACTTAAGAAATAGGAGCTTACTTAAAGCTGAGGGTCTAGTGGTCAGGGGAACCCTGGGAAAGAACAGCGGTAGAACAGGGGACAGCTGAAGGTCAGAGAGGGAGATAGACCCCCAAAGGCCTGGTGGGCAGAGAGTTCAGAGAGCTTGGCAGTGGAAGAGAACCTTGGGTGGTGTTAAAATCTTTCAGTGTCAGGCATGCACAGGAGTCGCCTGAGTAGGAGGGAAGAGGGTAAGGGCTGGAGGTGTGGCCTTAAGTAGCGGTTTTGCAAAATGGCAGCTGTGTTTACCCTTTAAACTGGGAGCCACGAGGTGAGGGCGTCAGAATCACTTCCGCTTTCTCAAAGCTGCTGTCAGAAGTGCCTCACAGCCACGTGCAAGTCTGGCACTGGCACTAGGACACCAGAGGCAGGAGGGGGCCACAAGACTGAATTCAGCTTCGGGGTGCACTGGATGGAGTTCCAGGTCAGATTTAGGTAGCGTTAGAGCAGCCATGCAGGGACAGTCTCTCAAGGTCTTCGAAGGTCACTCCCCAGGGCTGCCTAGCAAGTAGAAAGTCCTGAGTTCGGATCCCAGGTCCCAAGTAAAAAAAATAGCAGGTGGAAATGGTGGCAGCCTGCACTTCCAGCCCTGGTGGGCGGAGCCTGGGGAATTCAAGAGCGAAGCAAAAAGGAGGTAAAAACAACCCAGGATGATTCACCCTGGTCCTCCACAGAGACACACACACAAGACAGAGAGGAAAGACTCAGTGGTAAAGGCGACTGCATGTAAACCTCATGGTTTGAATTCCACCCGGGATTCAATTCTGCATGCTGGAAAGAACCAACTGCTACCAAAGTTGTTCTCTCGAGTAAACTATTAAAGAAGACAAACAATAACCGCTACAGGGAAATGGGTAAAATTCAAACTTACAAAGGCAGGATCTGCAGCCCAGCTACGGAGCCCTTGCCTAGCATGCACGAGGCCCTGGCTTAATCCCAGGCAAGGGTGGGACCGATGCAGGGAGAGGAAACGACCTTCCCAAAGGATGTAGAGTTCTTGTGTTCTGGAGTCGAAGACTGAAATCAGAACACAGTGCAGAGGATTAGAGTTTAGCAGAGGAGAGAAAGGTTGGAACTCATAGACTCCAGACGTTGAGTGCCATGAGGGGCTAGGGCGCCAAAGATGGCTGCCAGGCCAGGCATATTTTTACACCTAGGCAAGCCTGGGAAACTGTTTTTGTCTCATTGGTTAAACTCCCATTGGGCCCAACCCGGTTGCTCCTGGGCCCACGTGGGGGTGGAGCCCAAGATGTATATTGGATTTGGAGAGCTCATCTCCATAATCCTTTCCTAGGGAAGTCGGCCATCTTATCTCTGGGAGGATGGAGTCAGTTCCCAGCAGGGGTGTTCCTTCAGGGTGACCCCAGCATTGGGGGGATGACCTTCAGGAATTCCAAAGACCTTGAGAGACCCATCCCAGCAAGACTGAATCCTGTCTCAGGAGGGAGTGCCTGTAACAGTGTAATAAGTTAGTCTCTCCTTTTTAAAAGGTAAACGTGCCCAATTGTAGCGTTCGTCACATAGTACCAGTGATATAGCCCCTTTGATATGGCTGTGCTCGCCAAATGATTCGGGGGTCCCTCTGGGGGTCCCTCTGGGGTCTGTATGTGTCCAGGTTCTTGTGTTCGGGAGTCAAAAATTGAAACCTGAACACACATAAAGAATTAAGACAGAGTTAATTAGAGAAAAAAAAAAAAAAAACACGAAAAGCATGGACCTGAATCCGTGAGTGGATTCAGAGAGCCCTGGAGAACTCAAGGGCTCCAGGCATGGAATCCAGGGGGGAGAGGGAAAGATGGAAAAGGCAGACTCCAAACGTGGAGCAGCATGCCGGCCAAGGGAGCCAAAGATGGTTAGCTTCAGCTTCCACAAACCTGATGCGAGCTTTGGATCCCCTACATCTCATCACCCCTACATCTCATCGGTCAGTTCCTCCGAGACCTAACCCAGTGGACTTACACACCTGGGGCAGGTTTAACTACAATGGAGAACTAATCTCCATATCCTTTCATGAACTGGGGCTGGGGGAAACTGGCAACTCTAGGGTGTGTTCCTTCTGGGTAATTCCAGCCCTGAGGGATAATCTTCAAAGACCTTGAGAGACCACCCAAGCTGTCTCTAAACTGCCTGAACAGAATATTTTATTTATTTTAATAACAGAAATTGTCTTCATAGTTGTTTTTTAGTGTGTGTGTGTGTGTGTGTATGTGTGTCAGAGGGCACTGTGTGTTGCTGTGGAGGCCCAAGGGTGACTTCGGGAATCATCCTGAGTTGCTTCTACCTCCTTTTAGCTTTGCTCTGGGATTCCCAGCCTCCGCCCACCAGGGCCAGAAGTGCAGGCCCTGCTGTTTGCATGGGACCTGCGATCCAAACTCAGGACCTTCTGCTTGCAAGTCAGGGTCTAACCCCTGACCCATCTCTCCAGCCCCAAACAGTGTATTTTAGATCTTCACTTGTGACAGGACTTATCATCACAGCCTGTGACTCGAAAAGCCAGGATCGCACCCCACCCCCCCAACCGGCTTCAATGAGCCTATTAAATGAGCCAAATTAACAGTGTAAAGTAGTCTCCCTGAACTCCCCGGAGCTCTGCACTTCCCTAGACCTGCATAGAATTTGTTCTATCCACATTTCACAGAGGGGCAAAGAATGCAAGAAACACCACGCTTCCTGAGAGACTGCTGAGGAGTAATTGGGGGAGGGGATGCTTTCCCCACTGATGCATGGTTCCTGTGGCAGCAAGACTCCGGCAAAAAGACCACCCAGCGGCCACAAATGCAAATAGAAGAAAATGGGAGGGACTGGCAGGGAAGAAGGGTTGTAATGGGAAGAATGGGATAGGATTCAGGGTTAAGGGATCATAAATTCACTATATTCTGGTTAAAACACACACACACACACACACACACACACATACACTAGAAGAACAAAAACAAGTGAAATAGCGTACAGTAGAAAAGATTGAATCTATGTGACCCCACTGGAAAGAGGGGTACAGAGAGCCATCGACAGCCAAGTTCTTCTTCAGAGTCTAAACTCAAAGGTTTAATTAAATACAGGCAGCCGAGGCACCCTTGGTGCCCCCCATATACACACCCCAACCCCCCAAGGTCAGTGGCTTCCAAAAGATGAACCAAAATCCTAAACAACTTCCTTCTCCGCCGGCCCCCTGGGCTTCAGCCTTTCCGTTCTGGCAGCTGGAGATTCCTGGGGGGAAATCCAGCTTCTTGGGGTGTATTGTTTAGGGAGTCTGATGATCATCCGAGGGAGGGGCATCCCAGTCTCTCTAGGATTCCTGCTCAGGGCAGGTTCACCACACCGAGCTGGGGAAACACGTGCTGTTTGGGGGTGCCGGGGAGTGAATCCAGAGCCTCTCAGGTCGCAGGCTGCACACCTGCCCCAGGTACACCCCCCTCAGCGCCATCCCCCCCCCCCCGTTCCCCGCACTTTAATCGACACCTTCCTGGGGTACTGGTTTTCCCGCCACAGCCAACAGCCTCGTTGCTGTACAGCTGCAAGTCATCCCGGTGACAGGTGGCAGGTCCCCAGGTGTGTGGGCCCGTGCTTCACCCACTGAGCTATCAGCTCACAGCCCAATCCTATTATCTTCCAAAACTGTTTATGTATCTAAGGGCGGAGGAAAGGAGACACCATGCTGTGGCCCAAGTGTAGAAACCAGAGGATAACTTTCACAAGTCGGCGCCCCTTCCCACCTCGTAGGTTCCTGTGCCAATCTTTTACCAGCTGAGCCGTCTGGCTGCTCCGGGGCTGGTTCTTCACAAGCAAGCGCCTTTACTGTGTGCGGAAGGACCCTGGCAGCCAACTCTTCCATCTCTACACACCACATTCCAATATTTCTCCACTTCTGCCTTACGACAACCAAAACTGCCCATGAACGTTGAAAAATTATCTCCAGGGGATTGGAAATTAACCCCTAATCAGAAAGCACTGGGCTAGGAGTGTGGCTTAGCTCTCTAGAATCCTTCCTCCTCCAAGGCTGCGAACCAAATCCCAACCGCCAGGGAAAAGGGGGTGGGGGTGGGGCAGGTGGGAGAAAAGAAAAAGAGAACCAGTTTTCCAGACTAAAAAACCCAGTAGTCTCACGTGCCTCTCTTAGTGCAAGAGCCAGCAAAGCATCCAGAGCGTCTTATCTGGCCAGTAATCAACACAGCCAAAATACACCTAAATATTTCGAATTAGGCACCTAATTAGGTGGTCCCGGTCTATAGTTCTAGCAGAGAAGGGAGTCCAAGGTTATTCATGGGTAGTCCTGAAACTTAGTGAGCTCCCAAAAAGGGGAATACCCTGGGTCTCGTCCCCTACTCTGCGTAAACCTAGCCAAGGGCTCACAGCCTAGAATCCCATTCCCCACAAGACAAGTTCCAGGCTAGCCTGGGCTACAAGTACCTTGTCTTCAAAAAAACCAACCACGTAATTAAGCACAAACCTTCTCCAAACTGAACCCACAGATAGACAGAACGACTTTCTCTTGGGGTTACCACTGCAGATTCCTATAACCCTTTACAGTTACGACATCATGGAGTCTCTCCCTCTCCCTCCCCCCCTCCCTCTTCGGGATTCAAATACAAAAATGGATAAGGTGCGTCACACCCAGTGAAGGTGGGTCACCTGACTGCAGGCTGGAGCAGCGGGCGGGCTGAGCCCGTGGGTGGGGGAGGAGCCTTATCCCTCCTTGTCCTGGGGCTGCAGCCCCCGGAACTATATAGGAGCCAGACACCTGGTGCTGGAAGCTCCTTGTCCAGATCTCATCTTCTGGGCCGAACTGTTGGCCCGTGGCAGCTCGGGCCTCCTGCATTTTCGGGGCGCGCTTTGCTTTGTCTTTTCTTTCCCCTTCACAGGTCAACCCAACCTCGGCCTCGTGTTGAAAACGTTCGGCCCCGGGGATCGCAATAACGCTTCGTTTCTCACCTTGGGCAGGTAACTCTCCAATCGGCCCCCTCATCTCAACCTGTGGCACTCAAACTCTGGGGGGCACTTTTTGTTGTTCCTTGAAGAAAAGTGCCGCCAGTCTTTGAGGGTTACCGGCTGAGGAAGCAAGTGGCCGGGAAGGAAAAGGCCCGCTCGTGCCTTGGCGAGTAGGAGCGCATGGATTGGGCCATGTGTGTCTGGAGCGGGGGTCCCGCGCTGGCCTGCACGGGGGCACTCAAATGTAGGGGCACTCTTCTGGTCTCCAGTGGAAAGTGCTACGACATTTGGGTATCGGCGGTGGGCACAGAGAGCAATTCTGCGAGAATGCACGCGGACTGGTCGGTGGACCTCAGGGTAAGTCGGTCCCTTCGCCACGTGGGCTTCTGGCACTGACCAGCCTTCAGGTCCCAAGGTTCTGCAGGATGCCAACTTGGGTGCTTTTGCGCCTTGCTGGGAGCTATATGCACATGGGGGACACGAGGCGCACGCGTGATGGGCCTTTTAGTTATGCGCATCTCAGGTCTGCAGACGTGGAGTGGAGGGTCTCTGGAGCCCACCAGGCAGTCCAGGACCCCGTGGGGCCGACCACATAGCCGTTCCACTTTACTTCCTCTGCTGCGCGGGTATTGTGGGTTGTTAGAGAAGGAAAACGTGCTGCAAAACGGCCCAGACGGCGACGCCCAAAATGGAAGCGCTCCCCGTGTATATGGTGGAAAGTGCTTCCATTTTGGTGCGCTGCCGTGTGCGCAAGGCATCTGGGACCCTCGGTGGGAGCGATGAGGGGGCTTGGGGACTGTCCAAGTCACGAGGTTGGGGGCGGAGTCACCCTTCCACCCCGTGCTATCTCTCAACTCCCTTCCTGGAATCCCTCCGGCCTGCAATCTGAGAAGTGGGGTGGGGCCCTGGCCTGGGGGTCCGGTGTCTGCTGCCCTCTGAACAGGTCGGGTGAGTGTGGGGGGGAGGGAGAATGTCCCTTCGAAATCCTGCAAGGCCACTAGTGTTGCTGCCTTGACCTTAAATGGGGACTGCATTCACCCTATAAAGACGATTTGGGTTCTAGTTACTTTGAGCCCAGCCCCCCCCCCCAACTCAGCCTTGACTTCCGCGGGGAAGCTGAGTAACTATTTCAGGCCCCGAGGAAAAGTGCAGAAATGCCTTTAGATTGGGGCCTTTTCCTTTGTGAGGCGTGGCCAGTGGGGAGGAATCTTCTGGAAGGCTCAGCTTTGGCGCTTCTGAAGCTCCGCCCACCGGGGCAGGAAGTGCACTCAGCCACCATTCCCGCCGGGCGTTTTTTACAAGGGAGCCACTATTCAAACTTCCTGCTTTCTAGGGAAGGGGCCTGAGCATTAGCCCCGCCCCCAGCTCCTCCCTTTCCCGCGGGGGTGTGGGCGCGCCCGCAGGCCTTGCTTTGCGTGTATGCGCCTCCTTGCCACGGGCAAGCCGCTTGTTCTCAGGTCTGGGCTGGAGACCTGCAGTCCTAGACCAGGAGGTGAGTGGCGCTCGAGCTGGTCCTGTCTGGATTGTGATGCACAGGGTGGAGCCCGTGGGCTGGGCGTGCCGGGCAAGCCTTGAACTGCCGCGCACTGAGCCGGGCCAAAGGCTTCTGCAGGCAGCCTTGGGGCTCCGTGCTGTGTCCCGGTGGTCTGTAAGGGGTCTAGGAGTTGAATTCTGGCTGTCAGACTTCACAGTTGATGGAGGTGAGCTTACTGCTACTCCCAGCTCCCAACTAGCAATGAGCTCAACTTTCTTTTCCAAGAGAGGATAAAGGTGGGCGTTACAGACCCGTCCATGTCTGTGTGGAGAGCCTCGTTTTTACGTAGATGCCCAGCATCAAGTCCAGACCCTCTGTTCTGCATGATCCCGACCCCATCCCCAGCTTCCATTCATCCTGGGATCCCGCTAGAAGTTAAGAATGGCCGACTGACTTCTGAGCATCCGCCACCAGCCACGTTTTCCAGCTTGGAGTCCTCAGCCTGTGGCTCTCAAACTGTGGGGGCTCTTTTTGGTTGTTTAAAGAAAAGTGCCCCCACTTTGAGAGTTACCGGTTGAGAAAGCGCTGCGTGTCCACGTGAATCCGCTTCCTTCACCCCAACCTTCTCTAGGGGGCTGCACTGGCCTGCACCGTGGCACTCAAATGTAGGGGCACTCTCCTGGTCCCAAATGAAAGTGCTACCACATTTGGGTGTCTGCTGTGGGCACCATTGGCTTACAGGGCGCTAGGCATGCTGGGAGCTTGCCTGCGCACACCAGGTGTGCATGTTGAAATGACCGGGTGGGGGCTCTCTAAGGACTGGGTCCTCTTCATCCAGGTCTGTGATGCAACTCAGCTGGAGTGCAGGGCACCTGCAGCCAGGTCAGCATGTTGGCCCGTGGCTGGGGGGAGCTGAGTGGGGGCGCCTCAGCCCAGGAACCAACTGGACTGGGAAGCATGGGGAGTCAGATCTGCCCAGCTCAGCCCTTTCCCTGTCACTAAGTCTGTCTTTAAGGCCCCCCACGCGTGGGAGACACCCAAGAGCTCAGCTTTGGGGTGCTGAGCTTTGGAGCTGAGAACCTGGCTCTGTGTGGTCTGCAAGCTGTGAGCTGCAGCCCCTGCCCACAGGCCCTGGAGAACCAGGCCTTTCTGATAGGTCGAGCAGCACTAGTCTCCGCCGTCCCCTAGACGGCAGGCAAGGCAGCTCTCAGTGGCTGCGCTAGGCAGGTAGCTCAGGCAGAATGGACAAGACCTGCGAGGTTTGTTTTTGCGCTGTCAACTCAGCTCATCTGAGTGGCTGGAAACACCCTGGATGAATGATGGTCGCTTGAGTTCCCACAGCTGCTGCTCCCAGGAGCTGACATTACCAGCCTAGGTTCCCAGTTCCAAGCGTGCACCTGACTATCCGTGCAGACGCTGTGAAGGTACCTGCTATGCAGTTCTTGGGGTCCTCCTGTTACTGTGGAGAGTAGAGCTGGTGTTTTAAATAAAACAACCTATGAACCGGATTGTTCTGCTTTGGATTTTCTTGCGTCAGCTGTAATTTCTTGTGCTGGTAACCTGAGGCTGCCAGGCTGGCCTTTCTGGCTCCGTTTACCAGAAGCCTGGGTGCAGTTCTCCGCCTTGGCGTTGAAGCTATACTGCCTTGGAAGCAGCCAGCCGGCTTTCTCAGCCTCATCTGTGGGTGGTGAGGCTGTGGGAATCTGTCCTGGACTTGGAGCCTGGGTCTGGTTCATGGGTGGCGCTTTGGACGCCCTTCTCTTGGGTGCCTTATCTGAAGCCACTCCACTGGGGAGTGGTCAAGGGGAGGGGATATTTAAATGCAGGCTGGGCCAGGGGTCTTCCACTGAGCCTGTTTTTACCTGCTGCTGGCATGAGCCGGGGCTTGGTGCCATGCCCACCTTAAATCCTTGTGTTATCACCTGCTCAGCTACTGGGGCCTTGCAGCCACAGTATAAAGGCACTGGGGTTGAGGGATGCAGTTCATAGGGCTGTGCTGGCTAGGCAAAGCTAGCTACTGGTGTGTGCTTTCTGAGCTGCGGCCAGTTTTTCCAGGGAGCCTGGGATGGAGGCGAGGTTCTTGGACCCAGGGGAAGAGCAGGGTGGAGAGCGGGTGTCTTTGTCCACAGGTGCCCAAAATTTGGACTGGACTTGGGCCCAGCAGGGTAGCTGTCGCGTACAGTCTGGGGGCCCAGTCGCACTTCTCATCTCTGGCCACCAGGTGGCAATCCTGCCTGCCCCTGGCTGGAGTATCCTCACAGGGTCTAGTTGCCTGGGAGGCTTGGGTTGGGGTCTGTCCCCTTATGCCCTGCACCCCTGTGTGCTTGTTGCTGGCAGAATTCACGGCACTTAGTTACAAAGGTTGTCTTGGTATCAAGGTAGTAAGTAGCCAAAGTGGGCAGAGAGCTTTCTAGACATGGGCCTCTAGGGTCAGGCCTGAGCAGCTGGGCACAGCTGCTCCCTGCAGTGCTAGGGCCTGGTCCCAGGGCTTCTACCTGCCAGCGAGCAAGGTACCTCTCCGGTCCAAATGCCTTTGCCTAGCTAGGATTCCAGCAATTCCTCCAGGTTAAGCTGGGGTGCGCACTGAGCCCTTCCGTCTCACACAGTTCATTGCAGAATCCTAAATAACTGAAAAGTTGGGGCTGGGGATACAGCTGGTGGAGGGCGCGTGAGGTCCTGGGTTCTGTCCCCAGTGTGGGACATGCTGCGGGCGCGAGGTGGCACAGGGCTGCAGCCCTGCGATGGAGGAGATGGACCACAAGTCTGAAGCCAGCTTGAGCTACACAGCAACTTAGAGGTGGTCAGCACTGGCCTTCACCTTAATCATAACAGCAGGTCCCCTTCAGACGGGGGAGCAGTGGAATGAGAGAGTTTAGGAGCAGAGGGCCTGGGGGGCATCTGAGGAGACCCTTCCAGGCAGGGAGAGCTGCAGAGCTCCAGGACTTACCGCAGATGTTGCAAAGAAGTTGCTGGGCGGTTGAGGCGACAGCTCAAGGGTCCAATGCGAATGCTGAGTGGACAATCTTGTTCCACGTTTAAGTGGGAACCTTCTGGCTTTTCACTGTTTAGAATTACAATTGCCGTAGGCTTCTTATGTGTTGCCTTTACTACTGTGGGTGTGTTCCCGCCACTCCTGTTCTCCACAGAGCTTTGTCATGAGTGGGATGTTGGGTTTTTGCCAAGCTTTTTCTGCATTTATTAAGGGGAACTTGTCTTAAGTCCATTTTACATGTTTAATTACATTTTGTGATCTGCGCATGTTACACCATCTCTAGGTCTGGAATGAATCTACTTGTAGGTATTTTGTTGAGGATTTTTGCATCTGCATCAATGAGGTTGGTCTGTCGTTTCCTTGAGCCTTTACTTGGTTTGGAGATCAGTGTAATACTGGCCTCAGAGAAAGAGCTTGGAAGTGTTCCTTTCCAACCTGTGACACAATTTGAGGAGAGCTGGTGTTCTGTCTTGAAGGTATTTCTTTATGTCTCTTGTTTTAGGGGTTGGCATATCTTTCCAATTCTTTTTTAATAGTATATTGGTTTTTTATTAATAATTTTCATACAAATTTGATAAGTACCCCATTCCCCTCCCTCCACCCTTCCCTGTATCCCCTTGCTCCCTCCCTCCTATTCATTCCCCTACCTTCCCTCCCTTCCTCCCTTTCTCCCAGTGCCCCCTCCCCCCCCATTCCTGGAGCATCCTTTAGTGTGCATGTCAAACTTCCCTCTGGGTCCTCCTCTCTGGAGTGTAAGGACTCAGTGGCATTGCCTAGAGCACTTTTTCATGTTCCCCTTTAGTACAGGAATACTATAGTGGCTATTAATCCCCTGTCCCTAAGGATCTTAGAACCTGTGATCCGTGCTACACTTTGGGGGGTCAATGCAAGTCATGCAAAGTCCTATTACAATTACTTAGGCCCTAACGTGTGTGGAGTATCTTGCATATCGTTGCTCCTCCCCTTCTTTAGGCTCTTACAATCTTACCGCCCCCTCTTCCACAAATTTCCCTGAGCTTTAGGATGGGGAGTTTTTCCAATTCCTTGAGGTTTTATTTAGGTTATTTATTTAGGATTTCTCAAACCGTTTGATGCAGGGCCTAAGAGCTGCAAACTTTCCTCTCAGGAAGCTTCCAACGTGTCCCATGCGTTTTGTCTGTTGCGCCATCATTTATTTCAATTATATCACTTTTGAAAGACTCACGGCCACGCTAGAGAAATTCTTGTACGTCCTTGTTCGCTGGGATCAAGACACAATAGCAACAATTTCAATCAGCCTGGACGCCCACCAAGTAATAAATCATGAAAATGTGGTTCATTTAGAGCGAAATAGGATTCATCTCTCAAGAAAGAGGAGGTTGTGAGATTCACTGGTTAGCTGAAGGCAATGGAAAAGATGATGTTAAGTTGGGTATGCAAATCATAGGTGATTACTAGATGTTTTCTCTTACATGTGGTTGTCAGCATAGAATCTCCAGATTTATTTTCTCACATAGAAATCCCTTCAACATTGCTGGAGAGGTGGCTCAGGGGTTAAGCCTCCGCCTTGCAGGCGGAAGGTCCTGAGTTCGGATCCCAGATCCCACATATAGACGCCAGGCGGAAGCGGGGGCGGCCTGCGTTTCTGGTCCTGGTAGGGCGGAGCCTGTGAATCCCAGGGCAGAAGGAGGTGGAGGTGTCCATGGTGGTTCGCGAATTCGTCCGTGGTTCTACACACACACACACATGCACACAGTTGAATAAATAATGATAATAATAAAAAAAATTAAAAAAAAAAAAAAGAAATCCCTTCAACATTGCTGGAGAGGTGGCTCAGGGGTTAACCTCTGCCTTGCAGGCGGAAGGTCCCGAGTTCTGATTCTAGACCCCACATATAGACACTGGCCGAAGGGGGGTTGGCTGGCTGCGGTTCTGGTCCTGGTGGGTGGAGCCTGTGAATCTCAGGGCAGAGTAAACAAGGAGGAGGTGGGGGCAGTCCATGGTGGTTCCTGAATTCACCTTCAGCAGCCAGCCAAATCATATTACAGTGACTGTTAAGGAGGGGGATGTAAAAATTCTAGATATTTCTGCAACTTGATATTTTTTGACTAAATGTGAATCTTTCCAATGAGCACTTGGTTGCTGCTTGACTATTTAAAAGATACATGCTAGAACATGTATAAAATTCACTGAGTCTTTATGGTGTGGATGGAAATATTTTGATAAACAGATTGTAAAAATAGGTCTTAAAGATATTTTAGTCTAGAGTGGTTAAGTTGGGGTGGTATATAGAATTTTTTAAGGGATAAAAAAGAGGCAAGGTCAGAAAGCCCAAGAGTCTCAAAATGGATCCTAAATAATGAAAAAGACAAAGCAGTTGCTCTCCAGTGAGAACTAAACCTTTAAATCAGCTGAAAGGAGAACAAGGCAGACTGGAAAGGCCACCAGACAGACAGGAAGGGTGCTGGAGAAGGCTCAGGGTCGGAGCCTCTGTCTTGTAAGCAGATCTTGAGTTCAGATCTGGATCCCGCGTAAAAACCAGTGAATGGCAGTGGCTTGAGCTTCAGGCCCTGGAAGACAGAACCTGGGAAACTCCAGAGCAGAGCAAAGCTAAGAGGAGGTAACACAATTCGGGTGATTCCCGAAGTCACCTTTGGGCCTCCACAAGTGTCTCCTGATAACACACAGACACTCTTACTGGGGGTGGGGACCAAAAAAGTATTTAAATAAAATTGACAGTTCTCTTGGCCAAGTGGACTTGGGAGCTCCAAGAGGCACCTTTTCTAAATTTGTTTGTTTAGGTTTGCCTCAGTACCAGTGAACTTGTGTGGTATCTAAAGCATCAGTGGGCAAAGATAGCCTTACAGGGATGGGACATGTCCTCAGAAGTCAGTCTACAAGGAGAGCAAACTTAATTAACTTGCAGTCTACACCACGTGGAACCACTCAGTTCCAGCTGGGACGGTCCCAAGCTGTGTACTCCCCCCTCCCACCCCGTACCCCACCCTAACCCCCAAAGAGCTCTTGGTTTTCCAGTCACATAGTCAGACAGTGAAACACTTGACTTCACAAAATATATATGCTCCTTTAGCAATGACTTTAACATTATTTTAACATTGACAAATTGCAGACCGAGATTCAAAAATTACGGTATAGACTAATGTGGCCAGACGCTTCTCGTTTAATGGTTCTGAGAGGGCCAAGCGCAGAGACTGGGTTTGCCCCTTGGTAAGCTGCTTCTGAGTTTCTCAGCACCAAGTTTATTTTTACCGGCTGGAACTGGGTGTCTAAAGGGGGCTCGGGGCTCATCCCACCCAGGCCACAGTGGAAAGGGAGCTGCTTTTGACCCCAGGTTCTTCAGCCTCAGCTTACTGAGGGCCACTTCTGGCTCACCCCAAGACCACTGAGCCTGTTGCCTCAGTTTACCACACGACACTGGGCTCATTGGCTTCCTGGCTCCAAGAGGGATCTACTCTGTTCGGCTCACTCAAGAATCCCCAGCTCAGGGCTGGAGAGACGATCAGGGGCTAAGTCTCTGCCTCACAAGCAGAAGGACCTGAATTCGGATCCCAGGTCCCGTGGCCAGGCAGAAATGGCTGCAGCCTGTAATTCCTGCCTGGAAGGCGGAGCCTGGGAAACCCCAGAGCAAAGCAATAAGGAGGTAGAGCAAACCAGGGTGACTCTGGAAGACGCCCACTGGGGGTTTCTGGGCTTCACCTTCTAGAGTGCACATTGGCCTCTTTTCCACCTGGCTTTTTTAAGGTCGTCCTTTAGCTTCCACACATGCACCATGGCCTGCATGCACGTATCTTCTCTCAAGTAAAACATCAAAGTTTGTCTATATAAAATTAATAAGAGGGTAGCAAAGATTTAAAAAACCCAAATATCAAAATGATGGTTTGACTACAGAAGCTATGAAATTTATATCTTTAAGTCAGAAATTCTACTTTTTTGACAACTGCTTAATGGAGGTAGATCAGAAAGATATATAATTCTTACCTACCGTAATTGCAAGGATTATGAACAGGAGGGATGGGGTAGGAGGGCCACACCACAAACAAGGAGAGAGGGGACCATGTTACAGCAGAGAAAATAGGCCACCATCAAGGACTGCAAGTAATGAGACATCTCGTTAAGTTCACAGACTTTCCTTCCTGATCATTTACAACTGATGGGGTGTGATCTCACCAGAAGGGGAGGGCATATGGTCTGGCAGATAAAAAGTAACCACTTTGCAAATTGGTGATTGACCCCTCCCTCACTGCAATTTCCTACTTTTATTACATCTACCTTTGAATATACTCTTATAACAAGACTCTAGTTTAACAGCTTTTTATCTCTGGCCAGGGGGTGACATCCAGTACCCATCAGGATGGAGTGAAGGGCATTGCAGTAGCAGCAAAACTGGAAAAAAATCAACAAACCATAATCCAGAACTTCAGAGACTCTATATCAACCACCTGGAACTAGGCCAGCCTAATCTCTCCCCATCCTGAAGCTCAGGGAAATTTGCAGAAGAGGGGGCGGTAAGATTGTAAGAGCACAAGGATGGGAGGAGCAATATGCAAGATAGGACCCAAGCAATCATAATTGGACTTTGCATGCAATGTCCAACACACTATTGACCCCACAAAGTCTAGCATTTGCTAAAGGCACTAGGATCCTGGGAGGCAAGGGATTGACAGCCACAGTAGTGTTCCTGTGCTTAAGGGGAACACAGGAAAGTGTTCAGGGAAATGCCACTGGGTCCTTGCACCTCATCCCAGAGGAGGACCCAGAGGAGAGTTTGGTATGCACATTAAAGGATGCTCCAGGGATGGGGAGGGAGGTGGGAGGGGAAGGGGGCACAGGGCGGTGGGAGGGAGGGGACTGGTGTACCTGTTAAGTTTGTATGAGTGGAAATAAAAAAATAATAAAAATAACCCCCCCCCAAAAAAAAAAGAAACATAATTCTGGCAAAAAGTCTTGTTTAATTTTTGTGGGACAATCACAACTGTCCCTTCTTGGTCACCAAATATTGCAGGGAAACAGTCTTTTCGCTTTCCCACCCGGGGTGCCAAATGTTGCAGGGATAGGACGGACCATCCCAATGTTGTAGAGTTCCAGATTTGAAGAATGAAACCAGAACACGTGTAGAGGATTAAGTTAGAGTTTATTAGAGAAGAGAAAGGTTGGAACTCACGGACTCCAGATGTGGAATGCCATGAGGGGCTAAGGCGCCCTGGAGAACTCTGGTGCCTAGGCATGGAATCCATGAAGAGCAAGGAGTAAGAAACGGACGGAGGGCACTGGAGTGCCATACGGGGCTAGGGCGCCAAAGATGGCTGCTACGGCCAGGTGTATTTCTATATCTAGACAAAGCCTGGGAAACTGGCTTTTTCTCACAGGGGCCCAACCTAGTTGCACTTGGGCCCACGTGGGCTGGAGGTTAAGTTGTTTGATATGGAGAGCTCATCTCCATAATCACTTCATGGGGAAGTTGGCCATCTTATCTCTGCCAGGATTGGAGTCAGTTCCTTCAGGGTGATTCCAGCACTGGGGGATGACCTTCAGGAATTCCAAAGACCTTGGGAGACCCATCCCAGCATGGCTGCTCTAATCCTGCCTCATAACGAGGCTGCCTGGGGAAACGTCTGCAGTTGCTTTTCACCGAGACATATCGGCATCATTTAAAATGTTCACGGTTTTTTCTCGAAAAGGATAGAAAATTGCCCAAATGAAATTGAAAGCACTTGAAAAGCTGTACATTCTTTGTAATCAGAGATCTGGTTAAAAATCTAACAGTGTAAGTTGCACTTACTTTACAAAGCAGGATAAAACATTTATCATGTTAGCAGTCAGATACAGAAAGGAATAGATGGTTTTTAATAGATTTGTGATGTTTGCACAGATCTTGTAGGCTTATTTATATTCTTATTTTGAACTAATCTGAAGACTATACCATCAAACATTCTAAGATATAATTACTTTTAGGGTAGTTTTGGGGTTTAGATGATTAGAGTCCCTTTGGTTGTATGCCTGTATGTCCTGTATATCTGTACTTAGAACTAGTGAAATTTGCATTAACTTAAAAACGTCAGTTATGTGGCCACTAAAGTGATCTTATATGCAGCAACATTTTATGCAAGTTATTTACTTCTTGACACAACTCATTTAAGCTGCTCGTCTCTTTTAAACAGGAAAGATGGCAGGACCAGTTTTGAGCTTAATGTAACACTCCCTGTTCCAAACTTCTGATACAGACAGAATTCCTTTCACTCAGAAGCAAGGTGACCTGTGTGTACCAGAGGGCACTTGAGTATGTGTGCCTGTGAAGGGTGACATCCGGAATAATCAATCCTTTGGGGTTTCCCAGGCTCTGCCTTTGAGGGCCAGAAGTGAAGGCCACAGTCTGGCATTTTTATGTGAGACCTGGACTCAAGTCCTTAGGCTTCTAAGGCAAAGACCTGAAGCCCTGAGCCATCTCCCCAGCCCAATCCTTCTGTTTTGCGTGTGCCCTGGTGTTGGTATGAGCTCTCCTACCAAGCTAGCCAAGAGCCATAAACCATTAAGTTGTTTGGTCATGAATTTGCCAACAGCATGCAGGGTAACTACAACAAACTACCATTTTACTTTTAGTTAATGAAAAATTAAAGTTAAATTCACTAAAAGAGGGGGCAAAGAAAATAGGATGCCGATGTTAATTAATGCCATATATTTGTGATTTCCCCAAATGTGTGGCAATTTATTTATCCACTGAGAAACTACCAGGGCTGGGCTCTGAATTAGAGACATTGGTTTTGAAATTCAAACCTACAGTTTGCCCGGACACATACAGCTGCATGTCTTAGGAGAAACTGCAGAGGGTTTACAGTGTGGAGCATTTTACCAGTGGGCATGATATCGCTCAGGTAGGATTGTGGACAGTTAGGGAGTGTTCCCTTCTCCTGTCAATCAAGCTACACAAGCCACCCTGTGGTGGTCAAACAAATTTAATGGGTTCAAGGGTCTCCATCCCACAAATGAACAGAGGTTGTGTAAACATGATGTGCGGGTTAAAGACGTCAGATATTTAACTGGAGAGGAACAGACAGGTGATGGAGGTTAACTGAGATGTTGTTTCCTTTTAGGCCCCAGGGGAAACTAGAGCATCTAGGGACAGACTCACGTCAGCCTGACAAGGGCTGGCAGACGTGCCCCATGGATGAGCTGGGCCCCATTGTTTTCTGTATTTGGAGGACATGGTACGTTCTCCTCCACCATGGACCTCAAAGCCCTCGACGGTCTTGCTTCACCCCTCTGCCCTCCCAGCGTCGGTGATGCCAACCGGTCAGTGCTGAGCCCACGCATATCATGTGAGGACTGGACGGGTACATTTCACAGCAGAGCCCACCTTGCTGGTACCTGAGGAGAGGAATAGCAGCCCTCGTGGGGACTGAAGCCACTGAGACCCCAGGAAGTGGTACCCCAACAGACGTGGAGGGCTATGGTATCCCAGCATTCCAGGTGGCTCGCAGAAAGGGGTGTCTGGGGTTACACGCGCACGTGCTGCAGATGGGGCTGCACTGGGGCCCGAGGACAGTCTGCTAGACATGGGGGGCATCAGGAGCCTGGCTCAAGGTGTAGATCCCCATAGCCCAGCTGAGACAGAAAAGAGACCCCTATGGGCCCAGGGAATGGGCGTCCTGAGGCGCAGAGAGGACCACGGGGACGCAGATGGAGGCACCATGAAGCAGACACGCGCTCAAACACCCGAGGGCGGCCAGCGAGAGGCGCAGCGGTCAGGCACCTGCGCACAAACACGGAGACCTGAGTTCAATCCCTGGGAGCCCACATGGTGGAAGGAGAAAACTGACTTCCTCTGACCTCCACCCGTGCACTATGGCATACATTCTCTCTCTGTCTCCTTCAGATGAACAATCACGAATTTTAAAAGCACGCAGCAGACACGACCCAAGGCCACGACACCCAGACATGTGAACAGGGATGAGCGCTGAGTCCTGTGTGCAGTGCCTGGGGGGGGTGAGTGATGCCCCGGGGTTCTGGGGTTTCCATGGAGACATAAACTGCACAGCAGTAGGTTGCAGGGATGATAAAGCCCCGGAGAGCATGACTGCTCTGAGCCTCGCGCCCACCGATCCCGCTGGATGGTCAGCCTGTCACGCCCCGGTTCCCAGCTAAGAGCAGTGGGAGGGGCCCAGCTGGGACCCCACTTCTCGTTCGTGTGGTGGTACAAGAGCGCCCAGAGGCTGATTCTCGAAGGCTGAGTGAGGGTCCCTGGGGGAATCTCAGAGCATCGGGTCGCGGTGCGTGCGCAGCAGGGCGAGCTGCGCGTTCCAGCGGTTGATGAGGAGGGTCATGTAAGGATCTTGGAACGAGACTACTCGAGACAAAGACTATATAACTCAGGGGTTCAAGGATCAGTAGCCAGGACATGTTCCTTCCACTGGTCGTGACAGTCGTTGGACGGAGTCGACAAGAGACTCACGGTCCAAGGCCCTGTTGGCCTTTGTTCAGGGTGCGGCTGCCGCGGGGGTCTCCGGGCAGCATTCCTCGCACACACACCCGACAGCCCTCCCTCATGACAACAGCTTTCTTTACTGATTCATCCGCTGGTTAGGAATTCATGGAAGAGAATGTCTAGAGGGTGGCAACTTGCCAGCATACCTGAGTGTCCTACTAAACCATGCTATGGGCACCATTCAGAGGTGCTAAGGATTCACAAGGCTGGGGGCTGAGAACTGCCCATCAGTACCTGTCCCTCCTCGGGCCATTCAGTCCAGTCTGCACCGCTGTCATAGTTAGACACAGGTGTCAATGGACGGTTGAGGGTCTGAGCTCTGGGCACATTGGTAGAGAATGGATGGTTGAGCTAAACACAGAGCAAACCTGCAAGAGATTGTCTGGCTGATGGGGAAGGCCCAGGTGGGTGGGACTAGGCCCTGGAATAAAATATTGAGAACTGGTTGAGAGAGGTGGCATCCTTGTGTACACTTTGCCAGACAGGCTGGTGTGGCAGGTAAGGATCGTCCCTCTCTCAGCCATTACGTAGAGATAGTGTGGCCAGTTCCCTCGGCCCTGGTGTTGGTACGTGCTCTCCTGTCAAGCTGGACTACAGACTGTAACGGGACTATCGTGAAGATGTAAACCCCTTGTTCCCTCAAGCCATTTGATGGTGATTTGTCAGCAACCACACAGGCAAACTGCAGCAACCTCACTCTTCAGGGTGAAGCTTCCAGCCAAACTCCAAGGGACCCACAGGGCTTGGTTCTAGTATTGGGGAATGACTGACGTATCCAAGGGATGCTGGCCGGCCAGTATCCCTGGTCCTGGAAGGAAATAAAGTCTCTCTGACTTTGGTTTTGGTAACATGTAAGGTAAAGACAAGTATCGATAGAGGGGAGCCAGGGTGCCCCAAGATCACCGTTATGAAGTTAGAGAATCTCCAGACATCAGAGAGACTCAGAGCTCTCTCTTGCCTGGTCTTGTACGCACCTGTCTTCCGGATCCTGATCTCTGGCAAAATGGCTGGTTTTTCTGTGTCGGCTTTCTGGGTTCATTTTCTATAGTGAATCTTCCCCTTATCTGTGACAAATAGGTTGGTGGTCCTTTCTTTCTTTTATCAATTTTTAATTCCCAATGGGTCTTTGTTCCTGCTCGGAATTTGGAACCAGTAAAAAGGCTTAGTGTTGACAGAGCAGCTAACAATACTTGAATTCTTCATCAAGAATAGTTCTCCATCCCTTGTGGCTCAGGACGAGACAGGGATACAATAAAGGAAGGACGGTAAGCATGGGCTGACATAAGATGGAATATTCATGTGCTCTCGGGAATGAGGAAGCATCATCCAGGAATTCATGTAACAGCTCTACAGCTTCTTGTATATTTTATTTATGGTGTTAGAAGTTTCTGAGTGTGTGTGTGTGTGTGTGTGTGTGCGCGTGTGTGTGTATCAGAGGCACCGTGTATGTCTGGAGGTCTGAAGGTGACTTTGGGAATCATCCTGGCTTACTCTGCCTCCATTCTGCCTGCCCTGGACTTTCTTAGGCTCCGCCTTCCGGGGCTGCACCTGCAGACTGCCGCCACTTCTACCCAGTATTGATCATGGGATCTGGGGTTCAAACTCGGGTCCTTCTGCTTGCAAGGCAGATTTTTGGAGCCATCTCTCCACACCCTTGTATCTCTTGCCTTTAGTTTCACAGTAATGTCTGCAGTGGAGTGGGTTGTCCGTGACGATGCAGGTGGATCACGGTGAGTTCTAGGTTGTTGGGGGCCACGCTGCCGCCATCTTAGATGCAGCGGCTCTCAGCTGCCCACCTGGGCTAGTCCCGCCTGTGCCAGCTGAACAGGCGGGCACCCGGCCTTCCTAGACTAGGAACTGTCTGGAAAGGACCGCGAAGGTTCACGCACAACCCTGAGCCGGCTGAGTCCCTGCAGCAGGAGGTCTGGAGAGAACCATCCTCCCTTTGTCCTCCTGCCAGCTCCTGTGTTCAGGGCTGGGATGTCCCCAGGGGGCTTCAGAGTCCAAGGCTGTGGACACCAGCTGCTGAGAATCTTGGGCAGTGTTGCTTTTCAGGGGTGGAGCCTAGGGGGACGGTCAGTATGGTGGAGAGGCTTCTGAGAGGTCTTGGAGCCCCGCCCCTCCTGCCTTCTTCCTCCACCCCTCAGTAGCTTGGCTCCTCCCCTCGCCCCCACCACTGGGCTCTGCCTCACCAAGGACCCCAGATTCCTAAACTGGCCAGGGAGTCTCCTCCCCCAACAGTCGGTGGCTTCTTTCCATACCTTGGGGTGACGGGTCCCCGTCCTCCCTGCATCTTCTTGTCTTCAGCTGTTTGCTTTCCCTGCCTTTTGATCCTCGCCCCAGGATGGAATGTTCTATCTCACAGCGGTCCTGAGGAATGTGGGGACCATGGAAGGGCCAAGTGGGACCCACTGCTGTGGGCCGTGGGTGAAAACTAGACGGCAAGTTGGAAATGCTGAAGGTACCGCACCTCTTTGTCGTAAGAAAAGTCAGCTGGGGCTAGTTGGAAGCCTCCCTCCCCCTACTGCTTGGCATTTGCAGTACTAGGCAGACTGCTGGAGAAACATTGTAGATGCTACTGTTTTCAGTTACCAGAACGTCAGGCAAGCTACACCTGCTAGGAAAAGAGGATCCTGATTACTAAACTGACAACCAATTACTTTCCGATTGGATGTAAGGCCCACCCCGCCCCTGAGAGCCCCTGTCTGATAGTATGATGGACACATCGCATGGTGCGGAGAGCACAGGTCCCACAAGGCGGGTACTGCTGTTGCTTGCTCAAGGAACATTGTGCGCCCTGGGGCGTTGCCTCCTATGCATCTGCATTTATACCCCCAGACTACTGCTTGCTACTGCCCCCCATTTCAAGGAAACTTCTTTTAGTAGTGAGCAGTGGCTATTTTTGTGGGAACCCCGACAAGTAGAACTGCTGGGAATAAGTGTTTTTGCTGTTTGCTGGTGCGTTAGAATCTCTATCACCTTATTCCCTGCTCAGGAAACAGCGTGGACCAGAGGGCTGAAAGGATGCAAAGAAAGGTCGGAGGACAAGACTGTGTGTTGTGCAGATATTTTCTCTAGACTGAAGCATTCATTCCCTTGTGCAGGGACGGCGAGGTTCAAGGAAGCTGCAAATCTCCAAAGGCCTCTTTGCTGAGAGGAGCCTAATTGCTGACGGGAGCAGTTAGCAAGTTCTGGGATTGAAGAAACTGTTCAAGGACCTCTGCAGGAAGGTGGAGGACACAGAGCTTCGCTGCTCCAGTTGTCCCAGCATCAGACTGGAGCCCAGCGAGCTTGACAAAAGTGCGTTTATGGTTTGCCCCCTGCTGTGCCCGGCCTGCTCGTTCCCACCGCGCAGACAACTAGAGGCTGGCAGATGCACACGGAAGGCTACAGCCCGCGATCCTGAGCAGAAGGGAGGGTGTACACGAAACGGAGTACAGGAAAATCCAGTAATCTTCTGACTTGTGTCTATGTAGCATTTGCCTGTGTTCCGGAAGCCCATGCCCTGGTATAGGGCCACAGCACTGTGCTGCAGGACGCTGGTGTCCAGGACGACTTCGCCGAAGCCCCGGTCCCGGGCAAACTGCAGGACGGTTCTCACCAGGGCTTTCGCAATCCCCCGTCCTCGACACTCCGAGGACACGGACATGCGGAAGAGCTGCAGCTGCTTCCTGCCCAAAGGGGGCTCCTCGACTGGCAGAGCACACACCGTGCCCACCACCTGGCCCCCAGACTCAGCCACCCAGAAGCAGGAGTCGGGGGAGCTGAGGTAGGACTTGGTGATGTCGGCCATGTCTGTTTGCAGACACGTGGCCACATACATCTTCCAGGGCTGTTGGGCAAGGAGCCACAGGACGAGGAGCAGAGCGAAGACGCTCGCCGTGGCCAGGAGCCAGGAGCCAGACACCAGGACTATGGCCAGGGGCGCCCCCGTCAAGAGCAGGAGGAATCGGGGGAGCGTCAGCATGTAGCGGAAGGTGGTGGGGATGTGCTCCTCCATGCCCCTGCAGAACAACTCCAGGACCCTCTCGCGGTCGCGCTCCTGGTACTTGCGGATGTGATAGGAAGCCATGGGGACCTCAGCTCTCAGCATCCAAAGAGAAGCGAGCTCCCTGCAGCCCTGCGGGACACGGAGGGGCCACGTGAGTCCCACAGACTTGGACCCCTCAGTTCCCAGCCTCCCAGAACCAATTCAGACCCTGTTCACAAGTAGGTTCCAGAAAAGATGCTGCTGGCTCAGGAGCACCTCATTACACCCCTGGCTCCTCCCCCTTTCTAGCCGCGTGACGTGCCTTTCAGGCTCTCAGAGGCTGTCTGTAGATCCGGAAATGATACCCTTGATTTCTGGGCTTGCTGTCCCTGAGGATTTCATTCAGTGGCTGATGCGGCAGATACTGTGCGCTCCCTCCCCGTCTGCGTTGCTCACTGCTTGTAGGTGCCCTGCGCCTGGGTTGGAGGATTTGGTGCCCAGGTGAAGTCTAACAGCTGGACTCCTCGGCGACTGCGGGACCCTGTTGTTTCCAAGCACAAGAGTCTGCACAAAGAATGTAAAGATGGGAAGGTTCACCGCTGGACAAGACACTTGATTGGGCTGCTGCATCCAGGATCTCACCGCAGTGAGACTTGTCCTGACCAGACCTGCAGAATGACTGGCATGCCAGCATGTCCCCAGAGACTAGGAGGAACTCAGGAGAGATAAGAACATATGTGCACACCTTAGCGACTAGAGCAGGATGAGTGAAGGGAAACGCCCCTGTTAGTGGAGTGCCCAAGGAGGGGCATCTTGGTGTGCCACAGAGGCCTGAAC
Organism: Typhlomys cinereus; assembly: GCA_023101885.1. Classification (NCBI taxonomy): domain Eukaryota; kingdom Metazoa; phylum Chordata; class Mammalia; order Rodentia; family Platacanthomyidae; genus Typhlomys; species Typhlomys cinereus. The sequence goes on from JALPQD010000732.1 coordinate 246,601, forward strand.
CCCCATGAGAGTAGACAAGCCAAAGAGAACCATAGGTCCAGAGAGGCGACCAGGTAGGAGCGTGGAGGGAGTGGGATGGTTGATGAGGAAAAGGGAGGGGAATGAGAGGGAGGGGAATGGAGGGAAGCAGGGATCAGGACTCAATATGTTTGTAAAACTAAAAAATAATAATAATTTTTAAAAATTCGGCACAAAAATCGCACACCAAGACACACTCAACACACCTCACACTGGAGTCCCGCAGATGCGTCCAACCTCGCCCTTCTGTCTTACCTCGTGCCACGGGACTCAGAATATTCTGGATGTCATCAGTTACAACTGCTGGAGTCTGCCCCTCCTCTGGGGAGAGGAGGATTCGCTCTCATTTGTCCGCTGCCAGTTAATCATAAAGCAAAACTCCAGGGCCTGGTAAAGCAGAGCCCTCGACCGGCAAGTTCAGGATCCCCACAGGATTAAACGGGCCGGGCCGTAGGTCCTTGGGCTGCTGCCTCTAATTCCTTCCTGACACACCTCTCCCGCAGCACCTTTGCCCGCGCTGGTCCCTAAACCTGCCAGGTGAGCTTCGGAACAGAGGAGCCGCCCACACCTGCTCCCTTGGACACCAAACTTCATTGGCTGAGCACCTAGATGTTTGATAAATATAAACCCCTGGTCAAGGAGCTGGGCGTGGTGGTGGCCAGGGACATTCGACTTCGTGCTCCCACAGAACTGATGTGGAGGGGAGGCAGCTCTGGAGTAGTGGGGGTCATCATGTCTCTGGCAGAGCTGATCTCTCTCCTGGTATTCTACAGTCCGGCACCCGCTCTCCTGACTCAGTCGGCCCTGCCTGAGCTCACTGGGGTCCACCTGCTAGGAGGGACCCTGCGGACGGTCACATTCATTCTGCACTGACATGTTATAGTCAGGTACAAGGTTCCAGGTTCCAGGGCTTGGTTACAGAGCCTAGCGTTACCCCCTTTCCCAGGCTCCCACCCCTTGTCCTTGTTAGAGGACCCTAGCTCTCTGGCTAAAAACCATGAGGTCGAAGCCATGAAAGATGCCTTACAAACATCATGTGTACATCTCCTTTAAACAGAGGAGAAAAAAAAAAAAGGAAAAAGAGGGCAGCCCTGTCTTGTCAATGATCTACCTAAGGAATCTGAGTCTCTATGACTACTCACTTTGCTAAGGAAGGGGGGTTGGAACAGACTGGGAGGTAATCAGACCGGAAGAGCTGATGTGTGTTGGGGGCAGAAGTCTTGGACTTTTATCCCTTGTGAGCTTATCTCAGTCCCAGTGGAAGGGGAGGTGCTAAGAGGGTTTCTATGCATAGGTTTTCATTAATATTCCATCACGTTTCTAGGGAGGAAAGCGGGTACCCCCAAGGCAAAGAGCAAACATTGCTTGAGGGAAAGGTGGTAGGTTACCAGTCATAAGTGGCAAAGTCTGGCCTGCAGCGCCAGCTTCAAGCTTATGTCACGTCCACCCTGTCCCAGCAAAGCGATACAGACACTTACTTTCGCGTGGAGCAACGTGATCTCTGGGTGTGCTGCGTGTGTCTCTCTGGCTGTGGAGGCGTGAGGAGGAGGCAGCGTGGGCTGAGAAACCTGACCAGGGCCGGGCGTGCCCACCGCTCGCAGCAGGCTGGCCCGAGCCAGGAGGGATGCCGGGAGCTACAAAGGAAACCTCACTGTTGGCCCGAGCCTGCAGCTGAGTGTCCTGCCAAGTCAGGTGCGGTGCGGGGAGGAGGGGCCGCCGAGTGCTCCTCAGGAAAGCAGGTGGCAGTAACCAAGCACCTGGTGCCTCCAGCTAAGCCACCAGGAAAATGCAAATTGCATAGCTTTGAGATTCCATCTCCAACCAGCCTGGGTGACTCAGCAGAAAACATAAATGCTGACCAAGATGTGGGGAAGAGCAAGCCCTGGGATTTTATTCAGCAGTAAGGATGCAGGAAACTGATCGAGTTATGGATTTGGGGGTCATCCAAGGACCACCATAGACCAAAATTACAATTAATAACTGAGGCTTTATTAGACAGAGAAACTGGTACCAGGGCTCACACACGGGCAGGGTGATGTGTATGTAGCCCTGAACTACTTTTCACACAGTTTTTATACAGAGGAGACAAAGGAGGTTGTAAGCCCCCCACCCCTGCTTGGGTGCAGATCCATTAGTTGCCTCCTGGGCGCCAGCAAACTAGTTTTATCAGGCAGTGTTTACAGTCTTGTCAGCATGGGGGCTTCTGCAGACCCTGTGGCCCAATGGCATCCAGAGGGGCTTCCAGGGAACAGCAGGGAGGGGGCGTTCTCATTGCCTGTCAGCAATTTCTCAGGCTGAAGGATTCTTTTGAAATGTTTTCCTTTTAGGCTTCCATCCCGCAATCGCGAGGGAAAATGCGCAGAACTGGAGAGTTGTGTCAAGCAAAGTAAGCCAGAATCACAAGGCAAAACAGCACGTGTTTTCCCTCCTGTGCCGGGTCTAGAATCAAAGGTACAGCACAGATGTGCAGGACACAGAAGGAAGACTAGGAGAGCAGAGGAAGCGATGGAAGGGATGGGACCCCGAGGGTAATGGAACACACATGCACGGAAGCAGAACAGGAGGGCAAGGGAAAGGAAGGCAGAGCTGTGGGCTTTACTGTACAGCTCTATGAAAATATTGCAGTGAATACCCTTTCCTGGTCAATTAACAAAACATGTTCATTTAAAATTAAAACAAGAGTTAAAAAAGAAAATAGGGAGCTAACGCAATGCCATGCATTATTTACTTTTCAAAGTCAGTGGAGTGACTCTGTCCTGCCCTCAGACACTTGGGGTTCTGTCCAGCTTGCATAACTGAACCCTACAGTTTGCTTGTTGCAGGGTTGGTCTGTCCCATCTTAGCAGGGTTCTTGTGTTCAGAGTTAAAGATTGAACTCAGAGCACGTGTAGAGGATTAAGGCAGAGTTTATTAGAGGAGAGAAAGGACGGAACTCACGGACTCCACATGTGGAGTGCCACGAGGGGCTAAGGCGCCATCCAGACATGGAATCCATGAGAAGCAAGGAGCTAGAAACAGACTGAGGAGTCCTGTGAGGGGCAGATGCCCCGTGGAGAACTCATGGACTCCAGGCATGGAATCTAGGAGAAGCAGGCAGCTAGAAAGGAACTCACAGACTCCACGCGTGGAGTGCCCTGAGGGGCAGGTACCAATGGTGGCTGCCAGGATGTGGACTATTATACACCTGGTAAGCCCCGAGAGAAGGCCTTTCCTCCCTGGTTAGCTCACATCGGGGCCAACCCACTTGTCTTGTGCCCACCTCAAGCTGGGGCCTATTTGTAAAGGGGAGCTAATCTCCACATCCTTTCCTAAGCAGAGAGTTGGGGGAAGGTGGCCAGAGGGTGCTCTCCAGGGTAATCCAGCCTTGGGGGCCGATCTTCCAAGACCTCCAGAGATGTCCCAGCATGGCTGCTCCAAACCTGCCTTCTGCCACACGCACGCATCAGCATGTCAGGAGAAAGCTCCAGAGAGCCGTGCAGAGAGGGGCAGCAGAGGCTGAGACCCCCCCAGAGCTGACCGCTGAGTGTAGGGCCCCCCTCCAGGGTAAAGGTTGCTGCAGGCAGCGTTCTGTCCAGCCCTGTCCATCAAACTGGACAAGCAACACTGAGCTGAGACCGGATTACTGGTCACGTGACTCTAGAGACTCAGGGGCTTGGGGTGGGCTCATTCAGACAGCCCCAGTCCCTGAGGAAGGGCTCGCTGAGGGACAAGTGAGGCAGGATGAGAGCAGCCATGCTGGGATGGGTCTCTCAAGGTCTTTGAAGGTCTTTGGAATTCCTGAAGGTCATCCCTGAGGGAACACTCCTGCTGAGGAGCTGACTCCAGTCCTCCCAGAGATAAGATGGCCATCTTCCCCAGGAAGTGATTATGGAGATGAGCTCTCCACATCAAACAACTTGACCTCTAGCCCACATGGGCCCAAGAAGAACTGGGTTGGGTCCCAATGGGAATTAAGCAATGGGAAAAAGCCAGTTTCCCGGGCTTGTCTAGGTTTGTAAATACAGCTAGCCCTGGCAACCATGCTTGGCGATCCAGCCCCTCATGGCCCTTTAGTGCCATGAGTCTGTTTCCAGGTGCCTGCTTCTCTTGGAGGCTCCCTAGCCCCTCACGGCACTCCAGTGCCATGAGTCTGTTTCTTGTTCCTTACTCCTCATGAATTCCATGCCTAGGCACCGTGAGTTCTCACGGGCTCCCTAGCCCCTCAAGGCACTCTAGTGCCATGAGTTCTGTTTTATTTCTGCTTCTCATGGAGGCGCCCTAGCCCCTCATGGCACTCTGCGTCTGGAGTCCGTGAGTTCCAACCTTTCTCTTCTCTAATAAACTCTACCTTAATCCTCTACAGGAGTTCTGGTTTCAGTCTTCGACTCCGGAACACAAGAACCCTCCAGCATTGGAAGGGTCGAGACCATTTTCCCTGCAACACAAGGATGGGGGCGGTCCCCTGTTCTCTGTGTCTCCAGATGCTCACTGGACTAACTCCAGTGTGTCTTGAAGGTGCGTTGGAACCCTGTTTTCTATTCTGAGTGCAGGGGGGCTTCCTCCCCACACTGGCTCGTGGGATAGGACATGCTCATGCTGTACAGAAGCCGTAGAGGTCCTGGTGATGCGGGACTGTCCCTTTGTGGTCGCCAAATGATGCAGGGACAGTCTGTCCTGTGTTCTAACGTCCCTTCTGGGTTAGCAGATCTTACAGGACAGTCCCATCTGGGTCGCCAATGTTACGGGAAACAGTTACAGGGTCCCTGTTCAGGGGCCAAACGTTACAGGAAGGACCGTCCCACTGATGCAGGGTTCTTGTGTTCCGGAGTCGATGATTGAACCACAACCCAGGTAGAGGATTAAGGTAGAGTTTACTAGAGGAGAGGAAAGCTGGAACTCATGGACTCCAGGCGTGGAATCCATGAAGGATGGAACTGGAAATGAATATGTGGCACTCCGAGTGCCGTGAGGGGCGAGGGCGCCCTGGAGAAGTCATAGAGCTACAACAGACTCGTGGCACTCTGAATGCCATGAGGGGAGGGCGCCCTGGAGAGCTCGTGGACTCCAGGCGTGGAATCCATAAGAAGCACGCAAGGAACAGATTCGTGGCGATAATGCCAAGAAGGGCTGGGGCTCCAAAGATGCCTGCCAGGGCCAGACGTATTTTTACACCTAGACAAGCCCGGGAAACTGGCTTCTCATTGGTTAACTCCCACTGGGGCTCAACCCAGTTGCTCCTGGGACCACTTGAGACTGCAGACCAAGATGTTTGTTGAAAATGGAGGCTCATCTCATAATCCTTTCCTAGGGAAGTTGGCCATCTTATCTCTGGGAGGATTGGAGTCAGTTCCTCAGGGTGATTTCAGCACTGGGGGATGACCTTCAGAAGTTCCAAAGACCTTGGGAGACCCATCCCAGCATGGCTGCTCTAATGCTGCCTCATAATGAGGCTGCCTGGGGAAAGGTCTGCAGATCCATTTTGAACTGTTAGGGTCGATTAATGTTGCTTTTCACCGAGACATATCAGCATCATGTAAAATGTTCATGTTTTTTTCTCAAAAATGATAGAAAATAGCCCAAACGAAATTGAAAGCACTTGAAAAGCAGAACATGCTCTGTAATCAGAAATCTGGTTCAAAAATCTAACAGTGTAAGTTGCACTTACTTTACAAAGCAGGATAAAACATGTTTATCATGTTAGCACTCACCTACAGAAAGGAATAGATGGTTTTTAACAATTTGTGATGTTTGCACAGATCTTTTAGGCTTATTTATATTCTTTTTTTTAATATTCTCCTTTTGAACTAATCTCAAGACTATACCATCAAACATTCTAAGATATAATTACTTTTAGGATAGTTTTGGGGGTTTCAATGATTAGCGTCCCTTTGGTTGTATGCATCCTGTGTACCTGTACTTAGAACTGGTGAAATTTGCATTAACTTAAAAACATCAGCTATGTGGCCACTAAAGTGATCTTATATGCGGCAACATTTTATGCAAGTTATTTACTTCTTGACACAACTCATTTAAGCTGCTCATCCCTTTTAAACAGGAAAGATGGCAGGACCAGTTTTGAGCTTAATGTAACACTCGCTGTTCCAAGCCTCTGGTGCGGACAGAATTCCTTTCAGTCGGAAGCAAGGTGACCTGTGTGTACCAGAGGGCACTTGAGTGTGTGTGCCTGTGGAGGCCCAAGGGTGACATCCGGAATAATCCTTTGGGGTTTCGCAGAAGTGAAGGCCACAGCCAAATGTGTCTGGCATTTTCATGTGAGACCTGGACTCATGTCCTTAGGCTTCTAAGGCAAAGACCTGAAGTGCAGCAGTCTCAGGGGCCCATGGAGACCCTTAGGGGTGGGACAAGCTGGCAAGGAGTCAACAGCCAAGACCCCGGAAGTCAGGCGAGTGGCAAAGCAGCTTCTCAGGCTCTCAGGCTTGCAGGCTGGTGTATTGTAAATATCGGGTTGCTTTTATACCCCACCCAACAGTCCATAAGTCCCACCGTGAGCTTTTGCTGAGTTGTCCTGTCCGGGTTGGTCCTCTCAGCCAGGCGCTTTGAAGTCAACACCAGGCGAAGCAGCAGGTGTGTTGGGCCCGCCCAGGATTTGGCCCAGGGCATGGCCGAGCACATGGGACTAAAGATGGCGCTGAGGGCAAGGGTCTTGGGCGTAACCTGATCACTCCACAGAGAGCCCTAATTGGCTTTCAAGTATCTATCTGCCCCCTGTGCTGAGTGGCGTTGAACTTGACCATGAGCACCTGTAGGACGTGTTGATCTGTGACACAATTGGATGCCCGTTTCGTGCCTTGGTGGCCTTTGTCGATAGAAGGTCCTTTTCTCCCCCCAGTAAACTGAGATCTGCTTCTGACAACTCCCTCTCCTGTGCCGAGTCTCTGGGGGTGGAGGCGGAGGTGGGGACGGCTGGAACCTGCTCTCGTCACAGCCAGCAGCTGTGTGTGTGAGCGAGTGAATGGATGCGTGAGTGGGAGCTGGTTCCCACACAGGTGTAGCTTGGGGAAGTTGCACTTGCACATGAGGCCCGTACAGATCATCCCTGAGTGACACGCTCCCCAGGTGGAGGTATTGTAAGTGCTGGTTGATCAGAGACTTTATTACAGATCCATTCCTCCTACATATCCATCCTTTTTATTTTTATTTTGACAGCCAGCATGACCCAGAGTTCTTTGTTCTGACCTTGTTGACCCCACCTCAGCGGGCGTCCAGCATTACAGACTGTGCCTACCTTACGTTAGTCTGTCTCACAGGATCTTACCCGTCATTGACTACCAGCCCTTGAAGGACCTCACCTCCAGAAGGCATGTCAGCATATGCGGATAGTAGACTAGACCAAGTCCTCACAAATCTCTGCAATCCAAGCTCGAACCATGCCCTAGAGACGCCAGGGCTTGGATGTTCAAGGGCCATAAGCGCCTGTAGCGCGGTCTTATCGATGGAGCGCTGCTGAGAGATGTGCTGAGGAAACACATAAGCAATATAATTAAAAGAACAATTGAACCTGTTCAAAATAAAGGGAGTCAGGGCCTGATTCATTGACCGCCTTATGAATCAGGGAAAGATCAGCGAGCGGGGCAGGCACCCAAGGCTGGTTGGCTGCATTGGGTCTTACATTAACGGGAAAAACTTCCCTCCGCAAAAAGTTGGGAAACTGTGGGTACCTCTGGAGCACAGGGGCTTGGGGCGCGGAGAGTAGAGATAGCGCGATAGTGAAGATAGCGGCATCAAGGCTGAAGGGCAGGATGTTGGGCCCGCCCAGGAATTACCCCAGGGCATAGCCCAGCACATGGGACCAAAGATGGCGCTGAGAGCTAGTGTCCTGGGCGTGACGCTGATCACATTACAGAGAGCTCTAATTGGCTTTCAGGAATTGTCCTACCTTCCTGATTGAGATACATCAAGTCTGGCCTGTAAGGCATGCATGCTGTGTTGACCTTTGACATAATTGGCTGCCTGTTTTACGCCCTGTGGTCCTTTGTCTATATAAGCTGTTGTTACCCCCCTCCCCCAATAAATTGAGATTTGATCTGAGAAACTCCCCGTCCATTTCTGGGGAGTTGAGGCAGAGGAGTGAGTGGCCGGGCTTACCTACCTTCGTCCTGACAGCCTGGAGTCATCCCCTAGTGTGTATGTGTGTGTGTGTGTATGGGTGGAGAGACACCACATGGTGGGTGGAGAACTCTACAGCCGGACCCAGTTGTACTGACAGCAGGTTCTCGGCATAGGTATGGAGGAGGTGGGGGGGACCGCTCACAGGGATTGGGGTCTTCTCTGCCTGATCTAAGCATGTGGATTTGTGGGGTACTACCATAGATTCATTCTGTCCTTCTCTGTCCGCGGAGTGAGGGATTTTGGCCCTAATGCCCATAGCTTGCAGTGGCAAAGTGATAGGCAGGTTAACGGGGGGGGGGTTAGGCATATATTTGGGGCTCCTTACAGTGTGAGGAGAGGTTGCCCATTTTTCTAAAGGCCAGAGACAAGACTAAAGAGGAACAGAGGAGAAAATGAATGTATCGGACCCAAATGTCTTGTGCTTTGTGGGGAACTTCCAGGGTTCATTAAGCCATGGCCTTATGCCCACATGGTGTGTCCGGAGGAGGACGGTCGGTCAGGAGATCACTCCTGGGTTCCATATTCCTGGGGGGGGTCAACCCTTATGTGGAGACGCTGGGCAAACCAGAACCAAAATGTTTACTTTCTATCGGTGGACAGAGAAACACAGAGAAAGGGAAAGGGACCTTCACACTCATCTCTCATAAAGGTAAAGAACATTAAACACAAAGGGGCCAGCTTACCGAAAAACTGCCAAAGGGGGCACAGTAGTCCAAAGGGTCGCCATGAAAGCCCCACATTGGGGCGCCAGATGTAGCAATGTCAGGGGTCCATAGACACTCTTGGGGGCAGGGATAAGCTGGCATAGAGTCAACGGCCGAGACCCCGGAAGTCAGGCTCTCAGGCTTACAGGCTCGTTTATTGTAAATATCAGGCTGCTTATATACCTGACCCAACATCCCATAAGCCCCAGCGTGAGCTTTTGCTGAGTTGTCCTGTCGGGTTGGTCCTCTCAGCCAGGCGGTTTGACGTCAGCACCAGGCGCGGCAGCAGGTGTAGCTTGGGGAAGTTGCACTTCGCGCATGCGGCCCATACACATCATCCCTGAGTGGCATGCTCCCCAGGTGGAGGTATTGTAAGTGATGGCTGATCAGAGACTTTAATACAGGCCTGTCTGGTCCGTTCCTCCTACACTGAAGCCCTGAGCCATCTCCCCAGCCTGGTCCTTCTTTTTTGCGTGTGCCCTGGTGTTGGTATGAGCTCTCCTGCCAGGCTAGCCAAGGAACCCTAACCAAGAGTCATAAACCAAAGGAAGACCCTTGGTTCCATTAAGCTGTTTGGTCATGAATTTGACAACAGCATGCAGGGTAACTACAACAAACTATCACAATAACATCCTTTCATTAAAAGATTACTTTTCGTAACTAACTTAAAAAGATAAATTCACCAAAACAGGGGGCAAAGAAAACAGGATGCTAATGTTAATTCATGCCATATATTTGTGATTTCCCCAAATGTGTGGCAATTTATTTATCCACTGAGAAACTACCAGGGCTGGGCTCTGAATTAGAGACATTGGTTTTGAAATTCAAACCTACAGTTTGCCCGGACACATACAGCTGCATGTCTTAGGACAAACTGCAGAGGGTTTACAGTGTGGAGCATTTTACCAGTGGGCATGATATCGCTCAGGTAGGATTCTGGACAGTTAGGGAGTGTTCCCTTCTCCTGTCAATCAAGCTACACAAGCCACACTGTGGTGGTCAACAAAGCCACACTGTGGTGGTCAAACAAATTTAATGGGTTCAAGGGTCTCCATCCCACAAATGAACAGAGGTTGTGTAAACATGATGTGCGGGTTAAAGACGTCAGATATTTAACTGGAGAGGAACAGACAGGTGATGGAGGTTAACTGAGACGCAGCAGACACGACCCAAGGGCACGGACACCCAGACATGTGAGCAGGGATGAGCGCTGAGTCCTGTGTGCAGTGCCTGGGGGGGTGAGTGATGCCCCGGGGTTCTGGGGTTTCCATGGAGACATAAGCTGCACAGCAGTAGGTTGCAGGGACCATAAAGCCCTGGAGAGCATGACTGCTCTGAGCCTCGCGCCCACCGATCCCGCTGGATGGTCAGCCTGTCACGCCCCGGTTCCCAGCTAAGAGCAGTGGGAGGGGCCCAGCTGGGACCCCACTTCTCGCTCTGTGGCGGTACAAGAGCGCCCAGAGGCTGATTCTCGAAGGGTGAGTGAGGGTCCCTGGGGGAATCTCAGAGCATCGGGTCGCGGTGCGTGCGCAGCAGGGCGAGCTGCGCGTTCCAGCGGTTCATGAGGAGGGTCATGTAAGGCTCTTGGAACGAGACTACTCGAGACAAAGACTATATAACTCAGGGGTTCAAGGATCAGTAGCCAGGACATGTTCCTTCCACCTGGTTGTGACAGTCGTTGGACGGAGTCTACAAGAGACTCACAGTCCAAGGCCTTGTTGGCCTTTGTTCAGGGTGCGGCTGCCGCGGGGGTCTCCGGGCAGCATTCCTCGCACACACCCCGGACAGCCCTCCCTCATGACAACAGCTTTCTTTACTGATTCATCCGCTGGTTAGGAATTCATGGAAGAGAATGTCTAGAGGGTGGCAACTTGCCAGCATACCTGAGTGTCCTACTAAACCATGCTATGTGCACCATTCAGAGGTGCTAAGGATTCACAAGGCTGGGGGCTGAGAACTGCCCATCAGTACCTGTCCCTCCTCGGGCCATTCAGTCCAGTCTGCACCGCTGTCATAGTTAGACACAGGTGTCAATGGACGGTTGAGGGTCTGAGCTCTGGGCACATTGGTAGAGAATGGATGGTTGAGCTAAACACAGAGGAAACCTGCAAGAGATTGTCTGGCTGATGGGGAAGGCCCAGGTGGGTGCTCTGGTGCCACAGACCAGAGTCGCGGCCTTGAGAGCAGGGCTCCCCAGGACCGGGTGGAGAACAGAACACACGCGGCTCCGTCTCGTCCGAGTGTATCCTGAACCCGTTTATTGAAACTTTCATGACAACTTTTATACAGAAAATTTTGGGGTAAAGAATGTTAATCAGCAAAATCACCTTCAGGGTGGATCCTTTTTTTTTCAAGAACTTAACCTATTGCCTGAGGGTAAAGGCACTTAACAGAAACATTCTCTTAGTATTTCCAAACTTATCTAATCTATAATGCTTCACTGGATAGCTATGGGGCTGAGCCCACATTTTAACAGAGACTGCTTTCTTTTAAAATACAGAGGCAGAATGTTCTCCTATTCATTTTTAGCAAGGAACATATTTTACAATTAACTACAGGAGTCCTCAACACCCCATAAGTCCCAGCGTGAGCTTTTGCTATTGTCCTCTCCAGGTTGATACTCTCAGTCAGGCAGGTCGACATAGGCACCAGGCATGGCAGCAGGTTCTAACTTGGGAAGATGTATGCAGCTCATGTAGTCCCTACTATCCAAGCTTAAACCACATCTCTAAGGGGGGCCTTGACTTGGATACTCAAGGCCCATAAGCTATAGCTGGTTCTGTCGATGGAGCACTACTGAGGTATGCACTGAAAAAAACACTTAAGCAATATAATTATTAAATGAATAACTTCTATAATAGCATCCTTCTATTCCTTTAATAGTAAGGTTGCTTATGTCTTCCTTTGAGGAATTCCAGAAGTGTATTGCCATCAGTTAGATGACCCATCTGTGAACCATGCATACTCCAAACCTGGGGTCCAGTCAGGCCCCATATGCCGAGGGTGTCTCTTTCGGGGCGGAGGCGATCATTGGTGGGAGTGCACTCGAATGGTCCATCTCTGTGATTTCTCATAAGAGTGCTGTTTGGGATAGGAAAGACACGGCCCCCTTTGCTTCTGACATGGATTCTCCCAGTTTGGATTGCAAATACCATCTCCAGGGGCAGTCTTGGCATCTAGACTTTCTGGCATGATGGTCTCTTCCTTGGCCTTCAGCCAGGGTAAGACGGTATCACAGTTTCTTTTAAGGTTCTAATGGACTGATACCATAGTCTTATACTTCTGGAATTTCTGAGTTAGTACGTATGTGGGAATTTTACCCGCCTATGTTTTAAGACTCTAGAAGTTATTCTCTAATTTCCTTAAAATCAGTGCACACATTCTGGCTAACAAGTTTACTTATTGTAAATGACTAGACATGAAATTTCTATTTAGTATTTGACTAAAACTTAAAAAGCAAGCTTCTTCTCTAGAACAGAGAGCAGGAAGCTAGTTCCAAAAACAACTCTAAGAGCAGGTAAAAGGCTCTCCTAATTCCCAGAAGAATTCTTCCTGCCAGAGGCAAAACTTGAATTTCCCAAAAAAACAAAACCTAGGTAAGGGGCACTCCTAATTCCCATAATTCTTCCTGCCTGAGGCAAAACCCAAATTATCTAGGAGAAAGTGTCTAGCCCCTGTTCATGGGCATTACTGTGACCTTCCTCAGGGAACAGGCTTTAGGCCTGAGCTGGGAAGAAACACCAAGGCCTGACAATTCCCATATTTTTCCTTATTTCTCATAAAGCCATATCCTTATCCCAAAACATATTACTTTGAATCCACCTTTTCCAAACTGAGACATATTCTGCCAGATTAGTTGGATAGGGACGTGGCACCCTGGAATAAAGTACAGACAGCAGGTTGAGAGAGGTGGCATCCTTGTGTACACTTGGCCAGACACGCTGGTGTGGCAGGTAAGGATCGTCCCTCTCTCAGCCATTACGTAGAGATAGTGTGGCCAGTTCCCTCGGCCCTGGTGTTGGTACGTGCGCTCCTGTCAAGGTGGACTACAGACTGTAACGGGACTATCGTGAAGATGTAAACCCCTTGTTCCCTTCAGCCATTTGATGGTGATTTGTCAGCAACCACACAGGCAAACTGCAGCAACCTCACTCTTCAGGGTGAAGCTTGCAGCCAAACTCCAAGGGACCCACAGGGCTTGGTTCTAGTATTGGGGAATGACTGACATATCCAAGGGATGCTGGCCGGCCAGTATCCCTGGTCCTGGAAGGAAATAAAGTCTCTCTGACTTTGGTTTTGGGTAACATGTAAGGTAAAGACAAGTATCGATAGAGGAGGAGTCAGGGTGCCCCAAGATCACTGTTATGAAGTTAGAGAATCCCCAGACATCAGAGAGACTCAGAGCTCTCTCTTGCCTGGTCTTGTACGCACCTGTCTTCGGGATCCTGATCTCTGGCAAAATGGCTGGTTTTTCTGTGTCGGCTTTCTGGGTTCATTTTCTATAGTGAATCTTCCCCTATCTGTGACAAATAGGTGAGTGGTCTTTTCTTTCTTTTACGATGGAAGGCCAAGTGGGACCCACCGTGTGGATTGTGGGTGAAAACTAGACGGCAAGTCGGAAATGCTGAAGGTACCGCACCTCTTTGTCGTAAGACATAGAAAAGTCAGCTGGGGCTAGTTGGAAGCCCCCCTCCCCCCTACTGCTTGGCATTTGCAGTACTAGGCAGACTGCTGGAGAAACATTGTAGATGCTACTGTTTTCAGTTACCAGAACGTCAGGCAAGCTATACCTGCTAGGAAAATAGGATCCTGATTACTAAACTGACAACCAATTACTTTCCGATTGGATGTAAGGCCCACCCCGCCCCTGAGAGCCCCTGTCTGATAGTATGATGGACACATCGCATGGTGCGGAGAGCACAGGTCCCACAAGGCGGGTACTGCTGTTGCTTGCTCAAGGAACATTGTGCGCCCTGGGGCGTTGCCTCCTATGCATCTGCATTTATACCCCCAGACTACTGCTTGCTACTGCCCCCCATTTCAAGGAAACTTCTTTTAGTAGTGAGCAGTGGCTATTTTTGTGGGAACCCCGACAAGTAGAACTGCTGGGAATAAGTGTTTTTGCTGTTTGCTGGTGCGTTAGCATCTCTATCACCCTATTCGCTGCTCAGGAAACAGCGTAGACCAGAGGGCTGAAAGGATGCAAAGAAAGGTCGGAGGACAAGACTGTGTGTTGTGCAGATATTTTCTCTAGACTGAAGCATTCATTCCCTTGTGCAGGGACGGCGAGGTTCAAGGAAGCTGCAAATCTCCAAAGGCCTCTTTGCTGAGAGGAGCCTAATTGCTGACGGGAGCAGTTAGCAAGTTCTGGGATTGAAGAAACTGTTCAAGGACCTCTGCAGGAAGGTGGAAGACACAGAGCTTCGCTGCTCCAGTTGTCCCAGCATCAGACTGGAGCCCAGCGAGCTTGACAAAAGTGCGTTTATTGGGCTGGAGAGATGGCTCAGGGATTGTGACTCTGTCTTACAAGTAGAAGGTTCTGAGTTCGGATCCCAGGTCCCACATTAAAAAAAAAAAAAAGTGTGTTTATGGTTTGCCCCCTGCTGTGCCCGGCCTGCTCGTTCCCACCGCGCAGACAACTACAGTCTGGCAGATGCACACGGAAGGCTACAGCCCGCGATCCTGAGCAGAAGGGAGGGTGTACACGAAATGGAGTACAGAAAAATCCAGTAATCTTGTGATCGTGTCTATGTAGCATTTGCCTGTGTTCCGGAAGCCCATGCCCTGGTATAGGGCCACAGCACTGTGCTGGATGATGCTGGTGTCCAGGACGACTTCGCCGCAGCCCCGGTCCCGGGCAAACTGCAGGACGGTTCTCACCAGGGCTTTCGCGATCCCCCGTCCTCGATGCTGCGAGGACACGGACATGCGGAAGAGCTGCAGCTGCTTCCTGCCCAAAGGGGGCTCCTCGACTGGCAGAGCACACACCGTGCCCACCACCTGGCCCCCAGACTCAGCCACCCAGAAGCAGGAGTCGGGGGAGCTGAGGTAGGACTTGGTGATGTCGGCCATGTCTGTTTGCAGACACGTGGCCACATACATCTTCCAGGGCTGTCGGGCAAGGAGCCGCAGGACAAGGAGCAGAACGAAGACGCTCGCTGTGGCCAGGAGCCAGGAGCCAGACACCAGGACTATGGCCAGGGGCGCCCCCGTCAAGAGCAGGAGGAATCGGGGGAGCGTCAGCATGTGGCGGAAGGTGGTGGGGATGTGCTCCTCCATGCCCCTGCAGAACAACTCCAGGACCCTCTCGCGGTCGCGCTCCTGGTACTTGCGGATGTGATAGGAAGCCATGGGGACCTCAGCTCTCAGCATCCAAAGAGAAGCGAGCTCCCTGCAGCCCTGCGGGACACGGAGGGGCCACGTGAGTCCCACAGACTTGCACCCCTCAGCTCCCAGCCTCCCAGAACCAATTCAGACCCTGTTCACAAGTAGGTTCCAGAAAAGATGCTGCTGGCTCAGAAGCACCTCATTACACCCCTGGCTCCTCCCCCTTTCTAGCCGCGTGACGTGCCTTTCAGGCTCTCAGAGGCTGGCTGTAGATCCGGAAATGATACCCTTGATTTCTGGGCTTGCTGTCCCTGAGGATTTCATTCAGTGGCTAATGCGGCAGATACTGTGCGCTCCCTCCCTGTCTGCGTTGCTCACTGCTTGTAGGCGCCCTGCGCCTGGGTTGGAGGATTTGGTGCCCAGGTGAAGTCTAACAGCTGGACTCCTCTCTCTCCTGGTATTCTACAGTCCGGCACCCGGTTGTTTCCAAGCACAAGAGTCTGCACAAAGAATGTAAAGATGGGAAGGTTCACCGCTGGACAAGACACTTGATTGGGCTGCTGCATCCAGGATCTCACCGCAGTGAGACTTGTCCTGACCAGACCTGCAGAATGACTGGCATGCCAGCATGTCCCCAGAGACTAGGAGGAACTCAGGAGAGATAAGAACATACGTGCACACCTTAGCGACTAGAGCAGGATGAGTGAAGGGAAACGCCCCTGTTAGTGGAGTGCCCAAGGAGGGGCATCTTGGTGTGCCACAGAGGCCTGAACCCCCATGAGAGTAGGCAAGCCAGAGAGAACCATAGGTCCAGAGAGGCGACCAGGTAGGAGCGTGGAGGGAGTGGGATGGTTGATGAGGAAAAGGGAGGGGAATGAGAGGGAGGGGATTGGAGGGATTAGTACTCAATATCTTTGTAAAACTAAAAAATAATAGGGGCTGGAGAGGTGGCTCCGGGGTTAAGCCTCTGCTTTACAGGCGGAAGGTCCTGAGTTTGGATCCTAGACTTCATGTATAGACACTGGGCTGAAGAGGGGGCGGCCTGTGTTTCTGGTCCTGGAAGGGCGGAGCCTGTGAATCCCAGGGCAGAGTAAACAAGGAGGAGGTGGAGGCGGTTCTGGAATTGGCCTGTGGTTCTACACACACACACACACACACACACACACACCCACAAAAGCACAAACACACAATTGAATAAATAATAAAAAAAATAATTTTAAAAAAAGAGTTAGCACAAGAATCGCATACCAGGACACGCTCCACACACCTCACACTGGAGTCCTGCAGATACGTCCAACCTCTCCTCTCTGCCTTACCTCATGCCACGGGGCTCAGAATGTTCCGGATGGCCTCAGCCTCCATGTCATCTGTTACAAGTGCTGGAGCCTGCCCCGCCTCTGAGGAGCGGAAGATCCGCTCTCATTTGTTGGCTGCTGGGAAATCATAAACCAAAACTCCAGGGCCTGGTAAAGCAGAAAGCCCTCAACCAGCAAGTTCAGGATCCCCACAGGATTAAACGGGCCGGGCCGTAGGTCCTTGGGCTGCTGCCTCTAATTCCTTCCTGACACACCTCTCCCGCAGCACCTTTGCCCGCGCTGGTCCCTAAACCTGCCAGGTGAGCTTCGGAACAGAGGAGCCGCCCACACCTGCTGCCTTGGACACCAACTTCATTGGCTGAGCACCTAGATGTTTGATAAATATAAATCCCTGGTCAAGGAGCCGGGCGTGGTGGTGGCCCCGGACATTCGACTTCGTGCTCCCACAGAACTGATGTGGAGGGGAGGCAGCTCTGGAGTAGTGGGGGTCATCATGTCTCTGGCAGAGCTGATCTCTCTCCTGGTATTCTACAGTCCGGCACCCGCTCTCCTGACTCAGTCGGCCCTGTCTGAGCTCACTGGGGTCCACCTGCTAGGAGGGACCCTGCGGACGGTCACATTCATTCTGCACTGACATGTTGTAGTCAGGTACAAGGTTGCAGGTTCCAGGGCTTGGTTACAGAGCCTAGCGTTACCCCCTTTCCCAGGCTCCCACCCCTTGTCCTCCCTATTAGAGGACCCTAGCTCTCTGGCTAAAAACCATGAGGTCGAAGCCATGAAAGATGCCTTACAAACATCATGTGTACATCTCCTTTAAACAGAAGAGGGAAAAAAAAAAAGGAAATCAAAAGAGGGCAGCCCTGTCTTGTCAATGATCTACCTAAGAAATCTGAGTCTCCTAGATCTACTGGTTTTGCTAAGGAAGGGGGGTTGGAACGGACAGGGAAGTAATCAGACCAGAAGAGCTCATGTGTGTTGGGGGCAGAAGTCTTGGACTTTCATCCTTTGTGAGTTTATCTCAGTCCAAGTGGAAGGAGGGAGGGGCTAAGACAGGCTTCTATACTGTGTTTATCAATATTTCATCCTGTTTCAAGGGAAGGGAAGCTGGATGCCCCCAAGGCAGAGCTAGTGCTGGAAGCAAAGAATTCTGAAGCAGCGGCGAGTGGAAAGGTCTGGCCTGCAGCGCCAGCTTCAAGCTCATGTCACGTCCACCCTGTCCCAGCAAAGCGATACAGACACTTACTTTCCCGTGGAGCAACAGGATCTCTGGGTGTGCTGCGTGTGTCTCTCTGGCTGTGGAGGCGTGAGGAGGAGGCAGTGTGGGCTGAGAAACCTGACCAGGGCCGGGCGTGCCCACCGCTCCCAGCAGGCTGGCCCGAGCCAGGAGGGATGCCGGGAGCTACAAAGGAAACCTCACTGTTGGCCCGAGCCTGCAGCGGAGTGTCCTGCCAAGTCAGGTGCCGTGCGGGGAGGAGGGGCCGCCGAGTGCTCCTCAGGAAAGCAGGTGGCAGTAACCAAGCACCTGCCAGCTAACCAGCAGGAAAATGCAAATTGCATAGCGTTGAGATTCCATCTCCAACCAGCCTGGGTGACTCAGCAGAAAACATAAATGCTGACCAAGATGTGGGGAAGAGCAAGCCCTGGGGTTTTATTCAGCAGTAAGGATGCAGGAAACTGATCGAGTTATGGATTTGGGGGTCACCCAAAGACCACCATAGACCAAAATTACAATTAATAACTGAGGCTTTACTAGAGAGAGAAACTGGTACCAGGGCTCACACAGGGGCAGGGTGATGTGTATGTAGCCCTGAACTACTTTTCACACAGTTTTTATACAGAGGAGACAAAGGAGGTTGTAAGCCCCCCACCCCTGCTTGGGTGCAGATCC
The DNA here is from genome assembly GCA_023101885.1 of Typhlomys cinereus. Taxonomy (NCBI): domain Eukaryota; kingdom Metazoa; phylum Chordata; class Mammalia; order Rodentia; family Platacanthomyidae; genus Typhlomys; species Typhlomys cinereus. Next base: position 264,963 of record JALPQD010000732.1, read on the forward strand.
ATTAGTTGCCTCCTGGGCGCCAGCGAACTAGTTTTATCAGGCAGTGTTTACAGTCTTGTCAGCATGGGGGCTTCTGCAGACCCTGTGGCCCAATGGCATCCAGAGGGGCTTCCAGGGAACAGCAGGGAGGGGGCGTTCTCATTGCCTGTCAGCAATTTCTCAGGCTGAAGGATTCTTTTGAAATGTTTTCCTTTTAGGCTTCGATCCCGCAATCGCGAGGGAAAATGCGCAGAACTGGAGAGTTGTGTCAAGCAAAGGGAGCCAGAATCACAAGGCAGAACAGCACGTGTTTTCCCTCCTGTGCCGGGTCTAGAATCAAAGGTACAGCACAGATGTGCAGGACACAGAAGGAAGACTAGGAGAGCAGAGGAAGCGATGGAAGGGATGGGACCCACGAGGGTAATGGAACACACACGCACGGAAGCAGAACAGGAGGGCAAGGGAAAGGAAGGCAGAGCTGTGGGCTTTACTGTACAGCTATATGAAAATATTGCAGTGAACACCCTTTCCTGGTCAATTAGCAAAACATGTTCATTTCAAAATTAAAACAAGAGTTAAAAAAGAAAATAGGGAGCTAAGGCAATGCCATGCATTATTTACTTTTCAAAGTCAGTGGAGTGACTCTGTCCTGCCCTCAGACACTTGGGGTTCTGTCCAGCTTGCATAACTGAACCCTACAGTTTGCTTGTTGCAGGGTTGGTCTGTCCCATCTTAGCGGGGTTCTTGTGTTCAGAGTTAAAGATTGAAATCAGAGCACGTGTAGAGGATTAAGGCAGAGTTTATTAGAGGAGAGAAAGGATGGAACTCACGGACTCCACATGTGGAGTGCCACGAGGGGCTAAGGCGCCATCCAGACATGGAATCCATGAGAAGCAAGGAACTAGAAACAGACTGAGGAGTCCTGTGAGGGGCAGATGCCCCATGGAGAACTCATGGACCCCAGGCATGGAATCTAGGAGAAGCAGGCAGCTAGAAAGGAACTCACAGACTCCACGCGTGGAGTATCCTGAGGGGCAGGTACCAAAGGTGGCTTCCAGGATGTGGACTATTATACACCTGGTAAGCCCCGAGAAGGCCTTTCCTCACTGGTTAGCTCACATCGGGGCCAACCCACTTGTCTTGTGCCCACCTCAAGCTGGGGCCTATTTGTAAAGGGGAGCTAATCTCCACATCCTTTCCTAAGCAGAGAGTTGGGGGAAGTTGGCCAGGGGGTGCTCTCCAGGGTAATCCAGCCTTGGGGGCCGATCTCCCAAGACCTCCAGAGATGTCCCAGCATGGCTGCTCCAAACCTGCCTTCTGCCACACACATCAGCATGTCAGGAGAAAAGCTGGAGAGAGCCGTGCAGAGAGGGGCAGCAGAGGCTGAGACCCCCCAGAGCTGACCGCTGAGTGTAGGGCCCCCCTCCAGGGTAAAGGTTGCTGCAGGCAGCGTATGTCCCGCCCTGTTCATCAAACTGGACAAGCAACACTGAGCTGAGACCCGGTTACTGGTCACGTGACTCTAGAGACTGAGGGGCTCGGGGTGGGTTCATTCAGACAGCCCCAGTCCCTGAGGAAGGGCTCGCTGAGCGACAAGGATGGGGGCGGTCCCCCGTTCTCTGTGTCTCCAGATGCTCAGTGGACTAACTCCAGTGTGTCTTGAAGGTGCGTTGGAACCCCGTTTTCTATTCTGAGTGCAGGGGGGCTTCCTCCCCACACTGGCTCGTGGGATAGGACATGCTCATGCCGTACCAAAGCCGTAGATGATGCAGAACCTCTGTCCTGTGCTCTAACGTCCCTTCTGGGTTAGCAGATCTTACAGGACAGTCCCATCTGGGTCGCCAAATGTTAGGGGAAACAATTACAGGGTCTCTGTTCAGGGGCCAAACGTTACAGGAAGGACCGTCCCACTGATGCAGGGTTCTTGTGTTCCGGAGTCGAAGACTGAAACCAGAACCCGGGTAGGGGATTAAGGTAAAGTTTACTAGAGGAGAGGAAGGCTGGATCTCATGGGCGTCTGGCGTGGAATCCATGAAGGATGGAGCTGGAAATGGATGCGTGGCACTCGAGTGCCGTGAGGGGCGAGGGCGCCCTGGAGAAGTCATAGAGCTACAACAGACTCGTGGCACTCTGAATGCCATGAGGGGAGGGCGCCCTGGAGAGCTCGTGGACGCCAGGCGTGGAATCCATAAGAAGCACGCAAGGAACAGATTCACGGCGCTCATGCCATGAGGGCATCAGAGACTTTAGCGACCCATCCCAGCGTGGCCGTCAATCCTGCCCTGTTTGCTCCCCTGCAGCTGATATTCTCGGCATCCAGCCCACCTTCTCTTTAGGAGGAGGAGGTGACATTTCATAACAAAGCCTAGCTTGCCATTACCTTAAGAATGAGGCAGGATTAGAGCAGCCGTGCTGGGATGGGTCTCTCAGGGTCTTTGAATTCCCGAAGGTCATTCCCCACTGCTGGGGTCACCCTGAAGGAACACCCCTGCTGAGGAACTGACTCCAGTCCCCCCAGAGATAAGATGGCCAACTTCCCCATGAAGGGATTATGGAGATGAGCTCTCCTTATCCAACAACTTGACCTTAGAGCACATGGGCCCAGGAGCACCTGGGTTGGACCCCAGTGGGAGTTAACCAATGAGAAAACCAATGAGAAAAAGTCTCCCAGGCTAGGTGTATAAAATGCCTGGCCCTGGCAGCCATCTTGGGCGCCCCAGCCCCTCGTGGCCCTCTAGTGCCGTGGGTTCTTTTCCAGCTGCCTGCTTCCATGAGTTCTCCGGCACCCTAGCTCCTTATGGCATTAATGCCATGAATTCTGTTCTGTGACTGTTTTTCATGCATTCCATGAGTTCCTTGCTCCTCATGGACTCCATGCCTAGGCTCCATGAGTTCTCCGGCGTCCTAGCCCCTCGTGGCACTCCACGTCTGGAGTCCATGAGTTCCAGCCTTCCTCTCCGCTAGTAAACTCTACCTTAATCCTCTACACGTGCTCTGGTTTCAGTCTTCACCTCCAGAACCCAAGAACCCTGCAACATGGGGACAGTTGTTTCCTGTCCCTGCGTCATTTGGCGACCCAGACGAGACACCCAAAAGACCGTTTCCCGCATCAAGAGGACCAGGAATGCCAGTCCCCTGGAGACTGAAGCCATTGGTGACCCCAAGACAGATACCCAGCATTACGGACGACTGGGGGGGAGGGGTAGTTACAAATGTGTGTGCTGCAGATGGGGCTGCGCGGGACCCCAAGACAGCTGCAATCTACTGGATGTGGGGCCATCAGGAGCCCACAAACCTATATTTGGGTCTAGGTGTAGACTACCATCACCCACCTGAGACAAGGGGGACCCCTGTAGTCCAAGGCAATGAGCACCCCAATACAGAGAGAAGACCACGGGGAATGCAAGGAAACCTGCACGGGGACACAGATGGAGGCGCCACGAGGCAAAGACATCAGCCTCCAAGCACACAGGGTGCACTGATCTGAAGACCACGGGCCCCCAGAAGTGGATGGACTACCACTGTGGGCGCAGGAGGGAGGGCGAGGGTCAGGAGCACAGCGGATGCTCTGGGCGGTGCCCCGCAGTCCCATGGGGACAGAAGCTGTGTGCACTGATGGTGAGACCCCAAAGTGACCCTTCTGAGCCCTCTCTGCGCCTCTCCTGCTAGCTCACTAGGGGATGGTCCGTTAACAGGCGCACACAACTGGACCCTGATCTGTACAATTACACCAGCGACTGAGAACACACTGCGCACACAGCTGGAGACCGAAGGACCCTGTGTCCTTCCGTTGCAGGGAAGAGTCCTTGTCAAGTGTCGCGTCTGGGAGCCAAAGGTTGCAGGGGTTCTTGTGTCCCCTCGTTGCGGGACTCCTGTGGCTGGAGTCCAAGGTTGAAGCTAGAACACGTGCAGAGGAGAAAGAACAGAACTCACGGGCTCCGGATGTGGAGTGCCACGAGAGAACTTATGAACTCCATGAGTGCCTTGAGGGGCAGGCGCCAAAGATGGCAGCCAGGGTGTGGACTATTTATACACCCAGGTAAGCCTGGCAAAGGCCTTTCCTCATTGGTTAGCTCACGTTGGGGCCCAACCCAGTTGATCCTGTGCCCGCCTTAAGGTGGGACCTATGAGTAACACCATATCCTTTCTTTTTTTTTTTAATTTTTTAATTATTATTATTTATTCAACTGTGCGCATGTGCGTGTGTATGTGTGCGCGCGTGTGTGTCTGTGTGTGTGTGTGTGTGTGTGCCTGTGTGTGTGTAGAACCACGGACGAATTCGCGAACCACCATGGACGCCTCCACCTCCTTCTGCCCCGGGATTCACAGGCTCTGCCCTACCAGGACCAGAAGCGCAGGCCGCCCCCACTTCCGCCTGGCGTCCGAACTCAGGACCCTCCGCCTACAAGGCAGAGGCTTAACCCCTGAGCCACCTCTCCAGCCCCACCATATCCTTTCATATAAGCAAAGGGTTGGGGGTGGCTGGCGAAAGATGTTTTCCTCCAGGGCAATCCCAGCAGTGTGGGCTGACCTTCCAAGACCTTCAGAGACTGTCCCAGCATGGCTGCTCTAAACCTGCCTTCCTTCATCCCAGCCTGCGCCATGCATCCCCTCCCTAGCCCTGACACCCCTTCTTGACATGCTCCGTGTCGCCAGCTGATATTGACAGCGGTGTCCACAGCAAGCCGGTAATGGGGAGGGGAGGCGGCTAAGCGCCCTCTTTTGTGTGGTGGTAGATTAATGCACAGACTGATTAGCGAAGCTCACTTGGCATTGACATAGGGTTCATTGTCAGGGTATGTGTGTGCTTTCCAGTGGTTGATGATGCCAAACAAGGAACAAGAGAACTTGGAACAAAGAAATTCAAGGATCAGCAGCCAGAATGATGCTGCTCCCATCTTGAACTGACAATCACTGGACAGATGAGCTGGCACCGCCTTCACTGGGCAGAACTGTGGAGGCCTTTGTGCAAAGTCTGTGCCAAATCTTCGGTGATTATTTCTTGCTTTTGGACACACGTTGCCGAGATCCCTTCTCCATAACCAACCAGCTCTCTTTACTGGTTCATTCATCTGGTTAGGACTTGAGCAACGTGGCTGGTTTGATTGACAGCTTTACTGACAAAGTCATGTTGACGTGCACAATTCGGCAATGTTAAGCACATTCACAAGACTGTGGGTTGAGAACCAGCTTCTGTGCCTGCCTTTGTGGGTCCTTTTATATGGCCCAAGATGCAGTATCCAGGGTGGAAGCTTCCAGATAAACTCTAAGAGAAACCCAGGCGTCCTGGCTGACCGACCAAATTTCCCTGCATCCTTTGAGGTCATACATTCCTTCTGCCTTGAATTTCTAATGGTCAGGACTTGAGAACAGGTATGACTGTGATGGAGACAGCTCATCCAAATCCTCTATGGATGCTGGGAATACTAAGCACAGAAAGGAGACTACGAAGGTCCCGTAGCCACCCCAGTGTGAGGACGGTGTCAGCCTGAGTCCACCTTGGAGGCTGGAGGGGGACAGCACGTGACCACATCCCTGAAGAGTTCCTGGATCGTCTGTGCCAATTTTGGGGGTTTGTACTTGATATTGAATCTTCAAGTTCTCTGTTACGCTACAAAGATTAAAGCCCTTTTTGATGTTTTACACTTTAGATCCTCAAATGTGTCCTTTGGCCCTCTGAGAGCCAATAAGGAATCTGAGCGGCAAAGGAGACTTGTATTCTTTTTTTTTTTTTTTTTAAAGAGAGATGAGGACTTTTTTATTATTTATTCAATTGTGCATGTATGCATGTGTGTGTATGTAGAACCATGGACAAATTCGGGAACACCATGGACCGCCTCTGGCGTCTACATGTGGGGTCTAGGACCCGAACTCAGGACCTTCCGCCTGCAAGGCAAGGGCTTAACCCCTGAGCCACCTCTCCAGCCCCAAGAGACTTGTATTCTTGAACAGGGAGATAAGCTCGCACGTGGACTTCTCCATCCATGTGGGATCAGGAGGTAAGAAACAGAATGAAGGGGAGGGATAGAGTATAGAGGTGGGATATTCATGCCATCTGGGAATGGGGGGAGATGGCCCAGGGATTTGAGCATCACCCCTTTCTCTTCTTTGATGACTCTTTGGTCACATGGCAGTTACCCAGTCTCTCGTCAAGAGGTGGGGTTGTCACTTACCATGCAGGTGGATCACAGAGAGTTCCAGCTTGTCTGGCGGCCATTCTGCAGGCCCCTAGATCCAACCAGTCCCGACCTGTCCCTCTGCGCTGGTCGCACCTGTGTCGGTGGTCGTGTGAACAGCTCACCTCCTTCCCTCCCGTCTCGCTCCTTCCTATTCTGGTCCCCCACCATGAAGCCCTGTCTCACCGCAGCACTCAGTCAGCATGAACTGAAAGTCCTGAAGCTGTAGCCAAAATACACGTTTCCTCCTTCCGAGCGGACGGTCATCTTACGTTCATGATACGGATCTGAAACCAGACAGAGGCGTCTTGGGACACTGAACTCAGAAGTCAGGTGAGGCAAAAGGAAGAAAACCAAGACATGGCGTCTCTGCCTTAGAAAGGTGAAGGGGAGAAGCGATGCCCACATCCTCTCCTTTAGGTCATTTATTCTCATTTATTTTAGTGACATACCCAATAACGGGCTTCCTCATGATTGTCATACATGTTTGTTCATGTGTACCCCGCCCGCCCTCCTCGTGCCCCCCTAGCACCGTCTTGAAAGTGTGTCATCCTATACACGTCCTCTGATGCTCACCCATGTGTCTTTTTGAAGTCCTCTTTGAGAGAGCGGCGCCCAGTAGGTGGTGCCTTCCTCCTGACATTGGCTCAGTGCCACCCTTGCCCCGTGACACAATTGGCATGTTCGCCCAGAAGTGCGTCCCAGGGAGGGGATCTGAGTCTCGGGTCTAGCTAGTGTCACTTGGGGGCTGCGCCCCCCAGAGCACCGGGCTGCATCGCCGCAGGACCACGGCGCTGCCTAAGCCCATGGCGTGTTCCCACGGGACACGAAAGATTCTCATGGAGGAAGTGAATGGAGCCTTCTGGAGCGTCCCGTGAGGAAGGGGTGTGACAGTGTGTGGGTGTCCAGGAATCGTGACCCCAGGCTGAGGCACATCCCTGATTCCTGCAGGCATGCGTCTCCTCCCTCCTCACCCCTCCTCCCTCCTCCGTCCTCTCTCCTTCCTTCTCCCCCCTCCCCCCTCCACACATACACAGACTCTGACTCATTCAAGTCTACCTCAGGGTCCTGGATAAGCTGAGATTCCAGCCGGTTCTGTGGGCATCGTAATGTATCACTGTGGATGTTCAGGTCCTGTCTGAACCCAGGTGGGTCCTTGGTCTTCCCCAGGGACCCACGCTGGGACTCCACAAGGGACAAAGGCCTGACCCGTGTGACCGTTTTTGCAGTTGGAGCGGAACAGACGTCGCTCTGTGGCTGGACTGGCCAGCGCTTTGGTTCTAAGCCTTCCGCCCCGTACCTGACTGCTCAAGCTCTTCTGGCCAAGACGCGGCAGCGCCTCGATTTCTCCCTTCACTGACCATCCAGGGAGAGGTTGAGGGCAGCGCAGGAGCCGCTGCCTCCCCCCTCAGTCAGCTCTGGGCCCCCCAGGGACTACGAGTCAGGGACTGAGCTCCTTGTGACACACAGCGTGAACCCACTGTGGAGAGAAAATAATCCCCAGGCAGGGGGCTGGCGAGATGGCTCAGAGGTTAAGACGCAGCCTCGCAAGCAGGAGGCCCTGAGTTCGGATCCAAGTCTCACATTAAAAACGCCAGGCAGAAATGGCAGCAGCCTGCACTTCTAGCCCTGGTAGGCAAAGCCTGGGAAACCACAGAGTGAAGCAGAAACGAGATAGAAGCAATCCAGGACGATTCCAGAAGTCACCCTTGGTCCTCCACAGGGACACATGGGGTCTCTCTCTCTCTCTCTCTCTCACACACACACACACACACACACACACTAAATGTTTAAGAAGTCATCCCAGGCAGGTCCTGAAATGAGGCATGTCTTGCCCACAGACCAGCAGCAGAGAGTTCTGTGGTCTGGCCCTCGGTCGGCGAGAGCTGACCGACACCTCAAACCAGCAGCTCGTGGCCCAGGCGTCCAGGAAGACTCACGCGTACACAGTGCCCCAGAGCCGCGCCCTTCTAAGAAATCCTCCGGGGACTTCCAAACGTGTGCCCTGGAGGTTGGAGCCTCCGGCTCCACACAACTCAGGTAAATACTGAGTGAGCCGCCTATTGGGGGAAACGGAGAAGTGACAGTGGAAGAGATCAGAGTTCAAACCCAGCTCTGCCCCCGTTGCTGTTTGCACTGTGGGGGTCAGAGCAGCTCCTTACAGCCCGCGGCTGCTTCCCCACTGTCTGGGTCTCTAATCCAGCCACGCCCACACTCTGCATAATCTGATTAGGGACCCCCCACCCCACTTTGACTAAAATCTTATGGCTCAGTTTCCTACTCAATAGGCGGCCCTGCCTGTCTAAAGTTCCTGGGCCATCCGTGTGTGTGTGTGTGTGTGTGTGTGTGTGTGTGTGTGTGTGTGTGTCAGAGGGCATCATGTGTCCCTGTGGAGGAGCAAAGAAATCATACTGAGATTGTTCTGCGATTTCCCAGGCTATGCCCACCAGGGCCAGAAGTGCAGGCCATTGCCTTTTTTTTTTTTTATTTATTCAATTGTGCATGTGTGCGTATGTATGTGTGCGCACGCGTGTGTGTCTGTGTGTGTGTAGAACCACGGACGAATTCGGGAACCACCATGGACGCCTCCACCTCCTTCTGCCCCGGGATTCACAGGCTCCGCCCTACCAGGACCAGAAACGCAGGCCGCCCCCGCTTCCGCCTGGCGTCTATACGTGGGATCTGGGATCCGAGCTCAGGACCTTCCGCCTGCAAGGCAGAGGCTTAACCCCTGAGCCACCTCTCCAGCCCCAGGCCGTTGCCATTTCTACCTGGTACATTTTTTTAATTATTTATTATTTATTCGATTGTGCATCTATGCATGTGTGTGCATGTATGTGTGTGTATGTATGTGTGTGTGTGTAGAACCATGGACGAATTCGGGAACCACCATGGACCGCATCCACCTCCTTGTTTACTCTGCCCCGGGATTCACAGGCTCCGCCCTACCAGGACCAGAAACACAGGCCGCCCCCGCTTCCACCCGGCGTCTATACGTGGGGTCTAGGATCCGAACTCAGGACCTTCCACCTGCAAGGCAGAAACCCTGAGCCACCTCTCCAGCCCCATCTACCTGGTACATTTTTTACATGGGACCTGGGATACGAACTCAGGACCTTCTGCTTTTGAGGCAGAATGTTAACCCCTGAGCCATCTCTCCGGCCCCTTCCTGCTGCTCTTAATCTCTTCTGGGACCCTGCACAACAGGGGCAGGTCCCCCCGCTGAGCAGGACCCTCCTCTGCATCTTTCCAGAAGAACTCGGCTAGCCGCCCTGTGCCAACGGTGTTCTGCACAATGTCCTGGAGGCTGGCGCCCCGTTTCTTAAACGGCTCCCTGGGTGTCATGGTTCTTACTGGTGTCAGCTTGGCAACTGAGGGCGCTGCGCTCCGGTCACAGGTGTGAGAAATTAGTAGCTGAGCCCTGAGCAGGCCTGCAGGACATTGTCTGATTGATGACGAGGCCCAGCCCATGTGGGCGGGGCCAGTTGCTGGGCAGGTGGACAAGATGGAGGCAGCTGGCTAAGGAGGTTGGCGTTCCTGGGTACCCTTGGCCAGACACACTGGTCTGGGAAGCAGGATGGTGCCTCTCTCAGCCGTTAGGTGGAGATGGTGTGGTCAGTTCCCTCGGGCCTGGGCTTGGTGGGGGGTCTCCTGCCCTGCTGGACTGTCCTAAACAAAAGATGGAGCCCCTCGTTCCCCTACGAGCCGTTGGGTCGTCATTTAGGGGCAACACGCAGAGTAACCACCACACCAGGTAAGCACTGACGTGGCCCTGGTCACGCTTCTCGTCCACTCCCGTGTTCACAGCAGTACAGGCAGCGCGGTGGCCGCCTGGGGGGGTCACGCGTTCAGGAGCATGGAAGCAAATCAATGGCTGCCAGGATTTGCGCAAGACAAAGGTACCCAGGTTCCGGGCGGACGTCCTCCTTTCAGGCCCTCGCTCCCCCTGGCACGGAGCCTGTGCCCGGCTCAGCTGTCTGGTGTATGCTCCTTAATGGTGGGCATTTGAAAGCACCAGATGGCTGGGACGATGGGGAAAGAATGTTGCCCGGGAACAAGTAGTGGGTTGTATATAGTAACTCAGCAAAGGTAGATGTGGGGGAACCCCCATTGCTGCGGAGGGAGACCCCCACCCCTGCCTCCACGGCCGTCCAAAGTCACCTGCAAGAGGAGGTGGAATTACGGGTTTGCTTGCGAGTGCAGGATGCCTGGCCCTGGCGGGCGCTGTGCCAAGCCTGCCTTGGGTCCTGGGAACGGGCAGCTGGTTAGACAGAGTAGAGCTGTGTGCATGAAAGGATTCCCTTGTCCTAGGGGTGGGCAATCATCCTTGACCCTGACTGACGCCCCCTGCCCTTTGGTCCCTCTAAGTAGCCCGAGGGTGGAGGTGGCTCATGCAACCTCGGGCCCCGTCAGCAGCTGCGGGAGGCCCAGGGACCCACCGGAGCCCGCAGGGCGCCGCTCAAGCAGTTAGCCAAGGCTTTGCTTCCCCTTGGCCCGCGTCAGGGAGGGAGCGCAAGCCAGCCAGCCACGCCTTGTTTGGAGGGTGTCAGGAAATTGGAGGCAGCCCTGGGACAGCACCCCAAGATGAGGAGGCGGGATGCTCACGAGGCATGACTGTGCATGGAAAACTAAGTGTCGCCCTTTGTCATGGTTAAGCACAGGTGTCGACTTGACTCTGGAGCGTTTGAGCTCTGGGCACAGTTGTAGAGAGTTGATGGTTGAGTTAAGCCCAGAGCAAACCTGAATGAGATTGTCTAGCTGATGGGGAAGGCCCAGCCCGTGGTGGGTGGGATTAGGCCCCGGATAAGTCACAGAGAGCTGATTGAGAGAGTTGGCATCCTTCTGTTCACTTGGCCAGACACGCTGGTCTGGCAAGTAAGGATCGTCCATCTCTCAGCAGTGATGGTGTGGCCAGTTCCCTCGGCCCTGGTGTTGGTGCGTGCTCTCCCGTCCAGCTGGACTGAGAACTGTAACCGGACTGTTGTAAGAGAATAAACCCTTGTTCCCTTAAGCCGATTGATGGTCATTTATCAGCAACCATGCAGGCTCACTGCAACACCTCTCTATGCCTCTGTACCTAATATTGTTTGAGCTAGAGAAACAACCAAGGAAACGCTTTGAACTCTGGGTTAGAGCGGCTGACTTCTTTCTAGTTTGCCCTCTATTCTGAATCCAGGACCACATGGAACTTTGTGCAAGGGGCAGGAGCGAACTTTCAGGGACCGCGCTGATCCTCTGTAAAAAAATTATGTACTAGGGGCTGGAGAGGTGGCTCAGAGGTTAAGCCTCTGCCTTGCAGGCGGAAGGTCCTGAGTTCAGATCCTAGACCCCATGTATAGACACCAGTATAGACACCAGGCGGAAGCCGGGGTGGCCTGCGTTTCTGGTCCTGGTAGGGCGGAGCCTGTGAATCCCGGGACAGAGTAAACAAGGAGGAGGTGGAGGCGGCCATGGTGGTTCCTGAATTCGTCCGTGGTTCTACACACACACATACATGCACACACGCGCACACACCATACATGCACAATTGAATAAATAATAATAAACAAAAAAAAATGATGTACTAACGCCTGGAGGTGTTGCACATTGCAAAGGCAGCTGGGGGAGCCACAGAGACAGCAGTTTCCCCTTTCCACACGCTTGCCCCAGCATTTGTGGTTATTTTTGTGTGTGTCTCCTGTGTAGGCGTGGGTGTGTATGTGTGTGCAGAAATGGGCACTGCGTGTGCCCCCAAGAGCCAAGGGTGGCTTCGGGAATTGGCCTGGATTGCTCGACCTCCTTATTGCTTTGCTCTGGGGTTTCCTAGTCTGTACAGGGCCACTACCATTTCCACCTGGCGTTTTTACAAGGCACTGCGGTGCTAGAGACGTAGTTGCAGGAAGCTGACGTGCAGAAAAAGCAGCCTGCACGTCAGCTGCGTCCCGTCCCGCTCGGCCACGTACTGGAAGCTCACAGGATGGCACGGTTGGGCCTGCGTCTCTAGAGTCCTGAGCCCAGGACAGAGCCCCCGTCCAGCCTTGGTCCTAATTAGGCAGTTTTAGTGCAGCCATGCTAGGACGGTCTCGGAAAGTCTTGGAAGGTCACCCCCACTGCGGGATCACCCTGAAGAACACACCGTTCGCCAGCCGCCCCCAAACCTCTGCTCATGAAAGGAGATTAGGTCTCTATTGTGGCTAAGCCCTATCAGGAGGCAGGCACAAGATGAACTACATTGGGTCCTAATGTGAACAGACCGATGAGATGTAGAAGACCAAAAGCTCCAATCGGGTTTCAGAAACTAGAACTAACCAGTGAGGAAAAGCCAATTTTCCTGTGCTTGCCTATGTGTGTAAATAAATATTCCTGACCCCGGTAGCCACGTTGGACACCTGCTCTCTTGGCCCTCCATGTCCAGAGTCCTTGACTTCTTTTCCAGCTCCATTTCCCTCACGGATTCCATGCCTGGAGTCCATGAGTTCCGTTCTTTCTCTCCTCTAAAAAACCGTGCGTTAATTCTCTACATGTGTTCTGGTTTCAGTCTTTGACTCCTGAACACGAGAACCTGGACGCTTACAGACCCCGGAGTGACCCCCACAATACTGAGAACAGTAGGGCTGAGACCCCAGTCATGGCCCCATGTCCTCTCTGGGACCCCGGGGAATGATCCGTGGGTGGCACCGTGCCACCCTGAGATCTGCCCAGCCAGTGCCGGTGGGAACACACGTCCCGCTGTATCCCTCCGGGACCACCTGCCTCCCCTCTGCGGGAAGGTGGAGGACACGGAGCTTCGCTGCTCCAGTTGTCCCAGCATCAGACTGGAGCCCAGTGAGCATGACAAAAGTGCTTTTATGGTTTGCCCCCTGCTGTGCCCGGCCTGCTCGCTCCCACCGCAAGGACAATTAGAGGCTGGCAGATGCACAAAGAAGAAAAGGTTACAACTCAAGTTCCTGAGCAGAAGGGAGGGGGTACGTGAAATGAATAACATAAATAGCCAATAGCTTCGCGATCATGCTGTAGGAGGACTCGCCTGTGTTCCGGAAGCCCATGCCCTGGTATAGGGCCACAGCACCATGCTGCATGATGCTGGCATCCAGGACGACTTCGCAGAAACCCCGGTCCCGGGCAAACTGCAGGACGGTTCTCACCAGGGCTTTCGCGATCCCCCGTCCTCGACGCTCCGAGGACACGGACATGCGGAAGAGCTGCAGCTGCTTCCTGCCCAAAGGGGGCTCCTCGACTGGCAGAGCACACACCGTGCCCACCACCTGGCCCCCAGACTCAGCCACCCAGAAGCAGGAGTCGGGGGAGCTGAGGTAGGACTTGGTGATGTCGGCCATGTCTGTGTGCAGACACGTGGCCACGTACTTCTTCCAGGGCTGTCGGGCAAGGAGCCGCAGGACGAGGAGCAGAGCGAAGACGCTCGCCGTGGCCAGGAGCCAGGAGCCAGACACCAGGACTATGGCCAGGGGCGCCCCCATCAAGAGCAGGAGGAATCGGGGGAGCGTCAGCACGTGGCGGAAGGTGGTGGGGATGTGCTCCTCCATGCCCCTGCAGAACAACTCCAGGACCCCCTCGCGGTCGCGCTCCTGGTACTTGCGGATGTGATAGGAAGCCATGGGGACCTCAGCTCTCAGCATCCACGAGAGAAGCGAGCTCCCTGCGCGCCTTCCTACGGGACACGGAGGGGCCACGTGAGTCCCACAGACTTGCACCCCTCAGCTCCCGGCCTCCCAGAAGCCATGCAGAGCTGGCTCCACGGGGTCTTCTGGTGCCACTCCCACGAGCCTCTGCCACTGGGAGAAAGTACGAGCTGAACAGCACCCGACGGCTTCCCTGGTCCCGAGTCCCTCGTTAGCCGTGTGACTTCAGACTCTCCGAGACGCGTTTCTCTATCTGTAGAACAGGCTAACGTAGCACCTGCTTTCTAGGGTAATTTCGAAGATTTAGTTTACGTCCTCACCCCCTCTGCCTTCGTTACCCAGTGACAGACGTTAAACCTGTAGCACCCCAAGATGTGGCACCTCCAGCTATTTGGTTCCTCTTCAAGGTGCATGCATTGCAGAATGCTGTGTTCTAAGAAGGTTGGAGAGGCAAGGGGGCTAGGCCCCCCAAGCACCCCACCCTTGATCTCCAGAAGGCTCACCCAAGACCCCCAGCCTGATCTCTGTTCTCTCTTACCTGCTGCAGAGCCAGGCCTGACCAGCCAGGGGCCCCTGCCAGGGTCTGCTCCACCTCTGGGGAACAGACCCCAACTGTCATTTTATGGGCCAGCTTCTAGATAATCATAAACCACAGGTCTTGAGCTGGAATGTGACCGAGAAAGGAGCCCGCGGTCCTTCATCCTTGGGAGTCTTCGCTGAATTCACCTGGAGGGGCAGCGGGCTCTGAGATGGGGGGGTCCTCGGGGACGCCTGCCACCTCCCTTCCTTCCATGTCACAAGATCTCTTCCCCGATGTCCTTGGCCCTCTTCCAGGCACGCCTATACCCTGTCTCATATCACCCTGAGCTCGCTGAACCCAAGCCGGGATTCTGACTCAGCGCCCCGCTTCCGACGCCTTCTCATGTCGACCTGGTCCTAGGACAGCAGGTTCTGGGGCTCTCTACACCTTGGTCCCCAGCCTCCTGGCCAGCAGCTGCTCCCTTGGGCAGGCTGCGGATGCGCCCGCGGTTCTGCATGGTGCCAGCGCGCCGCAGTCCACGGGCCTGGACGGGGAGCAGCCGCCAGCTCAGACGGCCGCCCCAGCCTGGGCATCGTGCTGCTCAGGCTGACCACCGAGGAGGCAGCTCGGTGACGCAGGTGACTCCCAGGGGGGCGTCCTTCTCCTAGGAGCTGTGCTGTGGAGAGACCCCCTCCTCGGAGCCTGGCCCTGACCCGGAGCGAGGGCCCTGCTGTCCCTCCCCGTGGCTCCTGCACAGGGCGATGCTGGAGGTAAGTGCTCGCCTAGGTGTCCAGCGCGGGCTGAGGGGCTGTGGGGGGAGGTGGAGAGAGGGCTAAGGTGAGACTTTCATTCAAGGTACTTCCTGGGAGCTTTGGGCGCAGAGGAAGCAGGAGTCCCTCAGAGCAGGTAGACGTTGAATAGGCAGGCGGGGGGGGGGTCTTCTCAGGACAATGACAGCCAGACCCCCAGACCCCGACCCTGAGCCTGGCCTCCAGAGGCCAGACTGGAGTCAGCAGAGGGGAGGGAAGTCCTGGTGCAGCTCCACAGAGCCAAGACCCTGCCAGAGGGGCGTGGGGTGGTCCCCTTTGGGGGGCGCTGCACAATCTATCCCAGAGCACGTGGGCCAGCGCGGTGCTTTCTAACTAAAGCTACGTGATGTGGTGGGGGCTGCATGCTCATAAGTCTGTCTCCCCAGAACACGGATCAGGTGTGCAGGCAGAGGGGGGCAGGCTGGGAGGCTGTGGGTGGCGCTGGCAAGCGAGGGTCTCCTGGTGACCCTGAGAACTTAGATCCAGTCAGTACCAGCGCCCAAGACGGAACCGGAGCCGCGGCCCAGGCTGGGAGCAGCACACGGCACCTTGTTTTCTCCTTGCCCAAGGGTCTGTTTGCTGCGGACGCTGCTCTGCCAGGAGCCCCCTGCCTGCACCGACCACCTCCTGCCGGGACGATGTGGACTCCAGCAGCGAGCCTTAGGGATACGGTGGCCCGTTACTGGGGACCCCAAGCCCGGGACATCTGTACGCACCCCCACAGGTGCATCAGAATGACAGGTCAGAAGATTCGGATGGGACGGAGCAGAGGCGTGGGGGTTGGGTGGGGCAGAGCGGGAGAGGCCAGGTGCGGGAAGGGACACCAGCGCCTGATGGAGGCTGGGCAGGCTGGGGAGCCTCTGCTCAGAGCTGGGGTTGGGCTTCCTCACCGTGCTGGTGAAAGCAGGGTGACCCGTCTTCAGGGAGAGCTAACACTGTCCCCAGCGTCAAGACAAGCTGACCCAGGACCCCGAGATGGGGCGCATGAGGGGAGCACTTCTGCTGAGTCGGGGTCACAGAAACCCAAAGGATACCGGCAGCTGCTCAAAGGCAGAGGCTTACGGGTACCTGGGCCCCCGTGTCCCCGTTGGCTCCAACTCCAGAGCCTCAGCCCCCAGGCACCTTGGAGCTGGGCTGTTTAGCCCGGGCGATGCTCTCTAGTCACGTGAAAACATACATAGCTTCCCTGTTTCCAGCCGTTACAGGAACTCGGCATTGTCAGGAGGGATTCACCACCAAACAGCTTATGTCTGTCCAGTGACACCTTTAATCCAGCTGGGCGGGAGAGTCTCCGCTGGCCGCAGAGACGCCACAGAACTGCTGAGAGCCAGCCAACCCTCGCTGGCCAGACCAGCTTGTCTGGCCCAGTGTACCAGAGGATGCCAACTTCCCTGAATAGCTCCCCCCATCTTAACTCACCTACCCAGGGACTAGTCCCACCCACCTTGGGCTCCGCCCTCCCTGTCAATCAGGCAATCGCCTGCAGGCCTGCTCAGGGCGCAATTCAACTACCAATGCTTCACAACTGCGCCCAGAAATCCAGCCTTCAGTTGCCAAGTTGACGTCCTTATCTGACTATGACAGATAGTGTCGGCAAGTATGTAACTGAAGGGTCCAAGGTCTGGTGTGTGTGCGGGTCAGAGGGTGTCATGGTTTGAAATATGAGTTGTCTTCACTGGCTGATGTGTGGGAATCTTTTTTTTTAATTTTATTTTTGCACGTGTGTGTGTGTGTGTGTGTGTGTGTGTGTGTGTGTGTGTGTCTTCTGTGTATCAGAGGGTACACTGCGTGTTTGTGAGGCACAAGGATGACTTTGAGAATCACCCTGGATTGTTCTACCTCCACTTTGCTTTGCCCTGCAGTTTCCCAGCCTCCGCCTTCCAGAGCAAGAAGTACAGGCCGTCATTTCCACCTGGTGTTTTTACATGGGATCTGGGATCCAAACTCAGAACCTTCTGTTTGCAAGACAGAGGTTTAGCCCCTGAGCCATCTCTCCAGTCTGTTTTTGAATCTTTAGTGGTTTGGGGAGGTCATGGCACCTTTAGGAGGTGGAGCCTTGCTAGAGAAAGGTGTCCCAGGGGTGGGCCTGGAGGTGGATTAGCCCCACCCTACTTCCGGGAGAGGTCTACTCTTGCAGTTGGCAGTTTGCAGCTTTCAGCCTCCTCGATGGAATGACTTAGGCAGCCACTAGCTTCAACCACCAGCCAGCCAGGCCTTTCCTGCCATAATGGACTGTTTCTCCGCCCTGGAACCATACGCTGAATGAATCCCCTTCTCCCTTAAGTCGTTTGAGTTTGGTGTCTCACAGCAACAGACACAGGTACGGAGGACACTGTGGATGGCTGCTACCTCTTTTTTGTTTTGCTCTGGGGGCTGCCAGCCTCCATCTTCCAGGGGTCGAAGTGCAGGCTGCCACCATCTCCTGGATCCAAACTCAATTTCTTCTGCTTGCCAAGCAGAGACTTAACCCCTGAGCCATTTCTCCACCCCCCCACCCTCTGTATTTTATTTTCATTTCTTTATAAATATTTTTATTGGGGCTGGAGAGGTGGCTCAGGGGTTAAGCCTCTGCCTTGCAGGCGGAAGGTCCTGAGTTCGGATCCTAGACCCCACGTACAGACGCTGTTCTTGTCCTGGTAGGGCGGAGCCTGTGAATCCCGGGGCAGAGTAAACAAGGAGGAGGTGGAGGTGTCCATGGTGGTTCCCGAATTCGTCCATGGTTCTACATATACACATACACACACACACACACACACACACACATACACTCACAGTTGAATAAATAATAAATAAAAATTAAAAATAAATAAATAAATAAATATTTTTATTAATAATTTTATATACAAACAAAATGAGCTTCTATCTGTGTCCTCCCATTCCCCTCCCCACACACACTCTTTTAAATCTTGGTAAAATAGAATACAGAGGCAAATTTCCCAACAATTGCTAAAGTTCGCTGAGGACCCTCGCACGTGTGTGCTGGAGAAAGCTGCTTCCCAGTGGCTGAGGGGAGGGTTTTAAGGATAAATGGGAATGGAAAGATGGCTCAGGGGTTAAGACTCTGCCTCGCAAGCAGAAGGTCCTGAGTTCGGAACCCAGGTCCCATGTAAAAATGCTGGGCAGAGTCTGGGAAACCCAAGAGCAAAGCAAGAAGGAGGTAGAGCAGTCCAGGATGATTCCAACGGCACCTTTGAACCTCCGCACACACAACACACACACACACAACACACACACACACACACACACACACACACACACGCAACCATGATTAATGTGAAGACATAATACACCTCAATTATAACATCACCAAATCCAAAAATAGCATCAATTTTTTATCTCTAGGTATTGAATTTTGACCTCAGGACTTTTAACATCTTTTAATTATAATGCACCTAGCTAAGCACACGCTGTCTTTGTTTAATTTCCCACCACCTTCTTACAGCCCCTTTAACCAGCTAGTCACATCTTGACAATCCTTTACAAGTTCTCCACACAGAAATTCTTTCTTTATCTTTTTTTTTTTTTTTTTTTTTTTCCGGTGGTGGGGACCGAACCCAGGGCCTCACGCTTGCTAGGCAAGCACTCTACCACTGAGCTAAATCCCCAACCCCAGATATTCTTTCTTATCCAGAGGCATTTCTCTTTTCTTTAAACCTTCTTCATCAAAAATACATTTAATAGCTGGCTGTAACTTTATACTTCTTTTTCCATCTGATGTTTTCCCTTATTTTCATTCATCAAATCCTCAAACCATTTTTGCCAGTGAAACACTAATATTTTAAATGAAATTCAGAAAACTTCAATATGAAATGCAGAAAACACGGATAATGTATCCAATAGTCCTAAACACAGGCAGAAAATGTTAAATCTAGATGAACAGAAATAAGTTATTTAAAATCATTGCAAAAGAGAAATTATGTTTATGATGAAATGAAACCCTGTTCTCATCTGTAAGGCTTAAGATGTTTTTGTGAGTCTTTGATCAGATTTAGCGGTTTTTAGGAATGAACTTTTTTCTCAACTTTTAGAATTTATATTAATGTGACTTAACAAAGATGACAACCTTGAAAAAAATCTGTTTTATAATCTGTTTTAAATCACCTTAAAATGTTTATATAAAGCTGGGATGAATATTTAATATGCTTGTAAAAGTAGAAAAATAAAAAATGTTTATATAAACCTATATATCCACCCATAAATAGTATAAATATGCATACATCTTAAAAATTAAACATGTGGGGCTGGAGATATGGCTCAGGGGTTAAGACTCTGCCTTGCAAGCAGAAGGTCCTGAGTTTGGATCCCAGGTCTCATATAAAAATTCCAGATGGAAATGGTGCAGCCTGCACTTCTGGCCCTGGTGGGCGGAGCCTGGAAAAACCCGGAGCAAAGCAAGAAGGAGGTAGAAGCAATCCAGAATGATTCTCAGAGTCACCCTTGGCCTTCCACAGGGACATATGTGCCCTCTGATACACACACACACACACACTACATGAATAAATAAAGTTTTTAAAAAGCTTAAAAAATTAAATGTGAAAAAATATGTTAACAATAGCAATGGGGATAAACTTAATTTCTATTTGACAGCAGAGCAGTTAAGAATGTCTGGCCCTGTGGGAATCATGACCCACCACCCCTCCAATCTTTACCTCCCTTCCCTAGAAACTCCTGGGCCCCTCTTTAGCAATGCCAAGACTATAAAAGATTGTGGCTCTGCTATTATCTCTCTTCTTCCTGCTCTCCTGACAGGCAACCACACCATGGGCTCTGTCCTCTCTAGCCATGTATTTTTGGCGACTCTCCCTGTTCTCTCTGCCTTTAAAGCCTCTCCCCCACGCTGATGCTTGCCCACCTTAAAGGTATCACTTCCTCCTTGCCTCGATTAGACCCAGCGTCCAAGAGCTTCTTCCCTCTTCTCTCATTTTCAATAAAATCCCGGCTAACCTTTCGACATGTTCTGGTTTCAGTCTTTTTTTTTTTTTTCTTTTTTTTTTGGTTTCAGTCTTCAACACTGGAACCCAAGAACCTTGAGGAAGAGAAACCCCACAACAATAGAACTTCATAACTTTGTGTGTGTGTGTGTGTGTGTGTGTGTCACTGTAAGTGATTGTGTGGTGTGCATAGTTTTGTATTGTGCATCAGAGGGCACCGTGTGTTCCTGGGGAGGCCCAAGGCTGACTTCAGGAATCATCCTGTGTTGTTCTACCTCTTTATTGCTCTGCTCTGGCATTTCCCCGGCTCAGGTTTCCACGGTTGGAATTGTAGACTGAGGCCATTTCTGCCCAGAGTTTTCATGTGAGGTCTGGAATTTTGTAGAAATATAGATAGGAAAAAATGTTAAATACATATACAAAACAAAAATAAACGTTTTAGCTAGAAAAGCTGCTGAAAGGCAGTCACCCATAGGAGATTATAGATGTTTTTGCCTCCCCAATTGGTTTCCTGGGATTTCCCTCTTCACCCAGTTTCCTGGAATGTCCCTTGGTCAAATTAGGCTTCAGATATGAGGTCTGCAAGAAGCATGTGTGTTGGCAAGATAAAATTGCAAAATGCTAATGGCTAACTGCTTTTTCCTGCCTCTATAATCAGCTTGGTGGCCTTTGCACACCCACTCATGGGGACTTGCATGTCCCCTCTTGTGGTCTTTGCCTTTAAATATTCTGCAAAATTGCAGTTCGGAGTTTCACATTCTAAGGACCCAGTCCTTGTGAGCCTTGGCATACCAGTTTCTTTTCCAATAAGCCTTTTTCTTTGTTAAACTTCTAACTTTTGTTCAGTGGTGAATCTCTGAACGACCCCAGACCCACAACAATTCTAGATAAAGGCTTAACTAACCATGAGCCATCTCTCCAGGAGATTCAATAACCTTTAAAAGGCAGATGAAGTCAGCTGCAGATCTTGTTATTCATATCTCCTCAGAACATAAAATGATCCGAGGACAATTGTGTAAAACACTTGTAAACACATGACACCTAGCCAGTAAGCAAAGAACATATAAAACAATTACACACCCTGCATGAAGAAACTCAAAATATAAGATGATAACCATTAAGAAGAGCCAGGAAGAGGCAAAAGATGGCGTGAAGTACGTTGTGCAGACTTTGGATAAAGAAGCGAGTTTCCCCATCTTATTAGGGCTTAGGAAACCTCAAGGAAGAGGGGACGAGGGTGAGATTCTAAGAACCTAAAGATGGGAAGGTTCACTGTTAGACAAGACACTCCACTCAAGGCAGGACTGCTGCATCCAGGAACTCACTGCAGTGAGACTTGTCCTGACCAGACCTGCAGAATGACTGACACGCCAACATGTCCTCACAGACTATTGAGGAACTCAAGAGAAATAAGAACATGCAGTGAAAACCTTGGGACTAGAGCTGGATGAGTGAAGGGAAATGCCCCTATCAGTGGGGATGGCCCAAGGAGGGGCCACTTGGTCGTCCACAGAGGCCTGAACCCCCACAGGAATAGACAAGCCAGAGATAACGCTGGGTTCCATAGAAGCAGACAGACAGGAGGGTGGCAGGGAGTGGAATGGATTGATGAAGGGAAGAGAGGAGGATGGGAGGGAGAGGGGAGGGAGGGAAGCAGGGATAAGTACTCAACATGCTTGTAAAAGTAGAAAATACAATAAAAATTCAAGGAGCCAGCTTGTAGCCTGTTCCCTGAGAGTCAGCTAACATTTTTTCCTTTCTCTCTTTACTTATTTATTTATTTTGAAAGCACACACATTCATCCCCAGCATGTTGGTGAGAAAGGTGGGCAGATTCCACAGTGGGGAGAGGAAGGACGAAAGAAGACTGGCTTGTTAAGTGGATGCTTGGCTAAAGGGAGGCGGATGACCTCAAGGGCAAATGGGGGATGGAGGTGGGTTGGAAGGAACAGAACCCCATCTTTGGCCGAATGGGTTTTGTGGCAGTGAAATCCACTTTCACTTTGGAGTTGATCGGTCCAAGCAGGCAGGCAGGAGTAACCTTGAAGAGAAACTCACAGACGATTGTTGGAAAATCAGCTGCGAGGGGGGAATAACTCACCGTTTTGAAGAAATCAAAATTGTTCCATGGGAAGTCGGACGGGAGGGCAAGCGCTGTCCGTAGTACGTCTTGCTCACGCCGGCGGTGAGAAGTCACCCACCACCGGCTGTGGGGATCTGAAGGCGATTTTCACTGTTGTTACAGCTCCACATTGGTTCTATGGTGGTGGTGGGTGCTGGTCTCTTGCGGGGGGATGGGGGTGGGGGGGGAGGTAGGGGGTGGGAATGAGAGCACCAGCCAGGCGGGTGGCGAGTGCCAGCGTCCAGTGTGGAGGACTGAGCCAAGGAGTTTCGAGAGAGGCAAAAGAAGCAATTCCTCAGCTGCCAGGGCCCTTTTGATTGACTGCCAAGAACACCCAAGAGACAAAGCGCTTTGAGAGCCTGCGAGTTGGGTTCTCCGGGTGGTGGGAGGAGGCAGCCAAGGGGAGATTTTCACATCAATAAGACTGAGTTGGGGGCTGGAGAGGAGGCTCAGGGGTTAAGCCTCCGCCTTGAAGGCGGAAGGTCCCGAGTTCGGATCCCAGACCCCACGTATAGACGCCAGGCGGAAGCGGGGTCGGCCTGCCCTTCTGGTCCTGGTAGGGCGGAGCCTGTGAATCCCGGGGCAGAAGGAGGTGGAGGCGTCCATGGTGGTTCACGAATTCGTCCCTGGTTCTACACACACACAGACACACGTGTGCGCACATACACATATGCACACATGCATAATTGGATAAAAAAAATATAAAAAAAGAATGCTACTAACCTGTAGTGTGAAATTACTATGACATCTGTGTACAGTTCACAAGAAATCACTATGAGCTAATGTGGGTGTGAGAGTTAATCCCTGGTGTCAACCTGACATACCTGGCATTGACTCAGATCAGCCGAGAGCACCAGAAGAGATTATCTGGATCAACATGTTTACAATACGAAGACCAGCCCTAGATCCCATCGGACCCTCAGATAAAAGGAACCACAGAGCAGACTGCAAAGAGGAGACCCTATGAAGCTGTGCTAGAAAGCGCTCTTCCCTCCTCTCACCTGCTGTCTTCTTTCTTCGACCCTCCAGCCCGCAACCCTCCACGTCTTCAACGTGACTAAAGACTCTCTAGGAATCCTCCATCCACTGGACTACTGGACTGAGCCGCTACTAGCAGCCATCGTTGGACTACCGCGGCCACATCTCATAAGCCAACTCAATAAATTCCCTTTTTGTATATTCATTCTGTTGATTCTGACTCTAGAGAGCCTGACTAATGCAGTCGGCTCCCTGGCTTGCTCTCCTAGGTTCTCCCATCCACTGTCTCCAGACACACATACTCCCACTTTGTTTTGCTAAACACTTTGCAGTAGGGTTTCCCCAGGCGTCACGTAGCACCGGCTGATGCCGGCTAGAACTTTGCTCCTGGTCTAATCAAAGTAGGATGTGGTGTAGCGGTGTGAAGCATTCTACCCTGGAGGAAGACTCGGGAAGTTCCTGCAGCTAACAAGGTTCCGGGAAAGGGGTTCCCCAGGTGAAGACAGCAGCGTGGTCATGGTTGGAGGAAGGAGACCCTCTGGCCAGCAAGGGCTCTGAAAGAAGCTCTGATCCGTCGAGAAGTTTGGAGAATGCCCACCTGGGAGCAAGTCATGCAGCCCAGAGCTTCGGGTCTGCAGCTGCCCTGAGTGTCACCCACTTGCTGATGAGGCAGCTGCCTTGACGTCACCCCTCCTCCTGTAAGTAACCCCAATACACCCACTGGCTCGTCAACCCGATCTTCGCATGATCATTCCATTGGTTGGTCATTGCATTTCCTGTCTTACATTTGCGTGACACCACACAACACGTGTGGATGGAGGTCTGAGGCTGGTGCCAGAAATCATCCTCGATCCCTCTTTACCTAAGTCTTTTGAGATGGAATCTCTAATCAATCCCAGAGCTCACTGATAGGTCTAGTCTAGCGCCAACTTGCTCAAAGGATCCCCAAGCTGCCTTTCAAGGCTGGAAATACAGGCAGGCTGCCACACCCACCTGGCATTTTAAGTGGGATCTAGGGGTCCGAATCCTGGTCTTTTTTATTGTGCACCAAGTGCTTTAAGTACTGAGTCATCTCCCAGTGTGTTGTTCTTTTGTTTGTAAAAAAAAAAAAAAAAAAAAAAAAAAAGTTTGTATGTTTCCATTTCCTTAGGATAGCTTCCTATGGTGGGAAGCTTGTGGGAAGAGTGTGAATTTGTTAATGGCAGAGTGCTCCAAGAGTGGTGCTCCCAGCGTCAGAGGATGAGCCCACCTGCCCCACAGTCATGCTGTGAACAACAGTGTATTAACTTCTAAACGTTTTCCTCTGCAGAAGGTTGCACTACTGGTGAAGCTGAGTTCAAAAGTTATTTATCTATCTATCATCTATCCATCCATCCATCTATCTATCTATCTATCTATCCATCCATCCATCTATCATCTATCTATCTATCATCTATCTATCTTATCTATCATCCATCCATCTATCTATCCATCCATCCATCCATCCATCCATCCATCCATCTATCTATCTATCTATCTACCTATCATCTATCTATACCTATCATCTATCTATCCATCCATCCATCCATCTATCTATCTATCTATCCATCCATCTATCTATCATCTATCTATCTATCTATCCATCCATCTATCTATCATCTATCTATCTATCTATGTATCTATCATCTATCTATCTATCCATCTATCTATCATCTATCTATCCATCCATCCATCTATCTATCATCTATCTATCTATCCATCCATCCATCCGTCTATCATCTATCTATCATCTATCTATCTATCTATCTATCATCTATCTATCCATCCATCCATCTATCATCTATCTATCATCTATCTATCTATCATATATCTATCTATCATCTATCTATCTATCTATCTATCTAACTATATAACTATCTATCTTCTATCATCTCTAGTGTATGTGTGTGTGAGAAAGAGGGGGGGGGCACTGTGTGTCCCTGTGGAAGATCAAGGGTGATTTCATCTTGGATTGCTTCTACCTCCTTTTTGCTTAGCTCTAGGATTTCCCAGGCTCTGCCTACCAGAGCTGAAAGTGCTCACTGCTGCCATCTCTGCCTGGTGTTTTTTTACATGGGACCTGGGATCTGAATTCAGGACCTTTTGCTTGCAAGGCAGAGTCTTAACCCCTGAGCTATCTCTCCAGTTTTCAATTTTTTAAAAATTTTTTTTATTTTTTATTATTATTTATTCAACTGTGTGCATTAGCGTGTGTGCACGTGTGTGTGTGTGTGTCTGTGTATGTGTAGAACCACGGACGAATTCGCGAACCACCATGGACGCCTCCACCTCCTTCTGCCCTGGGATTCACAGGCTCCGCCCTACCAGGACCAGAAGCGCAGGCCGCCCCTGCTTCCGCCTGGCGTCTATACGTGGGATCTGGGATCCGAACTCAGGACCTTCTGCCTGCAAGGCAGAGGCTTAACCCCTGAGCCACCTCTCCAGCCCATCAATTTTTTTTTAAATTTGCATGCTATGAGATGTTTTTAAAAGGCTTTATTTCTATCCTGAGAGTATTTTCAGCTCTTGGTGGGCTTTGGACCGAGAAATAATGTGCTACCATTTCCCAGGGAAGATGTTAACACACATTCCCAAATGTCTCAGAGTAACTTGAGCTCATTAGGAGCATGTTCCTTACATTACTCATGTAAATCTAGAGCACGCGTATTTCCTCAGCAAAAGCTGCCCTTTCCTATTGGAACGTGGTGCTGAGACAGATGCAGGGACAGGAGAGGCGGCTTGATCAGAAAAGCACTTCCCTTGCAGCATGGGGACTTCAACTTGTCCCTAGCACCCACCATAAAATGCCAGGCCTGGTGGTGGCACTAGAGAAGTGGAAACGGGAGGATCCCTGGAGTTTGCCCCCCAGCCGGCCTGGACTAATGGGTAAGGCCCGCATCCTAATGAGAGACCCTGTTTCGAAAAAATGAAATGGACAACTCCAAGGAATGATACCAAGGTTGACGTCTGATCTACACGCGTGCGCACACACGTACAGAGCGCAGAAAAGAAAAAAAAAAAAGAGAGGGGGTGTATTTGGTGAATCACGTGATTTGGCTCCTTGATCAAGGGTTATACGTGGACGCAAAAAGCAGTGCGAACCGGTGGCCATCATGGTCGCTCCCCAGGCCTGGGAACGAGACAGGCCGGGCTTGAGTCCCTGTGGAAGTGCCCTTGGGGTTCCTTCAGGTCTCGCATTCAGAACTCTGGAGCCCGCTCAGCGAGCATAACCCCATGGTTCACAGGCCGCGTCTAAGGCCTCCTGCTGCCAGCTGCCTCTTCACCCCAATGGCGTCTGCGTGCAAGGAAGGTTTCCCCACGAAGCCCCAGTACTTGGCCCCAGGAGAATCCAGGATTCTTTGATTCACTTGTCTGTTACACAGTATAACTTTCCGGCCTTGAGATTCCCAGCTGCCTCAGCCAGAGGCGTGAGATGATCAGATCCTGATGCGGGCAATGTTCCAGAAAGGGCCTCCCAGGCCCACCAGCTCCAGGGCCCATGTCAGGGGTCCAAGGCCACGGAACAAATTTCTCTCCACTTTCCGATCCTGAAGGAAGGCAGGTGGTTGTCAAAACGCAAATGTTACTGTCTTTTTACTCTTGTTAAACATTTGACTTTGGTGTTTTATAAGACAGTAAATTACACATCTAATGCTCAGGGACATAAAACCATCCCTCTTTCTGTTAGAAAAAAGAAGAGGAAGAATAAGAGGAAGAAGGAGAACAGGGGGGAGGAGGAGGAGGAGAGGAAGGGAGATAGAACATGACCTAGGCTTCATCCATGAAGACTGAAGTTTTGGGGGAAGCTTTGGAGCCAGGGGGCAAGCTTTTAACAGTCAGAGTGCAGGGGGGAGGAATTTCGGTTTGACCGGTTGGTTCTGTCCAGTTATCAATTTTCCTTACCAGATCCTATTAGCATTCTTGGTGGGGTCTCTGATGTAGATCTGTTTGGGATCTCAAATCTATCAGGTGGACTCTCTGGTTTTGAGTTCTGGTTCCGGATCTATTACCCCCCCCCAAAAAAAAACCAAGCAAGCAAACAAAAAGGAACCCCCATTTCCTCTGGAGTTTCTTTATTCTTATGCAGACTTGCAACATGGAAAATTCTAATCTCCCGACCTTTAGACTGCTGGCAATGAATGAGGCCAAGGTTTCTTTCCCAAGGCCTCCTTTGAAGTGTCCCTGACTAGCGCCCCAGCTCCTCCCAACTCCAGAGGGAGACTTTTCATTAGCTTCCCTGGGGTCGCTGTGGACAGGACCCCAGACTAGAGATGCAATCTCAAATCTGCGCCCTCTGAACACGTCTCTGATCCTTCTGGTCTTGTCACACACTCTCGTGAAACTTCCTTGGGCGACTCAAGGTGCTCGAGTCAATCACCTGTCTGGAAAAGCAACGATTGGAGCCCCCACGAAATCTCCCAGGATCATGGTGGCTGCAGGAGCTCAAAGTCTGGACACCAAGATGTCGCCCTTCTGGCCTTGAAACTTATCTCCAGTAGAGTCTGAGACAGGCCTCTTTTGCTTAATAGATAAAGACCCCCCCAAGTCAGTTTGCAAAAGGCCCACAGCCTGATGAGTGTGAAGCTGAAATAAATAGAAGCTATAACTGGGTGGAGAGGCGTCATGTTTACTCTTTCTGTTGCCGTGAGACCACACTCAAACCATCAGCTTAAGGGAGAAAGGGGGTTTATTTATTTGGCTTATAGGTCCAGAGGTGGGAGAGAGATTGAGCATGGTGGGCTCACCCAGGACAGGATGGAGACAGAGAGAGCTAGGTGCAGACGCTAGAGCAGACTATTAGCATAAGCAGGGTGGGGCTCCCCAACATTCATCTCCCAGACATCCCTTCCTCCCGCAAGGCTCAACCTCCCAAAGTTGCCACAACCTTCTCTAACGTTAACGACAGCTAAGGATTCAAACACATGAGCCCGTGGGGGACAACTCACATTCAAAGCAGGACGAAAGGGCTGGAATGGCTCTGTGGTTACAGCCCTTGCCACACAAGCAGAAAGACTTGAGTTCGGATCCCGAGATCCCACGTAAAAATGCTACGTAGGTGTGTCGGCCCACCTCTAATTCTAGCCATGAAAAGTGGAACCTGGGAATCCCCATGGCCAATTTTGTGGGACCCGAACATAACTAATGCCATTTTGTATATGTCTCCATTTTGTACTTTGTCACAGTTGGGCACAGGTGTCAACTTGACAGTTGAGTGTTTGAGCTCCAGGCACATTTATAGAGAATCAATGGTTGAGTTGGGCCCAGAGCAAACTTGCAAGACTGTCTAGCTGATGGGGAAGGCCCAGCCCATGGTGGGTGGGATTAGGCCCTGGGATAAATCACGGAGAGCTGGTTGAGAGAGTTGGCATCCTTGTGTATACTTGGCCAGACATGCTGGTCTGCAAGTAAGGATCGTCCATCTCTCAGCCATTATGTGGTGATGGTGGCCAGTTCCCTCGGCCCTGGTGTTGGTGCGTGCGCTCCCAACAAGCTGGACTGAGAACTGTAACCAGGAATCATAAGAGAATAAACCCTTGTTCCTTAAGCCGTTTGATGGTCATTTACCAGCAACCATGCAGGCGGCTGCGACAGCAGCTCTGAAGACCTTCTCTTCTCCCCAGCAACTGTCTCAAGTTATGTAACCTGGGATGGAGCCTTGTGAATCTTGTAGCTTTCAAAAGCTTCCTGGGCCTTGTAAGTTTCATGTATTTTCTGCGTCTCCTGAGCCTCCCTCCAATACCGGGGAAGGTTGTAAACTAGACAAGGCTCTGAAAGACAGAACTCTAAAAAGGAGATGTGGCTTTCCTATTATATTTTTTAAATGCTTAAATATTTGTGGTATGTGTCTGTGTGTATCAGAGGGTACTGTGTATGCTCGTGGAGGTCCCCAAAATCTGCACGTTCTCCCAGTCTTCATGTGTTTGGCAAGGTCATGGCACCTTGAGAGGTGGAGCCTTGCTGGAGGAAGCAGTCACAAGGGGTGGGCCTTGAGGTGGATGAGTCCCACCCTATCCTAGGAGAAGTCAGCCTTTGCTGCAAGCAGTCTGCAGCTCTCAGCCTCCAAGATGTCTGCGGTGACGTAGCCTCCTCCAGCTTTGGCCAGCCAGCCATGCCGCCTCAGCTTCGAGAGACTGTCCCTTCCCTCTGGAACCGTAAGCTGAATAAACCTCCCTTTCTCCCTGAAGTTGATCGACTTCGAGTGATCTCGCACAGCAATAGTAAAGAGTGTTACAGCGCCCCAACACCCAGGATCCTTTCTGGGACACATCTTGGGTAGTCTGGCCAGGCCGAGAAAGGAAGCGCTCTGAGTTCTCTTCCAGATCCGACGGGGAGCGGGGTGCTCCCTGGTCCCAGCATCCCTGACCCCCCAGTGGACTTGGGGGTTGGAGGAGGCTGGCAGGGGAAAGGACAGCGAGGGGAGCGAGGCCTCTGACCTCAGGCGTGGAACCAGGCCCGCTGGCAGCAAACGGGAAGGTGTCCTCTTGCAGAAGAGAAGGCGAGTGGGCAGGCACCTCGCCTCATACCCGAGTCTCACAGGAGGGCACGGCCGCCATGAAGCATCTAGACTTGTTGAGACTCACGCTGAGCCCAGCCTAGACCGCAGACGCACGTCCAAGCCCACGACTCTTCCTGAGCATGCTGCGGCCTCCATGCTGGGCCTCCACTCTGTCCTGCTGGCCGCAAACAGGCCCATGAGCCTGGCCAAGGGAGACGTCACATCCAGGTCTCCGGAGAGCAGCCCTGGCTCCTGGCTGGCCAGCGTCCGCACCCAGAGCAGACAGTGGACTCTGCTGGCCCCTTTGTCTCATGCCACCGCCTGGCTCTCGGGTCTGAGCCTCCCCAGACACCGATCAGGATGGGGGAAGAAGACTTTCACGGCGACCTCTGTAGCTGAGATCCCTTTCCAAGGACGCCGGCTCTGAGATGAGTTTGTTCTGTTTTGTACGAAGCAGGGCAGCGAGACTTTACGAAAGCAGACACACTGGTTAGTGCCTCAGTGGTCTGGACACAGACTGACCCGTGGCCTTGAACGTTACCCGACAGAAGCGGGCGGTGAGGGTGGGCTAGTGTCTCTGAAATGTCCCTACTTGTCTGTCTTCAGGATTTCGGTCATTTTCTGCCTTAGCTTATGCTAGCTCAACAGTTCACATTTTCCACCTACCCTTCTCCCCAAGTCTGGGTAGTTCTGGGGGCGAACCTGCAGGACTTGCCAAGCACACACCCCGGCCCGTCTGTCCACCAGGATATTTGCGATCACCGATGTCAAGAGGCTGGTAGAACTGCCCTCCGGGAACCCCGAGTCCACAGACTCAGAAGCGCGGTGCGTGCAGCAGGTTTGCACTGTATTTTTAATGCAATGTTAATGTGCTGGGCCCCCCTGAAAGGAGAGGGTTCTGTCGACCCCGCCCCACCATCGAATGGATGAGCCTTTTATTCTTCAGGGTGCTGAAATGTCGGCACCCACCCCGTAGCCCACCTACCGATCCGGAGGGTGTAAAACCCACCATTCCCCTCTCCCAGGTCTTTTTTGCTCCCTTCTCCTACCATAGGCCGGGTGGTACCCAAACTCCATTAAAACTTCCATCCAGTGTGTGGTGCGTTTGGGGGGTAAGTGTCTTACACCATCTACCCCTAACACCTGCCCTCTCCCCACCTGCCCCCAGACCTCCCAGCGCCCTGGGATCTGCCCACCAGCCGCATCTCCGCAGCCCCCCGCGGTACCGAGTCCCGAGTGGCAGCAAGCCACAGCTCGGGCGAGGCACAAGGCCAGACCTCCGCTTCCATCTCCGCCGAAGGAGCGGGATAGAACCAGTTCTCTGTCCTTCGCGTCCGCAAGCCGAAGGAGGAAGAGTCTACGGAGAGACGGAACGGCGTTCAGGAGAATCGGAAAGAACTGGGCGACCCGGAGCCAATTTACCTGGGCGCAAACTGGACACTTCCGGAAGTTGAGGGACTGGTTTCCCAGGGGAAGATCTTTCGGGACGGACCGAGACCGGAAGGTGAGTTCCGCCTGCCGGGGCAGGATGTAGCGGCCATCTATGTGCTTTAACCCCGCT
Organism: Typhlomys cinereus; assembly: GCA_023101885.1. NCBI lineage: Eukaryota > Metazoa > Chordata > Mammalia > Rodentia > Platacanthomyidae > Typhlomys > Typhlomys cinereus. The sequence goes on from JALPQD010000732.1 coordinate 296,171, forward strand.
CGTGGGTTATTCTGCGTGCTTTAACCCCGCTCGTGGGTTATTCTGCGTGCTTTAGCCCCGCTCGTGGATTATTCTGCGTGCTTTAGCCCCGCTCGTGGGTGGTTCCGTGGCTCCCGGGCTGCGTGTGCCACGCGCCTGCCGCGATCACGAGTGGCGGGAGGCGGAAGCGGCCGTCCGGGCGGTGCGGTCGGTCAGCCGCGGCGGGGTGCCCCCTGGCGGCGGGCTCCCGACATGCAGCGCGGCCCCCTTGATTGACGCGCTGGGCTCCAGCGGAGCAAGATGCGATTTGCACCTGAAGGACCCAGCGCAGCTGCAGATCCCAGGGTGCAGGAGGGTGGGCGTCGTGCAGAGCAGGCTGGGGAGGGCTGTGATGAGACACGGCGGCACGGTGGGATCAGGCGGAGAGGACCTGCCTTGATTCCTAGGACGAGCTAAGTGGTTTTTAAGAACTGTTAATTTGACTAATGGTTCCAGTCGGAGGTCCAGGACGAATTGGCGGGAGAGAGGAAGCCGATTGGGAGACCTGCCCAGACTGGCTTTCTTAAGGGGCTCGCTGTAGACAGAGCCCGCTGGTTTTGTTAATCGCATGAATAAACGAATGAATTTATGGGGTAAATCCTAATTACCTTTGAATGGTTACACCTTTTAGTATCTCACATTGGGAATCGGATTTTAACATGACAACTGAAGGGGGGCTTGTTCGGGGACCCCCCCCCCCTTCAATTTTCTGGCGCGAGCAAGACTACCGACCGCATTGCACGCAAGAGATTTATTAGGGGAGCAGCAGCAGCTGTTTACTCTGGACTCATACAAAGCACAACCAGGAAGGCACTAGGAGCAACAGTCATCCTAGATTTTCTACTCTTTACGGGAATTCTACTTTTTGACGGGAAAATAATTACAGAGGCGTTTCTGGGAGAGCTGGAGCCCTCCGGTGGCAACAGGTACTTGAAGAAGGAGGGTCCTGGGGCCCAGTTCAGGTTGAGTGAAGAAGACCTGGCACATCCAACATGAGTGCCCAGAGCGCCATTTCATCCTGGAAGTAGTGCAGTAGCCAAACAGCAGGAACTGTGCTGTCGTGACGCTAAGGGCCCTTCATTCCCTGTTTCAAAACACAAAATACTTTTTCCCTCCCTGATTGGAACTGTGTTTTTTCTTGCTCACTGTGGATAGTTCAAACCTTTTCAGTAGAGAACAGTAGAAATCATCTAATTTTACTACTCAAAGGTGTGCTGCCGTGCTAGGCTCCGTATCTTTTTAATTTTTTAAAGCGAACTTTAAACAATATTTATTTGAAAGAGAGCCAGAGAGAGAGAGTGGAGGATGCGCACTGAGCCACGTGGTCTTCTGGGAGCTGAACTTAAGGGGATACTGCTGAGCCGTCTCACCAAACCCTGGCTCATTTCTAAATTACACTTTGGCATGATTAGAGATAAAATGTGTGCTAGGACATTATTTACAAATACCATCTTTTTTATCATTGGTAACATAACTTTTGAGCATTTCCTTTTTTTTTTCTTTCTTTCTTTCTGCATAGCTTTTTAACAAACTCTACAGTTGACCTCTGTAATCCCAGCACTTGGGAGAGAGGCAAGAAGATTGTGTCCCAGGTCAGCTTGTACATTGCTAGACCCCCTCTCAATAAGCCCAAAATAATAATTATAGCTCCACATTGGCTACATTTGGTCTGTTTTCCATCCAGGTGTCTTGCTTATGTTCTTGCTGTCTTGATAGATCATTAATATTAAAACTGCATGTTTTGTTTTGTTTTTGGGGTGTGTATGTGTGTGGTGCTAGGGGTGAACCCCAGGCTTTCCGCAGTGCTGGGCCGTCATGCGGGTTTGTAATAGTTCTTCAGTCACAGTGGAATCCTGCCGTGCTGGGGAAGTTGTTCAAACTTCACAATGATGAAAGGGACATCTGACTATGTAAGACCCCTATTTCCAGTTCCTTGTGAAAGACAATCAAAAATGGAGCATGTCTTCGTTTCTTTTCCTACTGCTATAAAATACTCTCACCGAAGTAACTTTGGAGAGAAAAAAGGTTCCGTCCAGCTCACAGTTCAGGGCTACGGTCTGTCAAGGTGGGGGAGCCGTGTAGCTGCTCACGTAGCCAGGTCAGTAAGCAGAGAGCAGTGGGCGCAGGTGCACATTCCTCAGCTTCTGTCCACCTACACGGTAGAGTGGGTGCCCAGGGAATGGGTCCACCCACGACTAAGGTGGTCTTCCTATATGAGCTGGCCTTGCCACTCGGGACGGCCTTTCCACAAGAGGCGGCCTTCCCAGTCAGATGGATTTCCCTCCGTCTTTGTGCAGCCCTGGTTCAGTCTCCAGCACCAAGAAGATAAAAAATGCTTAAAATTATTTGGAAATTCAAACGTTTGCAATGTTTCCATCAGAGAACATCCTAAGTCTGTTGTGTTCACACACAGTAAGCAAGTGCCCATTGCCCTCATAAATGTTATTTCAGACTTGTACTATTTAGGCCTCTTACGTTTTTAAAATTCTGTTACTTTTTGTAATGACCTTTGTGGTAATAGTTTTAAAATACAGTTCATGAGAATCTTGAAAGAGTGAAGCATTCAGGTCAGTTACCCTATCACAGGGCAGTTGGATTCAGTTACCTTAACAGAGGGCAGTTAGATAACAGCATAAGGCGGCTAGATTAACACAAAGTACATGAGTTCAATGAGCTCTGATTCTAATTCTTTTTATTCTCTCTGGTAGATTGCTGACTCTGTCAGTTTCCTGTAGCAGCTGATTAAGCAGTTCATCTCTGCAAACAGTGCAGATAAGACAAGAACTGTACTGAAATTATTTTCAACCTTTCACCAAACAGCAAGGCAATGGGGAATCTACGGACTTCATTTTGTTGACCATTTCACAGTCTATGTGATCCTAAGTGCATGGGGTTAGGGTCCCGCAAACCAGTTGTTAGTGGTAAAGTAAACACTTGTGAAGAGAGTTCTGTTAGATCAATAAGCTTTGAGGCCAGGCTCCTTCTCTGTAGACGTTTATGGAGACCAGATTCATCTGTCTCAGTAATGTCCAGTCAGGAAGATCCCGCAAGCATTTTGACTTGTGAAACTGGCAGCAACTGGGGGCAGGGCACAGAGCTCAGTTGGCAGAGTTGTGGCCTGGCGCGTGTGAGGTCCTGGATTTCGCCCCAGTGCATTATAAACTGGGCGCAGCAGTGCAGACCTATAAACTGGAAAGTGGGGGTAGGAGGATCAGGAGTTCAAAGGTCGAGCTCAGCTGTAGTGTAAGTTCAAGGCCAGTCAGGATACATGAGATCCTGTCTCAAAAAAAAAAAAAAAATGGAGGTAGAAATCCAAATGGTAAACGTTCTGTGTGTGTGAATTGGTAACACTCTGTGTATAGATAGCATATGAAGACGATAACTGAACTCTTAAATTTTTAAAATCATTTTGTATTTCCATTCATACAGTAGAATAATTGAAGTTTTGATGATGACATTTTAATATTACTACACTATTGACACAGACAGATGTTAATCATCAAAGGAAACATGAGGAAGTCTGTGGCAGGACTTTTAAGGTGCACAGGATTACAAATTGTGAATTGGTTTTTCTCTTACAGCATCAGCTGAGACAGCCAGCAACACCTACACACACACACACACACACACACACACACACACACACACACGCACCTGCTAATTACAGAAACATCCCATGTCTCAAAGGACACAGAAACTGGAGGCAGCCACCACACACCTGCAAGAGAGGATCTTCATCCAGCTGGAAGCATCTACTCGGGGCATTGTCCTGCATCCAGAGAGCTCTGTAGCCCTTGCCTTGTGGATTAACCCAGATGACAGGAAAAGTATTTTGGTTTTGTTTCTCTGTTTTGTTTACTACTAGTCTTTGAGTATTTGTTTTTGCTTTTTTTGTTTGTTTCACTCTTATTGTACAGTTTTAGCTCTTTTTGTCTTTATTATCTCATCTGCCTACAACATTCTCTTCTCTACCTGTGTTGACATGTCAGTCATCACTTATCTCCCACCTACAGCTCCCTTGAGCCCGCCACCCTGCTTGTATCCCAAGCCCCACATCTCTATCTCCACTAAAATCAGTCAACCCCCCCAACACCTTAACTATCCCACCTTCTCTCTTCTCCTGTCCAAGCGACCACCTGTCCAATTGCTTCCCACCAACTTCTCTACCACTTTCTCTCCTAACAAAAAGCAAAAGACACTATCAACATCATCACATCCAGGTTTCACACGCCAGATTGAACTCAAGACAGTATCTGCACATCAGAAAAGCAATAAGAACATAAGAGTATTTACTCACAAGAATGGTTGAGTTTCAAGCACAAATCACAGGAGATAATCAGCAACCAAATTCCAACTGTCTCACTGTAAAAAAGAGAAAGAACACAAGACACCAAGGAAATATGTCTCTTCCCAATATCATTGACCCCCAAACCACCAATTCCCACTGAGGGCAGCCCATCAGAAAATAACCGAGAGAGCAATAGTTTCAACAATGAAATCCAATGGTTAATTATGAATATGATGAAGCATATTCAAGACAACATAGATAAATGCTTACACAAGTATGGAGAAGAATACAAACGCTGGAAAGAACAGGAAAATACAAGAACTTGGACACAACTGGAAAGATGTCTGAAGATCTGAAAACAAGCTTAGAAACACTGACAAAAACCCAAATTGATCTGCAAACAAACATGGAAGCACTTTAAAAAAAAAAAAAAACCCAAACTGAAATAAGATTGGATTTTTTTTTTTAAAGTGCAGTTAAAAATTCAATAGAGCATCTGAGAGGAACTGGTCATGCAGAAGACAGTATCAGGCCCTGAAGACAAGACGGCAGGAGTTGCCTGGAGACAGCCAGCAGCCGCAGAGCCCTCCTGCAACAGGTGTTTTAACAGGAGACGAAGCTGGCCAGAGTGCAGAAAAGGACAGCTAGGCCACAGCCACCACCGCTCGGAAGAGGGGCGCTAAGCCTGTAAGAGCCTGAAGTGGGGGAGCAGTGGGCTAGATACTGTCTCCTGGGGCTTCGGTATCCAAGATCTCCTGGCAGAACTGCAGGGAAACTGCCTGTCAACATCTCACCGGGAAAGGGACCCTCAAAATCTCAGCGGGAAAGGGGACCCCAAGATCTCAGCGGGAAAGGGGAGAGATGTGGGAAGCTCTAGCTTCCTGAGAGCCGGCAAGGACTAACGCTGATGGGGGAAGAGGGGGTGCGTCCTGGACGGTGCGCCCACTGCTCTGACATTGCTGGAGCGTGAATCGTGTCAATGTGTCATCGGACAAACCAGAGGAAGGACAGTTGGCCACGCCAGCAAAAGGCTTGAAAACAGGTACGGACAATGTGAAGGGTTGTCAGGGAAAGGATGGGAGGGGGTTGAAGAGGTTAAAATCGCAGCCTCGTTCATGTATGCAACGCTAACAAAGTGTAAAATGCAATTATTTCAGTGATGGAATTCCCCAGCACTTGGAATAAAAGTTACCACTTTATTATTTCCTGGAGATGATTCGAAAGAGCGGAAAGCTGGTTGCGGGTGTTGCTGCCGCAGAGACAACAGCAGCAGCAGCGCTGCGGAGCCGCCCACAGTGGACGCGGCTGGGACTGTGAAAGCCAGTGTCGGGGGGCAGCAAGGAGGCCTCGCCCGGAGAGGGGGGGCGGTGGGCGTGGCTTGGAGTGGGGGCGCTCAGCCAGGGGACCGGGTCACTGCACAGTGTGGGCTCAGCAGAATAGTGTGAGCCCCGGCACTGCAGGCGGCATGTGACCCCAGGGTCCTTGGGCGGAGGGCACCTGGCCTGCAGAGCCAACATCGCCGGGCTCGTCGCACAGGAGCGAGGGGCAGCTGCCTTGGGGGCCCCGCGGGAGGGGCAGGGGCGTGGGTGGCAGAGCCAATAGGAAGCAGGCAGGTCACGGGGTTGGTTGTCTCTGGGGATTTGTTTTTTTCCTTAATTTCAGAGGCTTGGAGAGCGACAGTAGCATGTTAATTACTTTCTCACAGGTCAGCTAAGGAGAATCGCTTTGGAGTCGGTGGAGCGCTCGGCCGCCCTGCCAAGGAAGGTGCCAGCGTTCTGGGCAGTCGGTCCTCCTGCTGTGGCCGGTCAGGAGACACCAGCGCCCCTCCCAGCTCGCTTTCTCTTTTTCCCTTTATTCTCTCCACCCACTTTCAGGGGCGATCAGTTAAACTCCCGAGTCGCCCTCTCGGACACACCAACTGATCGCCTCCGAGGGTTCCAAATTCTGCCAGCTTGGCAAAAGATTAGCGATTGCAAGTCTCCTTGACAACTTGGCTCCCAAACACGTCACTTTAAGTCATGACGTTCCACCCCAGCCCCCAAAACTTCCTGTGCATCTCAATGCACGGTGCGTTAAGTCTTTCTCTCGAAGTCCTCAAGTCTCAACAGTTCCAACATTGGGTCTAAATTCTCAGGACGCCTTGTGACCAGGTGCCCCAGCAGAGGACCTGTCACCAGAGGACCCTTGTTTGCCAGCGCCACCCACAGCCTCCCAGCCTGTCCCCCCTCTGCCTGCACACCTGATCCGTGTTCTGGGGAGACTGACTTATGAGCACGCAGCCCCCACCACATCACGTAGCTTTAGTTAGAAAGCACTGTGCCAACCCTCCCAAGAGGAGGTCTGCATGGTCAGGACCTCCGGGGACCACCCCCCACCCACCGGCAGGCTGCACCAGGACTTCCCGCCCCTCTGCTGACCCCAGTCTTGCCCATGGAGGCCAGGCTCGGGGTCTGGCTGTCATTGTCTTGAGAAGACCCCCCCCTTCTCCCTGACTGCTCATCTGCCCGCTCTGAGGGACTCCCGCGTCCTCTGGGCCAAAGCTCGCAATGAAAGCAACCCCTCCACCTCTCCCGAGAGCCCCCCAGCCGAGACAAGCACCGGCTTCCAGCGCCGCCCTGTGCAGGAGCCACGGGCGAGACAGCAGGGCCCCCGCTCCGGGCCAGCTCAGGGGAGGAGGTCTCCAGGGGACAGCTCAGAGAGGACGGCCCTGTTTCAGCAAGAAGCTGTGTGAGGAGCGCCACAGCCTGGGCAACTGCCCCTTGTCTTTGGGGGGAGGGGTCATGCAGCCCAGCGGGTGGGTCGCAGCGTGGCCAAGTGAGGGCTGGATGGGGGAGGTCAGTGTGGACCACAGGGTTCATTTGCACGGGACCAAGCCCAGCTGTGAGGGTCTCCTGGCCAGGCTTTAAAAAGGGCCAAGTGTGGGGGGTAGGAGGCGCTGCCACCTCAGGGAGCCCGAGGGAAGCAGGCCCCCCCGGATTATTAATCCAAGGTTCAGGTCGCGAATGGATGTGACCTCCCTGCCCCATGACCCCGGGGTTTATGATTATCCAGTAGCCGGACACCGGCCAATGACGTGCCAGGCCACCAGGCCTGACTGCGGCTGTGGAAAAGATCTAGACCGTCTCCCGAGGCTGATGGTGGCTGGCTGCTGACGCCCGGCTCTGAGGTGCCAGGTGAGAGGGCACAGGTGCGGCGTGAGCCTGGAGTCCTGGAACATTCAGAGAGATTCAGGGGTGGGCACCGCAGCCCTGGGCCCTTGTCAGCACAGTGGTGTGAAGGAGGCTCTGGCACAATGGATGTCGCATACCATCCTGCCGCAATGCGTGGATCCCGCTGGGGATGAAGGGCTGTGCCCAGGAAGCCCACTGGTAACGTGCGAGAGGTTTAGAAGGCTTCGGGGGCTGGGGGGTGGAGAGGCTTTGCTGACCTGACACTTCCTCCCAGCGGTCGCGGCCTGTCTTCTCTTGAGTCAGGGCTCGCGTTAGAATAAGCCCATCTGGTCCCTGGAGGCTGGGAGTGGGGTGCAGGTGGGAGAGCAGGGACTGAATGGCTTCCTTCATCTTCTGCAGGGCCGCAGGGAGGCGCGCAGGGAGCTCGCTTCTCTTTGGATGCTGAGAGCTGAGGTCCCCATGGCTTCCTATCACATCCGCAAGTACCAGGAGCGCGACCGCGAGGGGGTCCTGGAGTTGTTCTGCAGGGGCATGGAGGAGCACATCCCCACCACCTTCCGCTACATGCTGACGCTCCCCCGATTCCTCCTGCTCTTGACGGGGGCGCCCCTGGCCATAGTGCTGGTGTCTGGCTCCTGGCTCCTGGCCACAGCGAGCGTCTTCGCCCTGCTCTTATTGCTGCGGCTCCTTGCCCGACGTCTCTGGAAGCAGTACGTGGCCACGCATCTGCACACAGACATGGCCGACATCACCAAGTCCTACCTCAGCTCCCCCGACTCCTGCTTCTGGGTGGCTGAGTCTGAGGGCCAGGTGGTGGGCATGGTGTGTTGTGTGCCAGTCAAGGAGTCCCCTTTGGGCATGAAGAAGATAGAACTCTTCCGCCTGTCTGTGTCCTCGCAGTATCGAGGACGGGGGATCGCGAAAGCCCTGGTGAGAACCGTCCTGCAGTTTGCCAGGGACCGGGGCTGCGGCGAAGTCGTCCTGGGGACCAGCATCATGCAGCGTGACGCTCTCTACCTCTACCTTAGCATGGGCTTCCAGGAGACCGGCCAGTACTTCCTGGACACATTCTGGCGGTTAGCAGCTGTCACTGTGTCTAGGTTAAGGTTCTCACTCCCTTCCACCTAGAAGGAGGGCTGTGCTCTGGGCTTCTGGGCGGGGCAGGATCCACGCTATGTCAGTACCGTGAAGAATAAAAGCTCCGCTTGCGCACGTCCCAGTCTCATGTGTTTAATGGTGCGATGGGGTCGACAGGACCCTCTCCTTTCAGGGGTGCCTGACTAGCTACCTATGATGCACGGGCAGTATTGGGGCGTCTCCATCCCATGCATCATCCTCTGCTACACTTTAACTGCACTGGCGGGAGAGCCAAGCTTTGCCCCTGCCTCACGGGTTGCACCTGGCCTCCCCCTGGACTGATCCCATGACACGGTGCCACATCGCTCTAACCACATCTGGCTTGGCTCCTGAAGCCCTACTATGAGTTCTCGGGATCTGCAGGCCACGCAGAGTGTGCAAGAACAAGACCTGCCGATAAGACCAGGGGGCTTTGGCACAGACAGTGCAGCCCTGTGCCCCCCGTGCCTGGAGAAGGGACTCCCGGGCACCAGCCTGCCCGCTATAGAACAAGTTATTCTGACCGATGCCAAGGATGAGGAAGAGCGATCGCTGGCGAGGACTGTCTACCATGCGACTCAGAATGCTGCTGCGCATTTCTACAGTGGGTGACCCATGGGCAAAGTGGACAGGGAGACGCGTCCACCCAGTGAGGTTGCTGTGAGAATCCAATGAGTATGTGATGGACTGATGGATTGAGACAAGGTTTCACCACACCCTAGGCTGGTCTGGAACACACAGTGTAGTCCAGGCTAGCTGTGCAGTTGTGGCAATCCTCCTGCCTCAGCTCCTGAGAGCATAGTATAGAGCAGTTTACAATTCTCGCGTGTAGCACACTAAGGACGGGCAGGGCAGTAGCTCAGCAGTTCAGCACCTGGCGACCATGCAAGAGGCTCTGGGGACACTGCCTGGTGCTGCCAGGGAACACACAAACCCCACTGCGGAAGCAAACCCCACTGGAGAGAATGCGGGGAGCCAGGCGTATAGGGTGGGGTGCGCTTGGGTGAACCTGATGCCGGAGTTCCGTCCCCAGAGCCTGCATAGGAGGAGGAGAGAAGGGACTTCCGCATGGCGTCCCTGGTGCGTCTATGATCTGTCTCTACCGCCCTCAGATAAATCATTGAACAGAAAGAAAATTAGTGAGGCAAGAACATGGTACATGCAATAGTCATTTGGTACTTGCAACGTATTTATTCCAATTATATAAAAAATAACATCTATTTGAATAGAAAAAGACCAGAAGACAAATGCAGTAACCGAGGCCATCTCTAAACAACCAAAGGCAGGACCGGGGGTGATTTCTCTTTTTTCCTACAATGGACATATACATTTTCCCCCGGGGGCCATGCTAATCTCTGTATCGGTGCAGTTTTAGTATATGTGCTGCCAAAGCGAGCACAACATATGCTAATTTTATAGGCAGAAAAAAAAAGGTTTTAGTTCTGAAATTTTCTGTTAATATTTTCAAAATTTCATAAAACATCTTTTGTTGACATTCTACAAATGATACCATCCAACAATGTCCCGATACTCTCTTCTTGTGTAGACAGTTTATATATCTGTAAAAGTGAAGGGCGGCTGATGAGTGCTGATATATGCATGCATTACTTTCTAATTGTTACCACGTAAGCATTTCATGTGAAATTATCATTCAAAATTGCATCAATGGGTGAAGTCACAAATGGAATTAAAATACCCAAAGTAGTTGCAGGTGTCACATCTACTGATCCTGTGTGTGAGCAAGGAACACACAAGCCGTATCTCACCTACATGCAAAGTACATCATCAGCTTCAAAAGCACACATCTGGCTCTCGGCTTTATACTCTGTTTCATATTCTAACTGGGCTGCAAGGCTGAATATCCAAAGATACTCCCTTTCTTAGTCAAAAATCTAGGCTTGAGAGATGGTTACTGGTTAAGGGTTAAGGGTTCAGACTGTCTCACAAACAGAAGGACCTGAGGTCAGATGCTGGGTCCCACAAAAAAATGCCAGGCGGAAATGGTAGTGGTCTGAACTTCCAGCCCTAGTGGACAGAGCATGGGAAATTCCCAAGCAAAGCAAGGAGGTAGAAGCAATCCAGGATGATTCCTGAAGTCACCCTTGGTCTTCCACAGGGACACACCATGCCCTCTGTCACACGCACGCACGCACACGCACGCACGCGCGCACACACACACACAGCAGCTGCTATCAGCGCACTGCGGGAGCTCACGCCCCGCTAACTACACTGACTTGGCTCACAAACCTTCTTGACTTCCGAGACGTCTGTCACTTCTGGAAGACTTTTCAGTGGAACCTGGCGGCCCTCCACCTGCGCTATCAGGGCTTCTCGGTTGACTTTTTTTTCTCCCTCTTCAATGTAAACAATCAGAACTGACGTGTTATTTGCTGAGATGCCAAATTTCTTCAGAGCCTCTGAAATCTAAGAGAAAAACAAAGAAGACAGTGCGCTAGTGTCTCTGTGCGAAGCTCCCTTGGCCTGGGTCCCTGAGGGCTCCCAGCACATGCCCACCGTCTCTAGAACACGCCCTGCCCACCGCTGCACCTTCTCCCGGGGGCTCCTGGGATTTCTTGGCACTGCACGCAGCTGCCCCCCCTTCTTCCTCTGCTCCGCAGCCCTGCTCAAGCCCACCCGGCCCTGGGCCAGCTCCCTGCTCCCCCAGCCGGCTGCTGAGCACCGCGCACGCCCCGCAGCGGCTCCCACTAGACAGAATCTGGGGAACTAGCTGCTCCCTTTAATAACCTGCTGCGGGGACCCCCAGCCCCACACGCGCCCGCGGACCCCCAGGGGGGACGTCACATTGTTATTCGGCGAGAGGTTGAAGATGATCTCGGCGGCCAGGGTTCGTGTCTTCATCTTGCCCAGCTTTTGGAGGTGGACGGCTTTGTTTGCTGCCACGAGTACCTGAAAGGGGTCGACAATCTACCCAGAGCACAGAAGGAACTCATCAGCAGGCGCAGGAAGCCCGGGTCGGTCCCTCCACGCCCCCCCACTGACCACACTTTCCACGCTAGAATCTCCAGGGCCATTACAGCACCAAAGAAACGACGGCGTTTCAAGCCGTGGGGCGTTTAAATAATAAAACTTTGAAATAATATTTGCCAGGGGCGACTAGTGTCACGGTGCGCGTGAGTGTCCCACGGGCTCCTGTTCCTCGGGCAGGCTGTGGCACTCCAGGAGGTGCTGCCTTGCTGGAGGAGGGAGTCACAGGGTGGGCTCTGAGGCTGGACAGCCCCGCCCGCTCCTGCTAGCCGTCTGCCTTGTAGTTCACCGCTCGCTCTCAGCTCCAGGACGGACCTGACCCGCCTCCTCCAGCTTCCCAGCCGCATCTCCCAACAATGGATGCTTTGCCCCCCAGGCCCCAGCTGTAAGCCAACTAAATCTCCTTCTCCCCTGCAGCTGCTCGAGCTCAGAGGCGTCACACAGCGGCAGAGAAGAGTCATCAGCTGTGTTCCTAACCCCTCAGGTGGGCAACGAATCTGCTGTTCCCGCGGGACACAGGCAGCCAGATGTTTGCGCTTCGGTGCCAGCTGCTTCTGGGCAAGTTGCTCTGTGCATTATCTTTTTTAAAAAATAATTTTTAAAACTTTCCTTTCGGTGTGTGTGTGTGTGTGTGTGTGTGTGTGTGCGCGCGCGCACTGCATGTGCCTTTGGAGGCCCAGGGGTGACTTCAGGAAGCATCCTGGATTGCTTCTACCTCCTATTTGCTTCCTATGGGTTTCCCAGGCTCCGCCTTCCAGAGGCAGATGTGTAGGCCGCCGCCATTTTCACCTGGCTTAAGTGGGATCCAGGATCTGAGCTCAGGTCCTTCTGCTTGCAAGGCAGAGGCTTAACCCCTGAACTAGCTGTCCAACCCCCCTCAGTGGTTTCCCTGTCCTGCCGGGTTACTGAGGACTGAGTCAGAATCCACGCGGCACTTGGAACAGTGCTGGGACACAGCTAGGACCAGGCCACGCGACTGTGGCTTCTCTGACAGCCGGGACATTGGCTCTGCCGAGGGTCTCTCTGGGACACGGCTCGGCCCCGGCCTCTCAGGCCTGTCAGTGGCAGGAGGTGGAGCACGTGCAAACTCCTGTGGGCCACGCCCCTGGCTGCTTCCCATGGCAGCAACAGCACTCCTGCCTCAAGCTGCACTTGAATTTACGGTGGTCACGTGTGACTCGGACGAGAACTTTGTACTCAAACATGGGGAATGTTGGGTCAGCCTACATCTCCTAGGAAAGTGCCCGTATGTCTTAAATGTCCCGCGTGGCTAGTTCTCCCTCCCACCTGAACTCACCACCGTGGGGTTTATCAGGGACCCCTCCACGGACCCCTCCATAGCCTTTTTTTTCAGGCCGTCAGCATTCTTCACGTCTCTGAACAGCAGGAGCGTCACCGTGCACTCGGGGAACAGATCCAGCCGCTGGGACAACTGCATCTCGGAGGGGGCGAGGCTCTGGGGACGAACCACACACCAAGAGTAACTGTCGCTTTCGTCTTCTGACAGCCTCTCACTGCGCCCCAGGGGACGGGTGTCTTCTGCCTCCGCCTCCCAAGGGCTGGGATTCAGCTGCGACTCCGCCCACTGCAGGGAGACCTCAAGTACAAAGAAGGCAATCAGCAATGAACTACAGGACTGAAGGCACAAAAGCCTGTTCCCAAGGACCCCTGGCGCCCCCAGGAGAGAGGCTCCCCCCACTGCCACGCTGGTTCTGGTCCTCCGGGTCCCAGGGGAAAGGTCAAGAGGGTCAGCGGGTGGCGGTCTGACCAGATGAGAGGCTGCCTACACGGCTGTCGGCCATCTTAACGAAAGCAACGCACCCTAATCTTCGTAACCGTCTGATCTCACTAGTTTTCAAGACTAGCATATCACACTCGACCCAAAGATACATATCCTGCACATGGAAACCAGCAGAGGGCACACAATTACTGAATAATGGTGTTGGCCAGATGCGGTGACTCACCCCTGGAAGGCCAGGGCTCGGTGGCTGACAGAATGAGCCAGCCAAGGCCACGTGGACTTCTGCTGTGCGTTGAAGGGCGCTTTGGGCTGAATCAGGTCGTCTGCTTTCTAAGTAGAGTCTTAACCCCTGAGCCATCTCTCCAACCCCATTAATACGGCTTTTATTGGCCTATTAAAAAGTATTTTGTTGTCTACATTTTGACTTTTTACAGAGGCCAAACAATATATATGCGACTGGGGAGGCAAAAAATACATTTTGCTTTTTAACACTAGAGAAGCATGGCTCTTAGTGTCCAGTGTGCTCTCGTTTAGCGTAACTTGGTCACTTTGAACAGAAACTTGAGAATGGTGGTCGGTCACCGGTGAAATTCACGCTGATGCTTAATTCCCAGTATGAGACATTACAAGGCCGGGCCTTTGAAAGATGGTTAAGGCTTTGCCTTCAGATATGGATTCATCTGTCCCTGGCGCCTGTGATTAACAATATAAATTGCTAATCTCCAGGGCGATTCCCACCTAACCAGTCTGGCTAGACCTTGCTCATTTGGTCCCTGGTCCCGGAACCTCGATCATTGGGTGAAATCAACCACTTTTTAAAACGACCTCACCCGTCTGTGGTTGAGTGGAATCCTCGGAAACAACAGACGGTGGGGTGAGACAGTTCACACTTCAATCCCACGTCTGATGCCCGTGTCCTGAATCCTAAACAAATGCCAACTCGAGCCGTTTCTCTCCCGGCACCCCACAACCTTCCTCTGGGCGTCCTGCGTCCTCGCGGAAACCCGCGCCCCCGGCACCCCTGCCAGGTGTAAGCAGATCTGCTCTGGTGCAGACTTGAGGCCACCGTGTCTCCCCCCTCTGGTCCTGCCGCCCTCCTCCGCCACCAAGTGCCGAGCCGGGGTCCCCTGGCCCCAGAGATGCAAGTGCCGAACTGGGGGGTCCCGTAGCCCCAGAGATGCAAGTGCCGAGCGGGGGTCCCGTAGCCCCAGAGATGCAAGTGCCGAGCGGGGGTCCCGTAGCCCCAGAGATGCAAGTGCCGAGCGGGGGTCCCCTGGCCCTAGAGATGCAAGTGCCGAGCTGGGGGGTCCCGTAGCCCCAGAGATGCAAGTGCCGAGCGGGGGTCCCCTGGCCCCAGAGATGCAAGTGCCGAGCTGGGGGGTCCCGTAGCCCCAGAGATGCAAGTGCAGAGCGGGGGTCCCCTGGCCCCAGAGATGCAAGTGCCGAGCGGGGGTCCCCTGGCCCCAGAGATGCAAGTGCAGAGCGGGGGTCCCCTGGCCCCAGAGATGCAAGTGCCGAGCTGGGGGGTCCCCTGGCCCCAGAGCTGCCTGACTCCATCCTCCTCGTCCTCCTCCTCCGCGGACCCCTCTACTCGCCTCCTCCCGGGAGCCCAGCGCGTCCATCCACCGGGCCGCGCTGCACCCGGAGCCCGCCGGCAGGGGGCGCCCCGGCCGAGCCGCCCCGCAGCTCCCGCCCCGCCGGCCGCGACAGGCGCGTGACACGCTCGGGCCGCGAGCCCCGGAATCACCCACGAGCGGCGTCAACGGCTCCCGTCTCCGCCCAGGAAGGCCGGGCGGACGGGCGGAAGTCAACGGCCAAGCTCGGTCCGTCCTTGAAGAGCTTCCCCTCGGAAACTGGTCCGCCCCGAACTTCAGTTCCGGAAGTGCCTGGTCCCTGTCCAGGTTTTTTTCTACAGGGACTAAAAGAAATCGGCGGTTCTGTGTAATGAGAAAATGTTTGTGTGTATTGGGGTTTAACCATGTTTTGCATGTGTGTGGGCACACATATGTACTTATGCATGTGGATGACAGAGATTGGTTGTGACTCAATAATACAAACATGAAAACAGAAAAAAAGTTTGGTATGTTTGCATATATATACACACACACATGCACACACACATGCACACACACGTTCATGAAGCTGTTATTGTTGCAGGTAACTCTCCTGGGGTTTTTAATGTGTCCAGTTTCTTGAGTTCAGGAGTCGAAGATTGAAACCAAAAACTCATGTTGAGGATGAAGGCAGAGTTTATTAAAGGAGAGAAAAAAAGGACCTCACAGACTCCAGAGGTGGAGTCCATGATGGGCAAGGGAGCCCTGGAGAACTCCTGGATGGCAGACATGGATCCGTGAGGGGCCGGACGCTGGAAAAGAACTCACGGACTCCAGATGATGATGCGATCACCCGGACTTCTACATATGTGAGCCCACGCATTTGCAAACATGCACACACACCCCATTCACAAAGATACATGAGAATGGAAAAACGCTTATGACAACTTAGTTCAAAATTCAAAAACTGGCCTGCTGAGGCAGCTCAGGAAGTTAAAAAAAAAAAAAAAAGCACTCTCCGAGAGCAGCCTAGAGACCCAAGTTCTATCCCTTGAATATAACACATAAAGGTAGAACACAAAAGTTGTCCTCTGCCCTCCATGTGTGTTGAGGCACACACATCAGTCATAATAAAATAATAAAAGTCCAGAAATCATAAACAACCCTAACATCTTTTCAAAAGTAATTTATTTAATATTCTTTGTGTGTCGGAGGGCACCGTGTGTTCCTATGGAGGACCAAGGGTGATTTCAGAAATTATCCTGGATTGTTTTTACCTCCTTTTGCTTCACTTTGGGATTTCCCAGGCTCCACCCACCAGGCAGGTAAGTACAGGTCGCCGCCAGTTCTGCCTGGCGTTTTTATGGGGGACCTGGGATCTGAACTCAGGATCTTCTGCTTGGGAGGCAGACTCTTAACCTCTGAGCCATCTCTCCAGCCCAACCCAAATATCTTTTAATGGGGGTCAAGGGATAAGACAATTATGAGGTCCTCAGAATGTTGTGGTGTTCTTGTGTTTGGAGTCGAAGGTTGAAACCAGAACACGTGCAGAGGATTAAGGTAGCATTTATTAGAGGAGAGAAAGGATGAACTGATGGACTCCCGGCATGGACTGCAGAGGGGCAGAGGCAGCTAGACATGAACTCGGACTCTGCATGTGCAGTACCAGCGCCAAAGACGGCTGCCAGGGTCAGGTATGTTTATACACTTAAGTAAGCCAGGGAAAATGGCTTTTCTACATTGGTTAGCTCACACTGGGGCCTAACCCAGTTGATCTTGGGGCGTGAGATCAAGTTGTTCATTGGATATGGAGAGCTCAACTCCATAATCCTTTCGTAGGGAAGTTGGCCATCTTACTCTGGGAGGACTGGAGTCAGTTCCTCACAGGGGTGTTCCTTTAGGGTGATCTCAGCAGTGGGGGATGGCCTTTGGGAATTCCAAGACCTTCAGAGAGCGTCCCAGCAGGGAGACCTGACCACTGGGGTGTCTCGAAGCCAGATGTAAAATAAAAGAATGAGTCTACATACCGATTCCACCCAGAGGGCGTTCTAGAAAGACGAAAGAGAGACAGACGGATCAGCAGTTGCGAGGCCTGGGACTGGTGGAGACTGTTTAGTGGTGTGTGTGTGTGTGTGTTGGGGGGGGAGGCGTGTTCCATTGTCACAGTGGCTACCAACCTGTTTCTTTTGTGCACTGAAAAGGAATTCAAGTCACCCCGGGTAACAAACCCTTTTCCCAGGTTGCAAGAAAGAGATCAGAAATTCATATGCAGGCCACAGAGCTCGCCAAGGAGTTAAGTGAGAGCTTCCCTGACAGCCTTGTGAGGTGGATTTCATGAATCCTAGTAACTTACCACGTGTCAGAGTGTCATGGTCTGAATGTGAGTTGTCCTCCACACGGGTGGTAATGTTTGGAACCTTCGTGGCACCCTTAGGAGGTGGAGCCTTGCTGAAGGGGCGGGTCTTGAGGATGGTTAGCTCTTGGTGACTCCTGAGCTGCCTGCCTCCAGCTTCCGCCGCCCTCCATTGCTTCTTCTGCCGTAATGGATCCTATCGTATCCCCTTTGGAACCGTAAGCCACATATATCTCCCTTTCTTCCCTTAAGTTGTTTGTAGAATGTTGTCTCACAGCAGCGAAGTGAGACACAACCCTATTCCCACAATGAAACCTTAAGTCTGAATGAATTGTTACTTAGGCGCAAGTGACCCTCTTTTTTAAGTTTTTTTTATTATTGTTTATTCAATTGTGTGTGTATGCGTGTATGCGCGTGTGTGTATGTATGTAGACCTGTGGGCGAATTCGGGAACCCCCATGGACGCCTCCACCTCCTCCTTGTTTACTCTGCCCTGGGATTCACAGGCTCCGCCCTACCAGGGCCAGAAACAGCAGGCCGCCCCCGCTTCCTCCCTATACGTGGGGTCTAGGATCCGAACTCAGGACCTTCCACCTGCAAGGCGGAGGCTTAACCCCTGAGCCACCTCTCCAGCCCCTCACGCTCCATCTTATTCCTTTAAGACAGGACTCCTACTGAGCCTGGTGTTAAACTGCCTCCCAACCCCCTCACAGTGTCAGCGTTGCAGGCATCCACAGTCAGTCACACCCAGGTTTTTATGTGGGCCCTGGGGATTTGAACTCTCATCTTGCACAACAAGTGCCTTATCCATGACACCTCTCTAGTCCTGACATTTAGAACTCAAAAACGTCAGTAGAAGAAATTAGGGGGCTTTTTGAGCTTATGTGTACTTGAAGTTAAAGGGCAGATTCTTAAGTATCCGAGGCTGTCTGGAGCAGAACTTGGAACCAGATTAGATCACTCGTTTTTGGAGACTAGAGAGTCAGAGAGAGACGCGAGCAAGGACCACCACGAAGCCACGCGATGCCACCTTGCTGGCATGCGTCCACTCAGCAGCTGAACTTACTCTGGAAGGTTTTGTGAGAATGAGCACAGGGGACCAGGAGGGCGATGGCACGCCCCAGGAGCCAGCACCTCACCCTTTGGCACGGTCACCGCAGAGCAACCCCTTTGCCAGGCGGAGACACAGGAAGAACACGAGGGCACGGCGTGGGCCCTGCTCTCTGGTGTGGGGTCAGCCACAGGACCCTCAAGTTTGCTGGCAAAAGCAGAAGGGGATAATGACCCCAGCAGTCACGCTGCAGGGGCTGGAACGAAGCTGATGCGGGGCCCAGAGCCTCAAGCAGCAAGAGATTGGGGGTGGGGGGTGGGAAAGACCACTGTGAGATGTGGCTCACACTGAGCGTGGCTGGCTGAGCCCACACATCACACCCTGGGGAACAATCCCAAAGGCAAGACAGAGAGGGATGTGCGACCCAGGGACCCACAAAATGGCCGGTAGCCCTGTGGAGTAGGCAGCGAGGACTGTCATCTTGCAGTGTGACCCCCGGGGCCCTGCCAGGAGACGGGAATGCGACGCCATTTCATAGCTAATCTCGGTGGTCAAGTTGACCACACCTGAGATTAACCCATCAGCTGCCAGATCATTTTTGCAATACGAAGACCAACCCTAGCTCCGGATGGAACATTCCAGTCGCCAACGGGATAAAGCAAGCACAGGCAGAAGAGCTGGGGGGGACTCCTGCCCTGTGCTGCCAAAGTCCTCTTCCCTCAGACTCATCGGCCTCTAGGTGGCTGAAGTCCAGAGACTCCCAGGAATCCTCCCGCCTCAGCCACAGACTGACGTTCAGCTTCTGGACTGAGCAGTTACTGGCAGACACTGTGGACCACCTAGACCGTATCTCCTGAGCCCACCCAGTGAATTGTCTCCTGTGTTCATTCTGCTGGTTCTGTTCCTCTGAGAACCCTGACCAGTACACCATTCAGGTTTTTCAGACGTAATTCTGGGGTAGTTTGGCCAGCAAGGTTTACATGGACTAGATGGAGCCGTCCTCTAGAGTGTGGGTGCTGGCTGCTGGTATTACAGATGCAGATGTGACACAATCACTGGCGTACACTCTGGGGTAAATGACGATAATAACCAAGCTTGCAAACACGACCAATCCAAAGCCGTTTATTTGGCGGTTCAGTTCTCAGCACGCTGCTCTGAGCCGGGATCTCTGCACTCCAAGGTGCCCAAACCTCCTAAAGTGACAGTCATTTTTAAGCGATGGATTTTTCAAAGATGTTAGGAAAAGAAAACAATTTTTAAAACAGGTAATATTAGAAGATATAATAGTGCACTCATTAAAGAAAAAAAAAAAAAAGGAACTGGCCTCAGAAATTAAACTTATGGAGTCTGGCTAGGCGGCGGCATGTGTCCCACAGGAGGGGGGCACAGGAGGCAGGAAGCATCTGAGCCCAGAGTTCAAGCACAGCCTGAGCAACCAACACCCTAATATACGCGACACAGCAGGACATGTCTTAAATACATAATTCATGTACTTGTGATACACAGACATGTCAAAGGGGGCTGGAGGTCTAACTCAGAATACATGCCTGACATGCTCGGGGCTCTGGGGTAATCCCCGAAACAGCACCCCAAAACACATGGTCAAACAAGTTAATGTGAAAGGCTTAAAGGGAGTCCAACGTTCAACCACACTCCCCAGAGACAGGCACATGGCGCAGCGTCCCTTACAGCCGTCCGGATGGACAGGACTAGAGGTGCTGAGCAGAAAGCACTGCAGGAGTTCCCGGTCACACAAGCTCTGCAACGGGACTCGGGCTTGCGGCGGCAGTGCATGGCCCGGGCTTCACGTGCCCACCCGACTCCACAGCCCACAAACTGTCCCACTGCTCGGCTGTTCAAAACCTCGCAGCCCACAGACCCTTGGAAGCCAGGAAGGACATAACACCCCCCCCCAGCAGGGACAAAGAAGACACAAGGGCCAACGCGCCTCCCGGCCGAGCTGTGTCCCCCAAGCCCTGTTACGTGAGAACATGACTGCACTGGAGACAAGTGACACCGAGGCCTCCAGGCTGAGTGGGGGCGTGGCTTGCACCCTGCTGGGCGTGGCCTAAGGCCAGGGCGGAGCTCATCCCCTGCAGCCTGAGCCCAACACTCAGCATCGCCAAACACCAAGGAGGTTAAGACAGGAGTCGCGCCAGTCGCCCACGAGACAAGTCTCCAAGCAGCCAGCCCCTGCCAACGCCGCAAAGATTCCACCCAGCCGGGTAGCACTTCACTGGGGCGCAACCCTCGGCACCTGACCTGACCGGCAAGAGGCTTCAGAAGGTGTCTGAACCACAAGCCATCCGGGAGACTTCTGTGCACCTCCAGACAGGGGAAAGTTAGGGAGGGTCCCGAGAACAGGAGCAATGAGGGGAGAGGAGGAAGGTGCAAGAAACACACCCAGAAACACGCACCACTGCGCGCGTGGGGAAACAGCTGTGCCGTGGGCGAGGCAGCTATGTCCTCCCGTTCCACTGGGAAGATTTGCCAGCGTACAAACCAAACACCAAGTGGAAGAACCACTCACGCCACAGAGGAGACCGTCCAAGACGGCGGGCACCCTCGTGTCACTGCCGACAATGACGCCCAGGCCCAGGCAGAGGTTGCCTTTTCTGCCCATCTCAGGAGACCCCTGGGACACTGTTCCTATGTGCTGTTTAAATAAAAATATAATTTTAAAAGTCTCAACAGACAACTAGTCTCCTAAGTACGGCAGGGTGGCGGCCAGACCAGCATGTGGAAGAAGAGACACAGTACAAATCGTTTTAACAAACAATGGCGCAGACACGACGGGCAGAGGACGCTGGAGTCAAGACAAGGCCTGGAGTGGCAGAGCTCGGCCCAGGCGCTCGGTGCCCCCGGAAGCTGCTCGCCCAGATGTGCCGTATGGCTGAGACGTGAACTCACACCTGGCCCGACCTCTTTCTGCTGCCAGCTGTCCGGCCTGTCCTTGATGGGAGCTTTCGTGGCGACTCGGCCCCGGGCAGAAGGCTCCTTACAGGTGGACGTGCGGTAAGAAGCGTCTTCGCATCGCTGTTCAACTGTGGGAGGCGGAGGAGAACTTGAGGCGCCACCCTTGGCTGCGGACCAGGGCAGGAACGGGGCTGTGGAGCCCTTTCTTGCGGCAGGCTCCACGCGTGCGCGCTCATCTAGGCACGAGTCCTTAGCCAAAGGCACTTAGAAAACGAAGCCAGAAGCCAGGTCTGGGGAACACCCGCTGAGGTTTACGATGCGCGTTGGCAAAGACACTTCTTGCGTCGACCTCCACACAAACTTCTGAGCTTTCTGCATGGACGGATCCGCTTCGCCAGGTAAGCCACCGTGTGCTTAACCAGCACTCCACTTTATCTACCCATTTCCTCTTGCCAAACCCGCAACCATCCCTAAAATTGTGACTTGGCCTGTGTTTGGTAGCTCATCTGACAGCCACGGCCACGGGGCACACGCAGGGGCACACGGTGAGCGGGTTCTAAACTGCCTCCTGGGTAGAGTACAGAGGGGCTCGCGTCAGAAGACAGACAGAAGACACCCCCGGGGACCGCCAGCGAGAGCCTGAGACACAGTTTCTGCTCCATGTGCCAGAGGAGATACACAGGGGCGAAAATAACGTGCGAAGGAACGCCTGCTACCGTCCACTCCAGAACACTCCCTTCAGAAAGACGTCAGACTGGGCGCGGCTTTGCTTCTAACTGTTCTACTCACTGTGCACGTGCTAGTGAAGAGGTAATTATGAATACAATTCATTTTTAAACAAAGAAGTAGTAGTAAAAGATTTAAAAAAGTTAAAAAGTGTTAAAAATTCTCTAAAAAATTTCCTTTGACCTGATTTATTGAAAGTCACCCACTACCTCTGTCCTCAGACCACCTGGACCGGGACAGGTGTCACTCGGTCCATCCCCTGTAGGTCGGGCAGGAGAGTCTCTGGTAATTAGGGGAAAACCACTTCCTGTTCTGGGCCGCGTGACTGACACCTGGCTTCACATTCCAGACGTATCTTCTTTGGGAATAGTCTTCTCCGACGGGGCCCGGGGGCGGGATATGGCTTCTGTAGTAAGCACCTGGATTCTGTGAAAATTTTCTTTAACAAAAAACGACAAACGGTTATTAGGATCCGCCCACGGCAAGCTGCCCAACGGCCCGTGGGTCTCCTCCTCCGCTCGCGCCCGTCTGCGACACCAGCAGAGGGACTCCTGGCTCTCCCTCCCTCCTGGGTCTGCTCTCGCCCGGAGCCGCGCTGGCTCACGGGACCCTCCAGAGGGCTAGTACTGCACAGAACTGCTCTCGCTGCAGGGCCGAACATAACCTAAGCTCGACAAGCCCGCCATGGCCCAAGCAACAAATCAGACAATGTTTCAAAGCAACACCAGTAAATAGCTGCCATTTCTCTCTCTCCTTGGTCCCGACCACGCCCTGCCACTTTGACTACTCTAGCACTGCTGCTCACAATGGTTTCCTGAGCTGTCACAGCACGGACAGCCACTGACTGCTCTTCCACGCTTAGAGACACAGCTGCCACCAGTGCTCCCCCACGGACACTGCTGGGATCAGCCCTTCAAAAGCCTGCAGTACCGTATGGAGCCCCCAGCTCCGTCTAAATTACAGGAGGGCGGGAACTGCTGCTTTTTCATCGTTCCAAGTCGTTTCTTAGCCTCGACATGGAACTTACCAGGTAGGTATCATGGCTACTAAAACTGCTCTGAGGGCTAATGACCCTTTGCGCGTCACCAGCCACTTCTTCAAGTGTCCACAACGGCCAACTGCCTCTACCTGCACGGCAGCCAACCGCCGCCTTTAGGAGTCGGTGCAAACGCTCCACCCAGAGCGCATGGACTTCATTCAGGGAAGTGGCGTGTCCCAGCCGACATCACACACGCCCGAGGGGCTGAGTCTGGATGCAAACCAAGCCCAGCTTGACACTCAACTGCTCATAAAAATCACTGCTCCGGGATTTGTCCACATTACACCAAGGAAGGGGGAGATCTCCAAGGCCCCACGTCTCCCTGAGACTGCTGGGGGTCAATCATGGGGCTGCTTTCTTCGCTTACATAATGCCCACCCGCTGACGCGCCACTCACGCCAGCACGTGCTGACACATGCACCAAAGGCAACACATGACACCCACGGGCCACATGTGGAGAGACATGAGCACAGGAGGAAGCTGGCAGGGAAGAAGGTGTAAGGGGCAGAGGACGGGATCGGGGATGAAGGTGTGGCAGTTATAAATGCACTACATTCGTGTATGAAACACTCTAGCAACCAAAGAACACCGCCTTGCTCTCATGACGTCACCTCGGCGCCCAGCCAGAGAGCCGGGAGGCGGCGTTTCTGGAAAGGTCGGTGCAGAACTGGTGGGCAGAGCAGAAGCCCTGCCAGCGGCGGGCCCCGATCCTGGCTGAGGCTTTCCCCACTGGGCGGAGCCTCACTGACACCTCCTCTCTCCAGCTGAAAGGCCTTCGAAGCCCTCAGAATCGGCAATCCAATTACCTGACAAGCCCTTCCTCCCGTCCTCCCCTCCTCCCCTCCTCCCCTCTCTCCCTCCTTCCCTTCTCTCCCCGTCCTCCCTTCTCTCCCTCCTCTCCCTCCCCGTCCTCCCTTCCCTCCCGTCCTCCCTTCCTCCTCGTCCTCCCTTCCTTCTCGTCCTCCCTTCTCTCCCTCCTTCCCTTCCTCCCTGTCCTCCCTTCCCTCCCGTCCTCCCTTCCTTCTCGTCCTCCCTGTCCTCCCTTCTCTCCCTCCTGCCCTTCCTCCCCATCCTCCCTTCTCTCCCCCTTCCCTTCTCTCCCCGTCCTCCCTTCTCTCTGCGTCCTCCCTTCTCTCCCCGTCCTTCCCCTTCTCTCCCTCCTTCCCCTTCTCTCTCCATCCTCCCTTCTCTCCCTCCTTCCCTCCCTGCTCTTTTCCTTTGTGTCTCTGGAGAATCTTACACTAACTTAACCGAGTCAAGGGTCGCTATGGAGACTGTTTCTAACTGTTGTCTTGGCCTCCTCCTCTCTAGTCTTCAGAGTGTCTCTTGTAGGCAGGTTGGTCTTAAACTCACCGTGTGGCTCAGGGTGGGCTTCCAATGCTTCCCAGTGCTGGGATCCTAGGTGCCCCCCCAGCTCTGCCTAGGAGGCAGCTCAGGGGGCTCAAAGCTTGTACGGCACTGGGTCTGATCCCAAGTGAGATTTTTCTGTTTTTTGGGAGCATGCCACATCACACTCTCGGCTTAAACTAAAGCTTGAGAAGAAAATTTCCATGTTCACATGCACACGAACACACATTCTTGCACGCATACATCACAAGCAACAAAACGAATGTTTTTAAAAATTAAAGAAAACATTGTGCGAAACATTCTGCAGCCACTAAGCATAAAAAATATTAAAACTTAAAAAAATTATTTTTAAAAGAATACTCTGTCTCTTCCAGTTGTGGCTGAAGCCCAGGACCCCTCGCCCGTAGGGACTTCACAGCACAGAGCGGGGGGCTGCTGAGGGCTGGCAGAGGAGAGCAGAGGTACCTGAACGGCTGCTGCCAGCCTGGGGGCTGGGCTTGCGGGCAGCGCGCGGGAGGAGGATTGGCACCGGCCCGCTCGGTCCTGGGTCTCTGGCTCACGGGTCTGTGGGCGGCGCTCCTGCGGTCCACGGCGGGGTGTGCTGGACCTTCCAGAGCTGCAGACGTGGATGCGCTGGGGGTCCAGTTCCCATTGGGGTTCCGAGACCTGGGAGAGAAGGACGTGGCTGCGTTGGGGTTCCAAGTCCTTGGACGGGCTCGTTCAGCAGCTGCCTGAGGTTCGTGCCCGTGGCGCTTGACAGGGACACCCCCGCCCCGCCCCGCCCCTCTTCCTTGCTCAGGCTCCCAGCAAGTGATGAGCTCCCGGGTCCACAGATCTCACACAGGAAACGCAGGACTTACTTTCTGACAGGCCCTTTCCGAAGGTTTGCGATGTAGTTCTGTCTCTCTATGCAATGTCCCCGGCACCTATTGAATACTGAGAAGCGATTGAACCGTCAGCACACACTACGCACAAGCCAGATCTTCCCACAGAAAGCGCGTCTCGGCCGGACCACTAGTCATGACGCTGCAGCCCCTCCCTGCTTACAGGCGTGTCCTCATGTCACTTTCCTTCTCCGTTTTCCTTTTGGGACTGAGATCAAATGAGGGTCTCACACATGCTACGATGATGCTACGCTGAGCAATACCCGAGATTTTTCTCCTTCATTCTTTTTTGTACTTCGTATTGTAACAAATGAATTAAAACTTTTTTTTTTCAAAATTAGAGGAATTCCTCTACATTTTAATACTTTAGCTTTTATCAAAAGAAAAAACAAGGTCAGAGAGATAGCTCAGGAATTAAGACTCTGCCTTCCATGCAGAAGGTTCTTAGCTTGGGTCCCAGGTCCCACAAGAATGCCTGAGAGGCGCACGTGATTCACACTGAGCGGGATGCCGTTAATGTGGACACGTGTGGCAGAGGACACAAGGACTCAGAGAGACGTCTCTGTAGAGGGAGGGGGGGAATGGTAGGGGGATTCACTTTTTAATCAAATACTATCTTCTGTGCCTTGTGAATACTACACGTGTGGGTGAGACGCCTATTCAAAAAACTATCTTTAAAAAAAAAAACAAAACCAACCAGGGCTGGACAGATGGCTCAGGGGTTAAGTCTCCCAAACAGAAGGTCCTGAGTTCAGATCCCAGGTGCTATGCAGAAAATGTCAGGTGGAAATGGCCACGATCTGCTCTTCCGGCCCTGGCGGGCGGAGCCCGGGAAATCCCAGAGCAAAGCAAGAACGAAGTAGAAGCAATTCAGGATGATTCCTGAAGTCATGCTTGGTCCTCCACAGGAACACACAGTGTCCTTACACACACACACACACACACACACACACGCACGCACGCGCACATACACGCAATACGTACACACACACAAAAAGAACAACCAGCGGGCCCCATACTTACATTCGATTGCATCATCTGGCCTCATGCCTTCTACATCAATCAAATATCTAACAAAACAACATAATTTGGGTCACTTACATATACGAAAAGGAAAAAGAAGTTTTTTTTTTAAAGGTCCAATTTCACTTACAATGAAGACATATAAATCTGAGAACAGTACAACTAACCCAGTGATTGCTAAGTAACGACACGTCCTGACCCAGAGGCTGCCCTGAGATCTCAGCACATCGACTGAACGAGAACCTGTCAAGGTAACTGATCAAAGTGCTTTGCCCACTCGCACAGAACACACGCTCCGCACCACGGGCCCTCGGCAGCACCGGCGACAGACAGACGCATGTCCCCACACGCTGGGAATCAACTGCCGCGGGCGTCCCCCCCAGAGACCACCTTCTGCCTGTTCTCATCTAACCTGCCGTCAAGTCCACACGCTCGACGCTGCCTCAATCAGGTCGAGAAGGCATCTTCCCACTAAGTCACCTCTACGCGTCCTGGTCCAAGTTCCACAGGTGCCTCGTTCCCACAGTCCACGCTGGTCCCGCGCAGCATTCCTCCTGACTAACCCAAAGCTCATGCTTCCCGCTGTCCTTAAAACCAAACAGCCCAAACCTACTTTGCAGGTCTTTGGACGCCTACATATTCCCAGTTCAAACCTACTCTGAGTCTAGCCTAGACACTTACCTACTCCCAGCTCAAATCTACTCTGGGTCTAGCCTGGGCTCCTACCTACTTCTAACTCCATTTGCCTGGTGGCTCACTTCTTCCACACGGTGCCATCCTGTTAGAGGGTCTTTCCTGCTCCTTGTGCCCTTCCAGACACCTGCCAAGCCACCTCATGGCACCGCGCCCTGCCCTCCCAGCAGTCGCTGAGTTCTCTTATTTACGGCTTGCACAGGCGTCTCTCTCTCTCTCTGCCGGCACGCGGTAGTGCCCACACAGGCCAACGTGCACCAGTGCTTCTGAGTGGACCCTGAGCAGACCGTGAGGCGAGAGCCACGGGGACGCAGCCCGCACTCCCATCCAGCTCTCCTGGCTCCAGGTCCTCTGGGCTCAGTGGAATTCAAAGATGCTCACGCAGTAGCGGTCGCCCCTCGGGGCCTGTGGATCTCCCGTGTTCGCCACGATGCAGAGAACAAGACACCCTCCAGAACGAACGAGGTCTCATGCAGTTCCCCAGAAAGATGCCCACCACGCGGCCTGCCAGTCGGAATGTCGCTGCCCTGAGTGCCGCACGCGCGTGCTGGTGTCTGTACCGCGGGGTGTGACACGCTCCACGCGCTGCCTGGCGCCTCACGTCTCCACTGGCCTCGCACCTCACTACAGGGACACAAGCGCCACTTGCCTGTGCGGCCGGCCGCGACTCACCTGCAGATGAGGTAACCCGTCCTGTTTAACCCGTGCGTACAGTGAACGCCAATAAGTTTGTCTGTAAAACAAGAAGCGAGTCAAGGACCTGAAACGATGCGCCGGAACGAGCTGCACAGATTTCAGAAGAGCAGGATGCGTAAGGCTACACCGGAGCGCCAGGCTGACGCGGGGTGTGGCTTTCAGAAACCAACACCGCCCACCGCTGTCTCTAGGAGATTTTGCAGCTTCGACTACACTCGAAGATGTGAAGGGAGAAGTGTTTGCCACATTAAAACTGCACAGAGAAAATTCACGTGTGCCATGAAGTGCCATAGAGCAATTCACTGAATTATAGAAAATGTGAGAAAAGCTGTGTCAGGAGCAATCAATTTGGTTTTGCATGAGAACGTGGGGTTTTGTTGCTGCTGTTCAATGATGAAGTCTGATGCACACACGTAAAGGTAAGCTGCAGTCTGTCGGCCTGGTCCTCGCTGTGACACGAATGTAGGCAGAGCTCAAGGTGGACAGGCAGCAAGGAGCGGCTGCCTCCCCCGTCAGACTGCCTCCCCCGTCAGACTGCCTCCCCTGTCAATTGCCTCCCCTGTCAGACTGCCTCCCGTCAGATTGCCTCCCCTGTCAATTGCCTCCCCTGTCAGACTGCCTCCCCTGTCAGACTGCCTCCCCTGTGGAAGGCGTCGGCTCTCTCCTAAACTTTACATTCTGTTATCTCAGATCTCAAATCTTAACTTTTACTTTATTACACATTTCTCATTCAAGTTGTTTCTTTGTGAAGAGGGCAAACATTTTTCCTTATCACCTTAATACCTTCGAAAGCAACATTAGTGCTAGAGCATTTAAAATTTAAGTCTCCAACCCTATTAAAAATGCACACAAATGTGAAATAAAACACGAGAACTCACCATTGTCTTTATTTTCTTTTAAAAACTCTTTAACTGCACATTTGAATTTTAAAATCGTGTCATCACTGGGCACCTGATGCCCAATTGTGAAAATTTTTATGTAAGAAATAGCTTCTGGCAAATCCTGAAAGTAAAACAAGAGAAACACGCATTACTGTATCTGTGGGGAAATAAGATTAGAGGAGTCGAAAACATAAACCAATGGATAATAATAAACTCACTAAGTCAGTTAAAATAAAAAAAGAAAGAAAAGGCAATTTTTCCCAAGTTTTTTCAACTAAGAGAGATGTGACTTTTCACTCTAGCTGCAAGACGGTGCTCAGTAGGTGTACGGAACACGCGTGGGGGGTGGACCTGAGAACCGTCTGCAGTTCACCTCGTGACCCGACCTGCAGGGCCCGGGCTCTCCCAGAGCAGCGGTACTAACAGGCTGGACACGGCAGATGCGCTGCACGACTGAAGCACCGAGGCGTGAAGCTGCAGCCCCCGAGCGAACCAAAGTGCAGCGGGAGCCGCGTTCCCAGCTGTGTCCACAGAAACACCCAGGACGGAACGACGAAGGCACCCGGCGCTCAGACTGTCCCCAAGCGAGCTGAGCAGCGTCTCCCAAAGTCCCTGAGTTCAAGTGGGGATGCTCAAAGGGTCCATGGGGAGGACCCCCACTTGTGCCCAACCCGTAAACCAGCCACAGAAACCTCATAATGGCGCAGAAGTAAGTAGTCACGGCAGACAGGTGGCTCAGCAGGTAAGGGCGCCTGCGTGCAAACCTGGCCACCCGACGAGGATCCCTGGAGCCCATGTGATAGAAGGGGGGCGCATAGACTCCCACCCGCACCATGCACATGACTGCAAGCGTGTGCCCTCTTTCCTGACCTCCACTGTGGGCACGGCCTGCACGCCTGTGCATTCTCTTCCAGCCTCCACTGTGCACACGGGTGCATGTGTGCCCCATCTTTCCTGACCTCTACCATGCACATGGGTGCGTGTGCCCCATCTTTCCCGACCTCTACTAGGCACCTGGCGTGCATGCCTGTGCATTCTCTTCCATTCTCTCTCTCTCAGGCTAATAACACGAACGAATAAAAAATCTAACTGGTAACACTGGACGATACTAGGAAACCAGCGCACCGCTTTGAAGCTGTAGCTAACAGGAGGGATCACTGCACAGTGAGCTGCTCAGCGGGCAGAGGCGCCTGCGCGCCAACCTGGGCGCCCTGCTCTGCGGGCAGAGGCGCCTGCGCGCCAACCTGGGCGCCCTGCTCTGCGGGCAGAGGCGCCTGTGTGCCAACCTGGGCGCCCTGTTCTGCGGGCAGAGGCGCCTGCGCGCCAACCTGGCGCCCTGCTATGGGTCCCTGGAGCTCGCACAGTGAAGAGAGAACCGACTGTGGAAAGTTCTCCGGCCTTCATGTCATGCGGTGGCAGGCGCAGACCGGCTGCCTCTCTTTCTCTCCCTCACTCGCGAATATTTTTTTAAAAAAGAACCCCGTATGTGCAGCTGGGCAAGCAAACGAAGGAAACTGTTCGTGCGTGAGAACGAATGTCTGCATTCACCTGTCATAGCCCAGCACAGTGCGTGCGCCTGGAATCCCAGCACCTGGGAGGCTGAGGCAGGAGAATCTTGAGTTCGAAGCCAGCCTGGGCTACACAGCGAGACCCTGTCTCAAAAAAAGAGAAAAGAAAAAAAAGATCATCTTTCTGAAGCCCCAAAGGAGTTAGCAACCAAGCATCAGCAAGTGACAACACCAGGCAGTCCACGGAAGCCCCATGGGGACCCCAGCGTCACCACAACCGTGGGTGGGGCACAGGGCTGTGCGGGTCTGTGCCGCAGCTCACAGCAGGCCCAGGCAAGAACACTACCTGACCTAGATCAGTCTGATTTTCTTCCCTTGCCATCCCCGGCGTGTGTCGGACAGGCAGCGTGCGTATAGAACATGGCACGTCCAGTCAAATACGGGGGAAAAACATTAATAGCGGAATAAGCCGGAGGCCAGAGGCAAAGAACGCATGAGACTACTTGTTCTTTTAGCAGGCTGGAGAGATGGCTCGGGGGCTGAGTGCCTGGAAAGCAACAGGACCTGAATGCAGATCCTGGATTCTACACAAAACGTCAGTGCAAATGCCTGTGGCCCCGCGTTTCCGGCCCTGGTGGGCGGAGCTGGGAAATCGCAGTGTGAAGCAAAAAGGAGGTAGACGCTCCCAGGATGACTCC
Source organism: Typhlomys cinereus (assembly GCA_023101885.1). Taxonomy (NCBI): domain Eukaryota; kingdom Metazoa; phylum Chordata; class Mammalia; order Rodentia; family Platacanthomyidae; genus Typhlomys; species Typhlomys cinereus. Next base: position 326,857 of record JALPQD010000732.1, read on the forward strand.
CCAAATCACCCTTGGGACTCCACAGGCACACACGATTTCCTCTCTCTCTCTCTCACTCACACGCACGTCCCCAGAAGGTAATTTTTTACTGAGAGGGGGAAGTGGAGGGAGAGAACACACAAGCCGTGTGCGCGGTGGGCCTCAGAACGCAGCTCTTGGGGTCAGTTCTCTCCTTCCACCGCGTGGGCTTCTGGCGACCAAACGCAGGTCTCCAGGTCAGTGAGAGGCGCTGCCCCCCTGGGCCGCCCTGCTGGCCCGCACGACATGTGCTGCTCGCACGAGAACATGTGCTGCCCGCACGAGAACATGTGCTGCCCGCACGAGAACATGTGCTGCCCGCACGAGAACATGTGCTGCTCGCACGAGGCGCTGGAATCGTACGCTCAGTGCGACAAAAGGCGGATGAGAGATTAAGAGTTTAGCGGGGCGGGAGCGGGGAGAGCTTAACGATTACAGTGCTTGCTCAGGAGAAGAGATTTAGGCACTGCTGTGGGGTGTGTGTGTGTGTGCGTGCGTGTGTATGTATGATGTGTGCGTGTGCGGTCTGTGTGTGTGCGTGTGTGTATGTATGATGTGTGTATGTGTGTGTATGTATGATGTGTGTATGTGTGTGTGTGTATGTATGCGTGCATGTGTTTGTATGTATGTGTGTGCGCGTGCGTGTGTATGTGCGTGCGTGTGTGTATGTATGTGTGTGTGTGCGTGTGGTGTGTGTGTCTCTGTGTGTGTATGTATGTGTGTGTGCATGCGCGTGTGTATGTATGATTGTGCGTGTATGTATGATGTGTGTATGTGTGTGTGTGCGCGCGTGTGTGGGGTGTGTGTGTGCGTGTGTGTGTGTGTGCGTGTATGTGTGTGCATGTGTGTGCGTGTGTGTGTGCGTGCGCGCGCGCGTCTTACCATGTGATCTGGTAGGCTGCCTGCACCTTGCAGCCTCTTGCCTCGGCTTCCTAACCTGGGATTACAGGCATTGACTGCCATTCCTCGTTTCATTCCCATTTTGAGACTAATCATGGAATCAGAAGGCCAGTGAGAGACGGTTAAGTGGGTAAAGGTGCTTGTAGTCAAGTGTGACAACCTGAGTCATTCAGAACAAACATGGCACAAAGAGAGAACCAATTTTGCAAGATGTCCTCTGACAGAGAGAGAGAAAGAGACGAACGTGTGTAAAGAAATTATATAATTAAAGAAAGTATTAGACTCCCTTTCAGCACAGTGTTTAACTACCGAGTTACCATGTCACATAAGAATGCGGAGAATCTCTGCAGCGCGGCTCCCTTACCTCCGGCTTGTAGTAGCGCTGAGTGTATGTTAAGTCGATCACCAGCCCCAGTTCTTCCTTTTGTTCTTGCACCTTGTTGAAAAGGTCCGAAGGAGAGAAGTATTCTTCTGGAGCAAGATTCACTTCAAACTGCTGTTAGAGAGGGAGACGAGGCGCGTCACGACGAGCGCACATCTGCACGGTGCCATGCAGCGGCTGGCCCCCAGGGAGCTGCAAGGGAAGAGCCCGTCCTAGGAGCTGTGCTACCATCTCTCCAGGGAGCAGGAGGAAAGAGTTCTCGGGATACACGTCTATCTGTTTATTCCGTCCCACTGCCTGAACAGTCAATGCGAAGAAAGACCCGTTTCTATTTCCAAAGCCTTACAGCCATTACATTTCATACAAATCCTTCTCACAATCTTTATTTTCACTTACTCTCCCAGCCCTGTCTCCACCCGGCATTCTGCTCTGGCCAGGACAAAAAAGGGGTGCTACAGAGCATGGCTACAAAAAGGGGGAGGGGGAACCAATATTCCACACAGTGAATTTACATCTCACTGCCCATCGCCTACCTTCTGCAAAGGAACCTTGAAAGCAATGAACCGCGTCCCGGGCATCCGCTGTCCGACCGGGAGGTAATCTGTCCACCTGGGAGGTAGGTTTCGTTGTTAGCCACGCTGCCCATCAGTCAGCCCTGTCTCCCTCACAGAACCAAGTCATCTGCACACGGGGGTCTGGAAACCAGGAGCTCGCCCCTTCTCCCTGCTCCGCCTCTGCCATGCATCTTACACTCCTTTTTCCTGACTGCCACTAGGCAACACAACAGCACAAGGGCCTCCACAGAGAAAGCGTGTCTAAAACCAGGGTGGTGCGCTTACCTGCGACACACTAGAAGAATAAGCTAAGTAAATAAAAAATAACAGGTGGCCAGAACCTTTGTTCTGCCGGGCATCAAGTACTAGCATGTGATTAAGACCGCAGGAGAGCAGAAGGGGACCGTCATGGTCAGACCCAGGTGTCAGCTGGACAACTGAAGACGTCTGTCAAGAATTAGTACTTGCGCAGCCTGCAGGAGATGGTCTAATTAGTGGGGAAGGCCCAGCCCGCGGCGGTGGGACAAGGTCCTGAGCTGTGACTAAGATGAAGTGGTTAAGGAAGTGGACATCCTTGGTTGGTAGACCTGACCCGGCATTCTGCTCTGGCCAGTAAAGGTTGTCCTTTTCTCAACTACGAATAGGATGTGGCCAGCTCCCCCCACCCTCATGTCCCTATGGGCTCTCCTGCCAAGCTGGAGTAAGAGACTATAAATGAACCATCGAAATTAAGAGTAAAATCCTGTCTGTTTTAAACTCTTTGGTCAAGAACTCATCAGCAACGACCCTGTGAGAACTACTAAGAAGCAGTCACAAGGGTCAGGAGAGGAGAACAGAGAAAAGCTAAGGTGCGTGTTCTCTGATGCGTGGACTTCATGTAACACATACGTGCATTTATACACACGTGCAGATGAATGGCATGAGACCACTTAGGTAGAGGAAGATGCACTGCAGGAAGAAGAGGTGACGGCGCGAATATGAACAGAGTAGGACGATATGTGGGCATGGAAATGGCATCAGAAAGCCTGTGTCTTATACACTTACAATACTCTTTAAAAAATCCTAGACATAGGGCTGGAGAAATGGCTCAGAGGTGAAGACTCTGTCTCACAAAGCAGAAGGTCCTGAGTTCGGGTCCCAGGTCCCATATAAGAGACACCAGGAGGACATGGCGGAGGCTACAATTCTGGAAATCCCGGAGCGAAACATGTGCTCTCTGATATACACACACACTGAATTAATTAATAAAGAATCCTAGACATAGACACGGGCCCAACTGGTGCCACCTCAGCTCTGTCCCCGCGTTTCCGGTCTTCCCGCAGGGGCATCGAGCTCGGCAGAGGCGCAGCGCCCACCCGGACTCGAGACCCGAGCGCACACGGCCGGGCCGGCGCTAGGCGGGGCCCTCAGGGGCCGGCGGCGGGTCCCGCGGGCCCCGGCAGCCGCAAGCGGCGCACAAGGGCCTCCCGGGGGCCGAGCTGGCTTCCGGTTCCGCGTCCAGGCGTCGATCACCGCCGAGCGGGGGGCGGCCGCGCGCGGGGCAAGCCCGGCTCCGGGAGCGGGGAGCGGGGAGCCGGCAGCGAGCCCGCCCGGCCCCGCGAGCCCCGCCGCCGGCCTCCGCCTGTCCCCCCGAGCGGGAGGCGCCCCGCCCGGCCCCGCGGCGCGCCTCGCACGGAAGCCCCGCGCCGCCGCGGCCTCCGAGGGGCGGAACGGCCGAGGCCGGAACCAAAGCGCCCTACCTCTCCGGGACGTGGTTTCCGCCCTTCTTCTTGGGCGGGGGACGCGCGGCGTAGTCGCGGCCGCCTCGACCCCGGCCTCCGCGGGCGTGATGCCATTGGCTCATCGGGGCCCCGATTCGCCGCCCACCCAACGCCAAGCGGGTCGGAGCGGCCAGTGCGGCGATCTCGGGGCGACGACGAGATGACGGGGGCCTGAGCGCCGGCGTCGACGCCCACGCAGCATCCGGCGCCCCGCCAGCGCGTGCGCCGCGCTCCGCCGTGATGACGGCAGACGCCGCCGCCGAGACGCGCTCCGCCCGCGGGCCACAGCGCCGCCTTCGGCCGCAGGCCGGCAGCGCAGGCTCGGGCAGCCTCGTATCTCGGCTGGAAGCGCACGCGCGTCTCTCCGTGCAGAGCCTCTCGGGACTGGAGGGATGGCTGGGGGTTAAGAGTCTGTCTCCCCACCGAAAGGTTATGAGTTCGGATCCCAGGTCCTACGTTAAAATAAAATTTAAAAAAAGCCTGGGTGGAAAAGGCAGCTGCCTGCATTTCCAGCCGTGGTGGACGGAGCCTGGGAAACCCTAGAAGGAGGCAAGAAGGAATCTAGGATGATTCCCGAAGTCACCCTTGGTCCTCTGCAGGGATACACAGCGCCTACACACACACACATACGAAAAAGTCAATGTTCTACATTTTCTACAATAGTTTCCCATATGTGTGTATATACATATATATACACAAATATGTACATAAAATAAACGTACATATACATCCATTCCAGCTCTAATGGCTACAGGACATTTTGTTCGTAGGTATCATTAAATAGCGTTTATATCATAAGTACTATTAAATAGCATAAATACATTAACAGCAGCATATATTATTTAATATGTCCTATACTGCACCCACCTCTAGCAGTTTTAGTTTGGTCAGGACCATTACCTGTTGGGAAGTATCTGAATTCATCTTCAAGGGACCCAAGGACAGTACATCTAAAGTCAGACAAATGGAGCAAGTTTCATATTGGACTCCAGGAAATCATGAGAGCAATGCTAAGAAGGAATTTTACTTTTTAGTTTCTAATTTTTGAAAGTAACTGAGATGCATTGTTAGTGATATTAACAGTAATGTTAGCGCTGGATAACCTGACAGAAAAGTCAGGGTTATTGAGTGAATGAATGAATGGACAAAAACCACTTTGCATTTTAATATTTTGGAGACAAGGACTGGAGAGATGGCTCAAAGGCTAAGCCTCTGCCTTGAAAGCAGAAGGTCTCGAGTTCAGATCTGAATCCCATGTAAAAAAAAATCACCAGGTGGAAATGAAGAAGGAGCCCGGGAAATGCCAGAGCAGAGCAAAGAGGAGGTAGGAAATCCAGGGTGATTCCCGATGTCACCCTTGGGCCTCCACAGACACACAGAGATATACACGCAAAAATAAAGAACAAAATTTAAGAACCCTAAAAATATTTTGGAGGCAATAGTATTCTCATTAATTTTAAAGTCAAATATGTTTGCAATTCTGAATTCCCCCATAATTAAAAATAAGTCAATATTAGTAAATTGCTAATTTGAAAATTATAAAAAGCTATGCTCACAGAACATAGTTTGCAAACTTGCAATTTGGCATGTTCCAAATTGACACTAAGTTATAAAATGCTCCTTGGCAACTCAGGAAAAACAGTTGATGCTGGGGAGATCCCTCAGTGGAAGATCACACCCCCAGAGCCCATAGTCTCCACAGCCACCGGTGATCCCAACACTCTGGAAGCAAAGGCAGAGAATCTCCAAAGCAACTGATTAGCTTTCCAGCTGGAGCTGTGGGTTCAACAGAAAGATCGAATGCATCACATAAACAGTCTCAAGGACGGAAATCACACTTGTCTAAGTACATGCCAAAGCAGTTTCTGACAAAATGTGACACCCCTCAAGACAGAAGCCTCAAGACAGTACTTAGAATAAAAGAAGTGTCCCCTGTTAAAAGCTGACTCCCCGGTTTAGTTTCATTGAGAATATTCATAGATTCCTGCTCCAACCAGCTCAGTCCTTACACAAACCACTGTGAACTCAGCCCTGACTCACCTTGTCACTTACTCCACAGAGGCTAGAGAGAAGTGATAACAGGAGGAGGAGGAGGAGCACTAACAGGAGGAGGAGCACTAACAGGAGGAGGAGCACTAACAGGAGGAGGAGTAGGTTAAACACAAAGTAACACAAAGCAAGCTGGCGACTGCAGACTTAAGTCTCCTTGATTGGTGTGCAGCAGAACTCTCCAAGAAGCCTTTCCCAAACGCCTTTACAATCGCCGCCCAATCCGTCCTCGGACCCAGTGGGTCAAAGCACCTCAAAATAAGCCATCCACGTGAGAAGTGCACGAAATATGCCTTTGGGGCTGGAATCCCTAACTTGTGACCAGGGAAAAAGAAGACTGCGAGAGAGGAGACTTCAAAGCCCTTGGAAGCTGCAGAGCAGGAGGAGCGGGGAGCTCATGGGCGCGCTGACCCAGAGTCACCACCTGGTGGCGCTGTGGGAAAGCGAGCGAGCGACTCCTCCAGGGCGGGGCCTGGAGGAAGGAGGGGCTTGGCTGTGGGAGGTGACTTTGAAGGTTGCATATTCTCTCTCTCTCTCTCTCTCTCTCTCTCTCTTCCCTCCCCTGCTCCGGAGAATGCAGTCTCACCATTGTTCTAAAGGGATGGAGGTCGCCAGCCAGGTTGCTCTGAGCCCCCCATGGCTCAGCGGTCAGGAAGAGCCTGGCCTCGTCGGCGACCATCTGGCTAGATGAAGGGCGAAGGCATTCCAGGGCTTCTGCAGACAGGAGGTGCTACCTACAAAAGGCGTCAAGCTGGGGGTGCGGCTCAGAGGCCCAGCACTTGCTTTCCCTGCATGGGACCCTGAGTTCCATCCTCAGCACCTCAAAAAGATGACCTAAAGAAAACTGGACGCTATTATCTTAGTGCCCTGACAAGGCAGCTAAATGCGAACAGTGGGTAAACGCACTTATGATCCACAAAAGGTCACCTGCCCTCTACCAACATGCCCACGAGTGGCAAGACAGAGAATAAGATAAGAAAACGTGTCTATCTCCCATCCATGTGCAGACTTCATAGCAGTTTCTGCACCATCTAGCTTCACCTACACAAGCACTGAATGGTCAATTTCAAAACACAAAACAAGATTCTACTCTGGCAGCTTGCAGGGTATGGGGTGTGGGTGGGGGGCTCTGTAACTTCTACCCCGGTTCTGCTTGCATAGAGAGAAAGTGGCCAGGCAAGAATGTCAGCTCACAGCTGCAATCCCAGGACTCCGGAGACCGAAACAGGGGAGGCAGGAGAATCTCTCATGCGGTCGAGGAAGTCTTGGGAAACGAGTGAATTTCAGATCAGGCTTGTTTCCTGGATGAGTCTCTGTTTCAAGAAACAAGCAGAGAAAAAGGAAGAGAGATGGCGTCCTCAGTGCTTATCACGCCCGCAAGAACCAGGCACGTCCTGCGGAGCAAGGGACAGCGACATACAGGCAGGAGCTTTGCAACCAATATCCGAGAGAGGCCGGCCTGTGCTGGCTCCTTGTGAACACAGCCCATTCCTCAAAGCACTGGCCTCTGTACGACCCCCGGAAATCGACAGGAAGTAACATCCACGTAAAGGCTTGTCCAGATGCTACAATTGACTGTATTTCATTCATCACCACTGCGAGCGTCCACATACACATACACCACACGTGCCGCATCTCACACGTGGAGCTTAGGACCACTCGTGGAGTTGGTTTTCTCCTTTTACCCCTGCGTGGCTCCCGAGGATCAAACTCAAGTTTGCCAGCAAGCACTTTGCTGAGCCATCTCTTCCAATTCTTACAATTAAGGGGAAAAAATGAGAGCAGAAGAGAGAGGTGAATTGAGACCAGACAAAGGGACTCCAGAGACGACACTAAAACAGCGAAAAGCGAGGAACCTTGGGCCACGTCATCCCCACACAAGAGGGCGTCAACAGTACGAAACAATCTTCAGTCTGGTCCCTTGGTCATCGAAGACTACCAGCAGTTCCTGAATGAGCTCAACAGAAATGGATTCGGAAATAACTCTACGGGCCCATGTTAGTCCTCTTTCCTTCCCCAAGGATACTTTCTGTCCATGCAACACATCCTAATGATATCTACTAGAATGTGAAATAACGTATATGAATTACTGGTCCCTTTATTAAAGAACACTTATCAGGAACTGTTGCAGTCAGCCTGCACGGTTGCTGATAAATCACCATTAAACGGCTTAAAGGAACAAGGGGTTTATTCTCTCTTATGATTTTCTGGTTACAGGGTTCTCATTCCACCTTGACAGGAGAGCAGCACCAACACCAGGGCCGAGGGAACTGGCCACACCATCTCTACATAATGGCTGAGAGATGGACGATCTTTACTTGCCAGCCCAGCATGTCTGGCCAAGTGTACACAAGGATGCCGACTCTCTCAACCAGCTCTCAATATTTTATTCCAGGGCCTAATCCCATCCACCATGGGCTGAGCCTTCCCCATCAGCTAGACAATCTCCTGTAGGTTTGCTCTGGGCCCAATTCAACCACTAATTCTCCACAAATGTGTCCAGAGCTCAAACTTTCAACTGTCAAGTTGACACCTGCGTGTAACTATGACACTTCACCCCTTGTCAACGTGACACAAAAACATAGCCACCTCTGTCATTGGCTGACTTAGAGCTTCACCTTTTCACCACGTTGTTGCTGTTCCCACTGCCTTTGCAGCCTGGTCTCCACTGTTCATCGCTGACGTCGGAGCCCAGCTGTTCTTCACTGATCGGAACCCAGCATCTTCAACCCTCCAGAGGAGTAAAAGCTTGAGACCTTCTTGGGATCTTTCGGCTTTGTGGAACATTCTGGCCAAGAACGAGGCAGCTGCAGCCAGCTACTTCAAAGGACACTATTTTTTATTGTGAGTTATTTTAATAAACATATATATATATATATATATATATATATATTACATTCTATAGATTCTGTTTCTTTAGGAAACCCTAATACAGGAACATTGAACCTTGCAGAAGAGGGGGGTGATAAGAATGTAAGAGCCCATGGGTTGGGGGAGTGGGGGCTATCAGACAGTCACCTCTGATCAAGACAGGGCTGCCGCACCCCAGAATTTCCTGCAGTGATGCCCACTTCTGCAAGACCTGCACAACATTCCCCATGGATGACCTAAGATCTTAAGAAACACCGCATCTCTCCGAGAGACCACGGAAGGCTACTGGCAGGCGGATAGAGGGCGGCTTCTTTACTTGGTGATTTGCCCACTGATACGTCACCCTGCCCTGCAAGGACTCAGGCATCGCCTGGTGATCAGGAGAGCACAAGGAAGAGTGTCCGGAAAGGAGAAAGTATAAGTGGGTCAGGAGTGGAGGATGGGATTGGGGAGTAAGGGGAGAACACATTACACTCGTTGCATTCATGTGTGAACGTGTCAGAGAGTAAAGAAATAAAAGAAACCATGAGCTGGGGAAAGAGAGGCTGCCAGGTCTTTGTGGGGGCATCGCATAGGATCTCAGCCACTGGGGGCTCTGGTGGCTCTCCTAACCTCCCCCCCACACACACAATGCCACCTTCCACTTGGAAATCCCACCTTCCTGTCGGTGGCCACTTGCTTTATAGCATCCTCCTCCTCCCGCGAGGTCCCATCACGCCCACCGCCTGCTGGCATCTTGGGGTTTCCACGGAGCTGACTGAAGAATTGTGGATCAGGGCCCAGCATGTCAGATATGGGACACAGACGCGACTGCACTTCAGTGACCTAGACGGACCCGAGTATTCTCAGCCCTGTGTCCTGCGATCGATGCTACATTCAGGTAAGCAAAGACGCGTTTAAGGTTCGTTTTTACTAGAAGCCCCCTTCCTCCTCCAATTTAGTAGTGTCAAAGCAGTCCTGAGCTTGTTCCCGGAGACCTGATTTCAGATTTGACGTCGAGGTTTACTGGGTGCGTGACCTAGAACAGGTTGGTCATTGTTTTCTTTTTTATGTGCCACGTGACTGAATAAACTCGGGGCTCCTTTAGTACTGCAGTTTAGAGGCACAGGAGAAAGAATAAAATCAGAGATTTCCTGGGAGTCTTTGTCTCTGGGTGTGGAGATAGCTCAGGGGTTAAAGCCTCTTCCTTGAAAGCAAAAGGACCTGAGTTCAGATCTTCCGATCCCAAAATTCTAGGCATATATGGCACTCTGTCTGTAATTTTTAAATGATTTATTTGTCTTGTGTGTGTGTGTGTGTGTGTGAGAGTAGAGAGAGAGAGAGAGAGAGAGAGAGAGCGCTCTCCATGGTGCACAAGTGGAGGTCAAAGATCAAAGGAGGTCCATTCTCTCCTTCCATTATGTGAGTTTCTGGGGGTGGAACTCACGTCATGTTTGTGAGCACCTCTTCCTGAGCTTTCTACTCCAGCCCCTGTAATTCTAGCTCTGGCAAGCAAGGCCTGGAACTCCCCAGAGCAAGCTATCTGGCCAGACTGCTTCTAATGGTGTGCTCTGGGTTTAATTAGAGACCAGGCTCACGATAATGATGTGGAGAGCGATTGAGGACGATTCCTGATGTCGCCCCTGGGCTTACCACATGCACACATGCTCATGCGCACTGCCAGCCACATGAAAGCACACCCTCAGACGTGTGCACAAACATGAAGTCACTCCGTGCACACATACAAGAAAGGGGGGGGGAAGAGTTTTTGTTTCTGCAACTGGAGATTTGAATCAGGTAATTCCAACCCCGGCTGCAAAGGAACCTGATATGCATGCATTAAACATGCAGGGGGTTTCAACGTTCTGCTTATTTACTGTACTTTCCTCTCTCTGACACCGCTAACCCCGCATCTCCTTTTCTGAGCTGTTCACGGCTCAAACTCAGTCACGGGTTCCGATCCCAGCAAACACATTCGCAATGTCGAGCGCCGCTGTCTTCAGAACCGTGTTCCTCCATTCAAAACACCCTCATTCCCCAGCACGGTGGGACGCGAGCTTTTTCTTACAGGGCTGCAATGCAGGAAGCGCCCCAAGACGGCTATCACGGTGAGGTCTCCAAGTCCCGGTCCTTCAAAGCCCAGAACGCCAGGAACCGAGTCTCCCGGGCACTGTGGCTGCCACGTGAGGGTCAGAGATGCTCAGCAGACCCTCGGTGGCAGCGGCGACGGAAGGCATCCAGCCCCCCGGTGCTCCCTGCTTCTAGCCGTCCGTTTCTCTGGCCGTTCCTGACGGTCCATCCGTGTAGTCGATTCATTTCCGGGCCAGGACGCCGGCTTCATCTCAGCGATACCTGGGTGTGGGCGCAGAGCCGCGCGTGCATTGGGACAGGGCTGTGAGCAAGTGACAAAATCGCTCATCGGCCGGGAAATCATTCTCCAGCGAGGAACAGAAGAGAACAGACCCTTTTGGATCGTGTGATAAGGACGGCTGAAGATTATAAAATAAGACCACCCGATAGAGGGAGAGGGCGGCTGGGCGGTTGCTTAGAAGGGCCGGTCCAAGAATTTCTCTAGTTGAAGAAGTAATGGAAACTGAGGCATGAGTGCCAGGCCCGATCCGCACTCTCTTGGGACTGTCAGGTTGCTATTTGGCGGGAAACGCTTACCCACAACCACTAGAACTGCAAAGCGCACTGGTTTGGCTGGAGTTCGCTCAGTCTTCTGGGTTCTTCTTTCTCTCTTCCTGGGTCCTGTTCCTTTACCAGCACGACGGCCGCAGAAGCTCATTGGTCGGCGATTCTGGCTCCGCCCATCGGCTCCCCACTCCCCGGGTCCTAAATCCTTGGAAGTGTAATTGACGGAGTGGCGAGAGTGGGCGTGGCGTCGGAGGTGACGTTTCCGGAAGCTCCGGCTGTCATCGGCCAGGAAAGGTGGGGAAGGGGCCCTGGAAAGCTGTGGGACGCAGGGATCCGCGCGCGATGGGACCCCGGGGCGGGGGGGGGGGCGCCGTGCGCGTGGGGTCCGCGGCCCTCGCCTCCCCGCGTCTCTGTGCGCCGCCCGCCGCGCGCCAGCTCCCGAGCGCGCGGGTCCCGGGGGCGGGCGCCGCATCTGCCAGGCCCAGCCCCCCTTACATTGGAACCCCTCTGCGGGAGCCGTAGGCGGCGGCTGCTAGACCCCTCTCTGCTGGGCGAGCCCCTGCACCCCACCTTCCCCTCCCTCTCCTTTCCCCTTCCTTGTTGCGGGTGCCACTCGGTGGTCTGGCAACCCACCGGCGCCTGTCCCTAGATGTGCAGACATGCCCAGGTCATCTCGTTCTGGTGAATCCCGTGCCCGCACCGGACTCCCCAGTTAGGGACTTGGGGGGAAGTTTTAGATTTGCAAGAGGTCGCGTGTCAGGATGTCCCTAGCTGCTGCCCCCCCCCGCTTCTGCTAGGAATGATAGGTTTTAGTGGGGAGAAACTTCACGGAGGAAATAGTGACACCCCCCCCCCAATTGTGGCTGAAGACATGAGCGTGAATGTGTGGATCGGTGAGCAGGGGTGTGTATGGAGAGAAGGTGGGGGGATAGAGAGGCAGGGTGGGGGTTCCAGATGGAAGCCACAGGTCGGGAGGAGTGAGGTCTCACCGTGGGAAAGACGAGCTGTGCCCAAGTGCTCCAGGATGAATTCGCTGTAGCCTGCTAGTTAGGGCAAACTACAGTTCAGAGCCCAGATTCCTTTTGTGGACTAAGAGGAATGATGGTGACCGTGAGTTTGGAGCCAGAGCCTGACTGCAGCAGCAGTAGGAAGACTGCAGAATTACCCAGGGAGTAAAACCTCTTTGATCCGGTTGCCCCGCCCCTCTCCTTCCCCCCTCTTACTCCAGGGTGGCTCTGTGCCTTATGCTATTCAAGGAGGGCTTAGTTTCTGATGATGCATGTGAAGGATGAAATCAAAATAGTGGTTTAGAGAGCAAAGTTATGAACAGCCACCCCAAGGTAGCTCCCGTAGTTAACCATGTGCTCGAATTATAGGCAAAAGGTCCATAGAAAATTTCAGTGGTTCCCAGGGTTAGAAGTTAGAAGTCACTGAAGGGTCTCCTTGGAAGTCTCTGAATGCACTCTGCCAGAATTGGGGTTGGTGGGCGTAGGTGGCTGGAAGGGAAGGTGGTGGAACTGTAGAAGGCACCTCCTTACTCTTTTGGTGCTCTCGGAGGACCTCCTAAGGGTAGAGAATGACCACCTGCAATGGTGGAATACCCACAGTGGCCCGGTGTGATTATAGGCCTTGTAGCACCTAAGTGGAGGACAAGGGTGGGTTTTTCTATTACTACGTGTGTGTCCGTGTGTACCAGAAGGCACAGTATATGCCTGTGGGGGCCCAAGGGTGACTTTGGGAATCATCCTGGATTGCTATACCTCCTTTTGGCTTCGCTCTGGGGTTTCCCAGGCTCTGCCTTCCAAGGCCAGAAGAACAGGCCATTGCCATTTCTGCCTGGCATTTTTAGTGGGGATCTAGGGATCTGAACTCAGAACCTTTGGCTTGTGAGGCAGAGTGGTGACCCCTGAACCATCTCTCTAGCCCCCAGGGTGGAGTTTTGAGTCTGCTAACCCTCACTCTAACTCACACACTTGAGATAGGGAGAGAGACTTTGATTGAAATCACAATATACAATACCCCATTAATTTCTCTGTAAGGTAGATCTGTGAGGTTTATGTGCTCTGAGCTGGACGGAGAGATGCTGACACCCTGAGTTTGACGCTGTTTCTTTCGCAGGACCCGCTGATCCTAATGTCTGACCACGGAGATGTCAGTCTCCCGCCCCAAGAGCGGGTGAGGATTCTGTCCCAACTTGGGAGTGCCGTGGAAATGAACGAAGACATCCCACCCCGGCGGTACTTCCGCTCCGGAGTTGAGATCATCCGCATGGCGTCCATCTACTCTGACGAAGGCAACATTGAATACGCGTTCATCCTCTACAACAAGTATATCACGTAAGACGCCTATCGCTTCCTTTTGGTTCTCAGGTGACCGACACCCCACTCTTTCTGCCCTCGTGCTCACGGCTGCTAGAAGTAGGGAGACTTCGCATCATCAGCAGTAATCATTTTTCCCGGCAGCTCCTCCATGTTGATGGTCCTTGCCATTCAAAGGACATAGTCTCCCCACTTGTTGATTTCACGTCCAGATGTTCGAGAAAAGAATTGGTCCCCAAACAGGCGTGTTATGTATTGACACGTGCTTTGGCTTTCCCCGCTAAGGCTCTGGGCTTGAGCTTGTTGCTATGTCCAGCAAATCCTAGATTCCTCTTATCTACTTCTTTGGGAGCAAATTAAGTGTCACAGGGCAAAGTTTTCCGCTTGGCCTTTACTTTAGTTCCGCAAGTCACTGAATACCTACCGACCACCTGCAGCTGGTGTGGCCCATCCTCCGTGGCCTCTCCCGGGGCCGTCTGTCCATCATCGCATACAAGACTGGTGCTTGGCTGGAGGGATGGTTCTGTCTGTCTATACACCTGGTGGCTAGGCTCCATCCCTAGAAGCCCACACTGCGGAAGGAGAGAAGCGAATTCTGAAAACTGTCCTCTGGTCTCCGCACATGCACAATGCATGCGTGTGCATGCCTTTGTGTGTGTGTGTGTGTGTGTGTGCGTGTGTGTGTGTGTGTGCGTGTGTGTGTGTCTCAAACCAAATATTAAAACATAGAAGACTGCAGTACTGTTGCCCAAAACCCCCAAAGCCACGGTGCTGAGAGGCGATGTGTAACTCAGGAAGGGAATGGTGGTGAGTGTCTTGACATTTCTAGTTTGTTCTTTCCCAATACTGGAACCTGTAGGAACAGTCGCATGCTGTGTGGGCTTAGGTGGCTTGGAAGGTGTTTCGTGTGCATGTTTCCATGCACTGACATCTTTGTGCACTGAATAGGTGCTCCTGCCTATGTCCTCCCTCCCATCCTCCCACCCCCCGAAATTCTGCAGAGGAGGGAACAAGCTTAGAGGTTAGTCGCACACAAGTGAGGTGCAGCTTGAAGTGACAGCCTCCGGATTTGACAGCTCCTATTTCAGAATTCCTTCTAGAGCCAGGTTCCATTCATTTTCTATTTAGCAGCATTCCGAAGGCTGAAGGGCGTCTTTTGGGATCTAAGTCGTGGGCCACGCTGACGACTGTCTCCTGGTTTAATTATTCTTTTGCAATTTTGCATACGGAATATAATGAATTCATCCTTGTCACCCAATTCTCTACCCCCTCCTTCTTCCACTGCGGATTTCTTTCCCTCTGGTCTTCCTCCCAATTTCCTGTCCTTCTGCATGTGGACCCATCTGGTTTACCGTTAAATGGCATGTGCCTGTGCACTTCCCGTAGCCTGGATCAGTGCCAGGAAGTACTGTCTGGCCACACCCCCTCCGCCCTTCAGACTCTTAACATTCTTACCGCCCCGTCTTCTGTGATGTTCCCACAACTACCTAGTCTCTTCCCTTAGGCCAGTTGCGCTTCTCTATATTAAATACTTTTCATTGCAAAGGGAAGCATCTACAATGAAGTCTCTGGTCTATGAGTATCATAAATGTTTAGATGACAGTTTGCCATGAAGCCCTTATAGCTAAATCTTAGTAGTGTGTCCCTCTAGACCTACTGCCCCTTCCACAGGTCCTTGTCCTGGTTTATAGGATCACGTACGGGCTCCCTGCGGGAAAGTGGGCTTTCAGTCCATTCAGAGAGCAGTGGTTGCCCCTTAGCATGCTGCCTGGTGGTCACCTCTGCCCAGGGTGGCAGTTATCGCAGCTTGCACAGCCGGATGAGACAGCTGGCCGGCGAGGGAGAAGCTTCCAGAGCGTTTCCAGCTTGTTTTGTTTTCCACGTCCTGTCATCAGCGTGTTCGGGATCTTCAGCCATACAGTCCCACTTGTCAAGCTCTAGAGCGCCACCAAGAACAATGGTGAAAGTCTACACTGTTGGGGGGGGGGGCGTGAGACCTCACTGATCAATGCAAAGGCATCACGACCTTGTTTAATGGCCTGCGACGTCTGGCAGAAGGATCTCAGGGCAGTTCTCATCTTCCTCTCTGCGTTGCCCTTTATAGCATGTCTGTTCACTTCGATGTTTTAGATTCTCTTTTGATAAACTTCCAGGTGTCCGTCTGTGTGTCACATCTTGTTGCTCTCCCACTCCTCCCTGAACCCCTCATCTCTCCCCTTCAGTCTCTCCCCCGACTATTCTACCTTCTTACCATCTGTGGTCTTTGGGATCCTCTCCTTCGAGGTCTTATTCCCACCCCCAGTCTTCTCCTGCTGGTCCTTACAACTTTCTGGCCGCTGTAGATATAGGAGGCTCAGTGCTAGCAGGTGTGGGTCCGAGCACACGCACGTCTGTCCTTCTGCAGCTGGGGTCCTTGCTCAGCGTGAGCTTCTCCCTTTACGGGCAAATCTCAAACTTAATTTTTCTTGTTAGCGGATAGTATCCACTGTGTGGATGCAGCGCAACTTCCCCATCCATTCATCCGTCAGGGGACGTCTAGGCTGATCCCATTGACTGGTACAGAGCCGTGAAGAGCAAGGATGTGCTGGTGCCTCCGCGGTGAGATGCTGTCGCAGACACATGCGCTCTGGCCACAGTGGTGAAGAATTGATGGTCGAGTTGAGCCCTGAGCAAACCTGCAGGAGATTATCTGATTGGTGGAAAGGACCCAGCCCATAGTGGATGGGGGGACTGGACCCTGGGCAGGTAGATAAGTTGGAGGGAACTGGGAAAGAAAGAGAGAGAGAGAGAGAGAGAGAGAAAGAGGGAGGGAAGGAGAGAGGGAGAGAGAAAAAAAGAAAGAGAAAGAAAAGAGGGAGGGAGGGAGAGAGAAAAGAAAGAAAGAAAGAAAGAAGAAAGGAAAGAGGGAGGGAAGGAGGGAGGAAGGGAGAGAGAGAAGAGAGAGAGAAAGAAAGAAGGGAGAGAGGGAGGGAGAGAGAGAAAAAAAGAAAGGAAGAAAAGAGAAAGAAGAAAGAAAGAAAGAGGAAGGGAAGTAGGGAGAGAGAGAGGAAGGAAAGAAGGAAGGAAGAAAGGAAGGAAGGAAGGAAGGAAGGAGGAAGGGAAGGAGGAAAGAAAGAAAAAAGAAAGAAGAAAGGAAAGAGGGAGGAAGGAGAGAGGAAGGGAGAGAGAAGAGAGAGAAAGAAAGAAAGGGAGGGAGGGAGAGAGAAAAAAAGAAGGAAGGAAAGAGAAAGAAAGAAAGAAAGAAGAAAGGAAGAGAGGGAGGAAGGAAGAGAGAGAAGAGGAGAGAAGAAAGGAAGCGGGAGGGAGAGAGAAAAAAAAAGAAAGAAGAAGGAAGGAAATAGAAGAAAGAAAGACGGAAGAAAGAAAAAGAAAGAAAAGAAAGAAAGAAAGAAAGAAGAAAGAAAGAAAGAAAGAAAGAAAGAAAGAAAGAAAGAAAGAAAGAAAGAAAGAAAAAGGGAAAGAAGCATTTTTTGTCGCACTTGGCCAGACATGCTGGTGTGGCAAGTAAGGACTGTCCCTCTCAGCCGTCCTGTGGATATTGGACACGGCGTGACCAATTCCCTTGGTCCCTGCTGTTGGCATGGACTCTCCTGCCAAGCTGGACTAAAAACTGTAACCAGACAATCCTAAGCCAAGACTTAAGTTCCCCCTTAAACCATTTTGTCATGGATTTATCAGCAACATGTAGGCTAGTGAGAGATGTAGAGCCATCTGGGAATGTCCGGAAGGGGTACAGCGGGTCACATGGTACATCCCGTGCTGCCCAGGATGCGTGTAGACGGCTGTCTCGGAATAAAGCTCTAGACACAGTTCCTTTGAGGATGACTTTTGAAGATCATTATTTGAGTAACTGACCGATGTAATGGGGTGGCCAGGGCAAGGTCTGCCAGACGCCAAGAAAGCAGTTGATTTGGTCACTGCCGGAGTAGAGAGCAGAGCTTGACTCACAGGTGACCATGTACACAGACACACAGACACACAGACACACAGACATGTACGTGCACCTTGTTATAACAGATCAAGTGCTGATTTTTTATTATGTGACCTGGCATTCTTTTTAATTTTTATTTATGAGAAGGGGGGGGGAAAGAGGAAGTTTTCTCCTTCCACTCATGTGGGAATTGAACTCAGGTCACCAGGTTTATATGAAGGAGCCTTTTCCCACTGAGCCGCCTGTCGCCCGGCATGGTGTTGTTTTGAGAGGTGTAAGTCTGTTCCCACCCAGGGTGATGGGGGTGAGTTTCCCCCTGAGGCAGGGGTTCATTTAACACAGTGAAGTGCACCTGGAGCTATAGATGGAGGGTCTGGCAGTTCGTTGACTTGATTTGATGGGTGTGGGGTCTGAGTTAGGGTTGCTTGCTCTTGCCTCGCCCTGGAGGGGTAAACGTGGCACCTTGATTTTCTGACACCTGCTTCTGAGTCTTGATTCTGATTCTGTGGCCTGGCCAGCTCAGCTGTTGCCAGGTCGAGAGAGCTGGAGTTTACTCGTGTGACCGGAGCAAAGGCTGGAGAAGGGGACATGGCTACCTTGCCCCCCCCCCCCGTTGAGAATCATTGCACTAGACCTTTTGTGGGTGTTTGAGTTTGGGATTCTTGAGCACCTCAGGCACATTTCCCCCCTCAGGAGTTTCCTGGCCCGAGGAATGCACAGCCTTTGCAGACCCCAGTATAGAAGAAAGATGTCGAGCGTATGAAATCAGTGCATATTTTCACGATGAGCACAGACAGTAAACCAGGCCGTGGGTTCTTTCACAGCTTTTTATGGTCATCCACGACGCTGCTGGAAGTATCCGGGCCATTCCTGTGTGCTGTGCGAGCTCAAGCACCAGTCCTGTTCTCTGAGGGACAGCAGGGCTGAAGGCTCCTGCTGCGCTCTCTTGGGGTCACGCTCCTTCGCCAGTCAACTCTTAAAACTGGAAGGCACACAGAAATCCTTTTAAAAAATGTATATATTTTATTTATTTATTAGCGAGAAAGGGAGTCCGGGAAGGGGGTGGGACACATGCACGGCATGGGATATGGGTGGAAGTCAGTTCTCTCCACCATGTGACCTTGTGGGTATTGAACTTGGGTCTCCAGGTTTGTGGGCAAGCTCCTAACCACTGAACCGCCCCCGTGGCCCAATGTATGTGATCCTTTGCCCTTGTTAAGTGATGGTCTCTCAAGGCTGAGCTGTGAGCTTAAGGCAGTGCACATTTTACATTCCGGATGAGTGTCTCCTATTTTCCTCTCCCCAAAGAGTCGGTGGTATCACTTTACAATCTTGGTAACAGCGTGTGAGGTGTGAGGTCACACCTTTCCCCACCCTGGTACTTACCCCAGGTATTACTTACCTTTAAGCCTTTGCCAATCTGATGGGTGAAAGGAGCTCTCATCCAATGAGTTTTTCTTTCACTAAAGCAGAGGTCGACCTCCCACCCCACTCCCCCCACGTACCCCCCATTACAATCATCTTTTCTATTTTGCATTTCTTCCCTTTCCATTGCTCGGTGAGGTTGTTTTGGGGTTTTCGCGGCTGTGTCTTTACTTTGATCCGCGGGCTGTTTCTAGGCTGTAAGAAGATCCAGCCCAGAGAACAGTACCTATTGGGGTCACTGCGATTGCACGCCTAGAACATTCTGGCCTGTTGTCCGGCCTTCTTGTTTGTATTGATCGTTTCTGGGTCTGTTAATTAACAGTCACCACCCGGCAATCGCCGTGCTGGACGCTTTATTCTGAAGTCAGTGTGTGTCTCGCGCCAGGCAGCCCCTCGCTGCTGTCCCTGGGCCGCACACGGCCTGAGGGTCACGAGTCGCACAGGCTGGCAGCGTCTCACGCCTGGTGTGGCACGGAGAAACAGGGGTCCTGAGGGACACTCCAGACTCGGGGCATGAGACAGTACAGCAGGGCCTGGCCCTCGGGGCCCCTCCACAGGACCTCTGAGAGGTGACAGAGCCCACCCACCCCCCCCCGTCCTGTCCCCAAAAGGATCTTTGGAGGAACGTGTGGGGTCCAGAGCTTTTATGTTGGTTTGTTTCGAGTCAGGGTGGAGGCTTATCTTTGTCTTTTTCTTTTTTCTCTCTCTCCTTTCTTTTCTCTTTCCTTTCTCTTTCTGTCTCTTTCTCCCTCCCTCCCTTCCTCCCTTCCTCCCTTCTTTTCCTCCCTCCCTCCCTTCTTCCTTTCCTTCCTTCTTTCCTTCTTTCTTTCCTTCCTTTCTTCCTTCTCATTCTCTCTTTCCTTTCTCTTTCTGTCTCTTTCTTTCTCTCCCTCCCTCCTCCCTCCCTCCCTCCCTCCCTCCTTCTTCCCTTTTCCTTCCTTCCTTCTTTCCCTTCCTTCCTTTCCTTCCTTGCTTTTTCCTTCTTCTAGTTTTCCTTCCTTGTCTTCCTTCCTCTTCTTTCTTCTCCTTCGTCTGTTCCCTCCTCCTTCTCCCCCTTCCTTTCCCTTCCTCTCTTCCCTCCCTTTCTTCCTTTTTCTCCTTTCTTTCTTCTTTCTTCTTTTTCTTTCTTTCTTTCTTCCTTCCTTCCTTCCTTCCTTCATTCCGTCCTTCCTTCTTCCTTCCGTCCTTCCTGCCTTCATTCCTCCTTCCGTCCTCCCTTCTTTCCTTCCTTTTCATTTTCTCTTTTTCTTTCTCTCATTTCTCTCTCTCTCTCTCTCCACTCTCTTTTCTTTTCTTTCACAGAATCTTGCTATGTACCCAGACTGGTTCCACACTCACAATCCTCCCATCTCTGCCTCCCGAGCACTGAGTTCCAGGGACGTCCCGCCACGACCCTACTTGCCAGAGTCGGCATTTGCTGTTGTCCTGGGCTTGGGAGCAGAGGGCAGGACTCTCTCTTTGTAGGAATGGAGATGGCTCAGGGTTTAAAGCTTTTGCCTCCCAAGTAAAAGGACCCGAATTCAGATCCGCAGATCCCATGTAAAACATGCTGAGCAGAAATAGTGACTGGGAGCGTGTCCCGCCCCAGCAGGCGGAGCCTGGGAAACTCCAGAGCAAAGCAATAAGGAAACCAGCAGTTCAGGGTGATTCCTGACGAACCCTTGGGCCTCCACAGGCCGAAGTGCTTAGGCTCCCTGGCACGCACGCACACACACACACACACACACCACACACACACACACACACACACACACGCACACACACACACACACACACAAATGTGCAAAATTAATTAATTAATAAAAGAGTGGCAATGGTAGAGGACAAGGTCTGTTGGGATACACCTGTCCTTGCTCCCCAATACCTCTGGAGACCCTTCATGTGCTGGTCCCGAAGTCTTGGGGTCTCACAGACATTTGCTTATTTCCTACATTCTAATTATGCTGATTTGGCTCTTTAGGCTCTTTATTGAAAAACTCCCCAAGCACCGTGATTACAAGGCGTCTTCTATTCCCGAAAAGAAGGACACGGTCAAGGTAGGTCCTGTGGTCACTAGCCCCCCCCAACCCCCCGGGCAGCACAGAGCTGGTGAGACCCGCAGGCCCTGAGCAGCAGGCCAGAGAGAGGGGCGAGAGGAGGTGCTGGGCTGAGGCCCTAGCTCCAAGCACAGGGGCAGGCATGGGAGGAGAGGCGGGGACTGGGGGGCATGGGAGGAGGAGCGGAAGGTTGGGGGGAGAGGTTCACAAATTTCTGAAACGGTTGCTGCCGCTGACTTCTACGTAGGTGACATTGAGACTTGTTCTCTGCGCTGGAGAGGTGACTCAGGCCTTAAGCCTCTGCCTTGCGAGCGGAGGAGACCTGAGTTCGGATCCCA
Source organism: Typhlomys cinereus (assembly GCA_023101885.1). Taxonomy (NCBI): domain Eukaryota; kingdom Metazoa; phylum Chordata; class Mammalia; order Rodentia; family Platacanthomyidae; genus Typhlomys; species Typhlomys cinereus. Next base: position 348,055 of record JALPQD010000732.1, read on the forward strand.
GGTCCCACATAAAAATGTCCTGCAGGAAATGACACCTGCCTGCACTTCCTGCTCTGGAAGGCGGAGCCTGGGAAACCCCAGAGCAAGCAAAGAGGAGCTAGAACAATCTAGCATGATGCCTGAAGTCACCCTTGGGCCTCCACAGGCGCCCAGTGTGCTCTGATAACACACACACACACACACATACACATACTCAAAACATGTAAAATCGACTTGTTCTCACGCTCGCTCTCTGTTGTGTCCCAGCAACTGAAGAACATCGCTTTCCCTAAAGCTGAGGAACTAAAGACAGAACTTCTGAAAAGATACACTAAAGAGTATGAGGAATACAAAGCCCAAAAGGTAAGTGTCTGGGACCGGGAGGCAGACGAGGAAATCGCCTCCTCCCGCCACGCCTGACTGCACCAGACAGTCTCGAGTTAGTTCACTTCTGGAGGAACCAAGGCCAGAAGTCAAAAGAGCAGCTGCCAGAGAGGATGCTGGGAGACAGCCCGTCTCCAGGCTGTCACGGTTAGACGCTGGTTGTCAACTTGTCAACTGACGCTCTGAGCGCTGGGACAGTTGTGAGAAATTAGTGGTTGAGCTAGGCCCAGAGCAAACCTGCAGGAGATTGTCCCGTTGACGGGGAAGCCCAAGTCCGTGGTGGGTGGGATTAGACCCTGGGCGGCGAGTAAAATGGGGGGACTGGTTAAGGACGCTGGCACCCTTCAGTACACTTGGCCGGACATGCTGGTCTGGCAAGCGAGGACTGTCCCTTCGGCCATCTTGTGGATTTGGTGTAGCCAGTTCCTTCGGCTCTTGGTGTTGGCGTGATTTCTCCTGCCAAACTGGACAAGGGGCCTGTAACTGAACAACTGCAAGAGAGAATAAAACCCCTTGTTCACTTAAGCTGGTTGGTTATAAATTTATTGGCAGTATACAAGGTCACTGCGACAGAGACCCCCTCACCAACAGAGCAAGTATAAATTTGGATCGGTCTTCATTTTACAGCCCGGCTTTGGGCTACAGATTACATCTAGAGAATGGAACTGTAGGCGGTACAGATGTGGGGTACAGACGAGGGTGTGGCATCGAGACTTCAGTCAGACAGATGCAGTGGGGGCACTGAGGGTACCCGGAAGACTTTAACTGTCTTTTAAATAACTGGGTGGGGGCTGGAGAGATGGCTCAGGGGCTAAGCCTCTGCCTTGCGATCAGAAGGACCTGAGTTCAAATCCCAGATCCTGCATGGAAATGGCAGTGGCCTGGAAGGCAGAAGCTAGGAAACCTCAGAGCAAAGCCGTAGGGAGTTAGGGCCATCCAGGGTGATCCCCAAAATCACAGTGCCTTCTTCCACACACACCTACGCATGCAATAAATAAATAACTGGGCGGCGCTCAGTAGAGAGGGGAGGCGACTATACCCCATGGGTCTGGGGATCCACGGAAGCGTGATTCCAGGCTGGGAAATCAGACCATGGCAGAAGCCTTCTGGACGTCTCCCTGCTTGAGGAGGCTTTTCTTCCTCAGCGGCAGGATGTCTCAGCCCAAATCCTTCCCTCTCTCCGCAGAAGAAGGAGGAGGAGGAGCTGGTGCGGAGCGTCGCCGTCCAGCAGGAGCTGGAGCGCGAGAAGCAGAGAGTCGCGCAGCAGAAGCGGCAGCAGCTGGAGCAAGAGCAGTTCCTTGCCTTCGAGGAGATGATCCAAAGGCGGGAGCTGGAAAAAGAGCGGCTGAAAATCGTCCAAGAGTTCGGGAAGGTGGACCCCGGGCCGGGCGGACCCCTGGTGCCTGACTTGGAAAAGCCTTGGGGAGATGCGGCCCCTACCCCTTCCGGGTCATCCACCCAGATTTCAGACTATAACTCAACCTCGAGGCCGGCTAGGCCGCCCGTGGTGGACAGGTCGCTGAAGCCCGGGGCGCTGAACCACGTGGACAACGGTGAGTCCGCCTGGTGGGCGTCCACCTCCGTCCGTCGCGTTCTTCCCACTCAGCCCCACTCGATTGGTCCTGTCTTTTGGCATCCGGCCATGCTGCTGGCTTATAAACGTGGCCTTTCACTTACCTGGAACCTGGGTGACTTCACTACAGACCCTTGAAGATCAGACCCTTGATTGTGTGTGTGTGTGTGTGTGTGTGTGTGTGTGTGTATCAGAGGACGCTCTGTGTCCCTGTGGAGGATAAGGGTGACTTCAGGAATCACCCTAGATTGCACTACCACCTTTTTGCTTTGCTCTGGGATTTCCCAGGCTCCTTCCACAGCCGGAAGTGCAGACCACCAACTGTTTCCACCTGGCGTTTTTACGTGGAAGCCGGATCTGAACTCAGGTCCTTCTGATTGCGAGTAGAGTCTTCACCCCTGAGCCATCTCTCCAGCCTCAGACCTTTGATTGTGAAGGGTTCAACAGAGCGTGAGCCCTCCAGCGAACTAGAGATTGTACACGGCATTTTGCAGAGATCGTTTTGAAACATATGGTGTTACTGTAGAATTCAGCGACCAACCTGAAAGGCAGGCGCTGGGGAGATGGCTCAGTGGCTTGTATGCAGCCAGGACGGCCTGAGCCGGGACGGCCCGGGGCGTAGGTCAGCGCCAGGTACCTGTAACCTCAACACTCGGAGCCAGAGACAAGCCTCGAACCCGCCGACCAGCCAGTCCGGCCGTACTGGTGAGCTCCAGATTGAGACCCTACCTCAGCTGACCCCTGGCCTCTGCATGCACGGTCACACATGTGTTCCCATGCAGGCATGCATGTATCGCACACACATGAAGTTCACTGAGCCATGCTCGCACTAAAGCCTTCCAGTTCTTCAAGGAGCTCAGTGCAGATGAAGGAAGCCTGTCGGCAGCCGATGACTCAGTTGCGTGTGGACTTTAAACCGTCATTAACATTCCCTCCACGGGCACATCGAGGTTCCGCACCCAGCTTTCCGTCTACTCTCCTTTCTTCGACTCTGCCTTCCCCGCTGTTCTCCTCTGCCTTCTTCAGTCGGATCGACTGCGTTCTCTGTAAGACTTGCGGCGCTCCTTCATCGTGAACTCAATTCATCGTGAATACACGCTTGCTGGGCGTAGCCATTTGTCAGGGGTGGATTTTAGCTTCCCGCGGGTCGGACCTGGAGTGTCTCACGCTTCTGCCCCCTGTAGCTGAGCCATGTGTTCAGAACATTCTGGGGACGACGGAACTGGAAGACGCGACTGTGCCACGCCTCTGTTCTTCACATCTTCCATCTGTCCCTTCTCTGGTGCTCCGGCTCTTGCCACAAAGGTGGACATGCCGCACACCCTTCTTTTCCTTTTGCTTTTTAAAAGTGAAAACACGGCCGACAAAGACGCTCCCCGACTGAGCCGGTCGGTTCTCCCAGAGCTGCTCCTGGCGCTCACGGACGGGGTCGGCGCTTGGTCCCTGGAGCAGATTTTTGGAGTTGTTTTGTGAATTTCTTCTCAGGGACAAGACTGTGTTACTCTGCTTGGTTTTCTTGTTATGGTGAAGTGGACTCGTAGCTTTTACACTTTTCTTCCAAAAGACTGAATTCACCAGCCAATAACTGCATGAATTGTTTCCCCTTGTGAGGACTTTTGCCGCAGTGATTCTTTGAAAGTTGTGCTTTCTGATATTGGGGTGTGTGTGTATGTGTGTGTGAGTGTGTGTGTGTGTGTGTGTGTGTGCATGCACTTGTATGTGTGTGCATGCGCGAATCTGTGTACATGTAGTATATGCACGTGTCAATCAAAGCTAGGTGCCAAATGTCTTTCTTCCTCCCCGTCTTTTGTCCCCCACACTGTATCATCTTTTCAACAGCTGGATCCAGGTGGACCATGTGTCTGTCTTTTCTCCACCTGTTTATTTTTTGAATAATAGTCGATCCTTGTCTCACGCTGAGTGGTGAAAACCTACTCGTTCCTTGAAGCGTCAGGACGTTAAAGCAAAGTTCCGCGTCAGTCAGTCAGAGATGCTTCCTGAGACGCAGGCGTCCCGGTCTAGCTGGGAAACAGCCAGCCAGACACGACGGAGGGACAGGTGTCTGGCGGCCAGTCCCCTCAGAAGGGAGAAATAAGGGAAGGAGCAGCTGCGCCAGATCCTGTCTCTCTGCTTCGTCACTGGCAGCTTGTGGGGTGGTATCTTTTGCCCCCCAGATGTCCCTGCTGCAGCTGCACAGCGATGCACTGAGATTGAGCATCTCAGAGGCCCACTGCTGCCCTTCGGACGCGCCACAGCCTGGACTCCCAGACTGTCCTCAGCATCTTCTGAAGTTTAGCTGGAGGGCCCCGTGGTCTCGCAGCCCGTAGGAGAATCGGTCCACGGGCTTCAAGTCTGAGCAATCCAACCACAGGTTTCCTACGAGGTGCAGACCATGAAGCACTGGAAGTGCGGCTCAGTCCGTGTCGGGAAGACACAGAACACGGGGAGACGATCGTGTGGCTCTCAGCCTGGGGCCCGAGGCCGAGACCCAGGGAGCTGCTGGCCACAGGTGTCTGTCCTGTGTCCAGAGCCAAACCTGCAATTCTGATGTATGAGAACAGAAGAGAGGGGGCGAAGCAGAGAGAGAGAAAGAGAGAGAGAGACAGGAAAGAGAGAGAAAGAGAGGTTGGGTTAGGGAACGCCTCTCTCTTCCTGGGTTCACCTCGCTGGCTGCGTGGTGCCCACCCATGCTGAGAGTGGACCTTGCCCTGTCAGTGCAGGGACCCTCGGTCATGTCTGGAAACGATGCTTTGTCCAGGCCAGCCGACACCCAAAGTTCAGCGTGACCGCTTCCCTCACTGCGTCCAGCATGCAGAGGACAGTCCCGGCCTCTCACGCCACCGGAGTGGACAGCTGCTCCCGGCCTGAGGCTGCGGGGAGTCCTAGGGACGGCATATGCCCACCCGCCCCCCAGAGCCGCTAGCCGAGTTCTGCCCGCGGCACTCAGCCCCGTGACCGCAGACCGCTTCCCATCTCTGTTGCAGTCCCCACCATCGACGGCTTGCGCCACATCATCGTGCCCCAGAACCTGTGCCCGGAGTTTCTGCAGCTCGCTAGTGCCAATACCGCCCGAGGCATCGAAACGTGTGGAGTGCTCTGCGGAAAACTGGTAAAGACACGCGACTACAGGGTCCACGCTGCGGCTACCGTGGTGGAGTGGTCGCCAGCCTGCAGCAGGCGCGGGTTCAATCCCCAGAGCTGCCAGAGGGAGGAGGGAGGAGGGAGAAGAAGGTAGGATGTATTTGTAGAGTAGATATGAGGGATCGAGGGGATTCTTGAGATAGGTTGATGAGGGAAGAGAGGGAAGGATAGAGCATGGGGGAGAGAGGTATGATGGAGGAAGGATAGAGGTATGAGTGAGGAGGTAGCGCGGGTTAAGGGAGGTCGCCTATTGCTTCGTTCGTCGCTTGAGGGGTAGAGGCGGGCTACGTACCTGCAGCCTT